>JANRMJ010000066.1:73195863-73214981 GCA_025584955.1 Alethe diademata | reverse complement strand
TTTATTTTATTTTATTTTATTTTATTTTATTTTATTTTATTTTATTTTATTTTCTTTTTTAACTAATATGACCCCCAACAAAATGCCTCAGCCAATGATACAAAGCCTGCTTGACTGATGAGGATTTTCCACATTAGGATTTTTAAGCAATTTTTGCTTCACCTGTCTTTTCACAGCTCTCTCAAGAGGAAAAGAAAATAAGACTGGCCTTGGCCACATTTGTGAAATTGTTATTCTGCATAGAGGGATGATCAGAACAGAGCTGATCAAACCAGCAACTCTGGTTTCTCTCAGAATGTAACTGCAGTGATGCGTATTTTAAAATGGGCTTCTTATCCATTTCCTCTTACAAAATTCAGAGTATCCAAGCCCTGCAATGAAATGCATTTTACATCAGATACACCATCTAAACAGTATCTGGAGCAGAGAGAGATCTCAGCACTTCCAGTCCTAATTAACCTGTGGGTTTTCTCTTGTGGCATGACTCCAGTCTATTAAATCTTGCATTTCTTGCTGCAAAGTATCACAAGTTCAACAAGAAACATAGAAAGTGTCTTTCTCTCCAGAATACTGTATCTCAGCAGCTAGGGAAAGCTTCTGGGAGGTGGATGCTGTAGATTCAAATTCCCTCCATCCAAAGTACGAAATGAATCCAGTTCATTTTCCAAACCCTTAAAGACAAAAGGGTTGTAACACAATTACATCCTTTGGTCATGTATTAGAAAAATGTAGATTTTTAGAAAACTCTATCTTGCTAATATCTGTGCAGATGGCTTTCATAAAGAAATCTCCAATTCCTGATTTCTGGTGGATGGAGGCAGGAGAGATGGACTGTATTTTATATGCATACAGTGTGGAATTCCAGAGATTTAACAACTTAAATGTCAAGCATGAACATATGGCAACTTTAGATGCTAACAGTTACAGGGATGTTTTGGAAGAAGGGGATGGGTGGAAGCAGGAGAACAGGAAAATTTGTGAGATAAGATTGAAGATTGATAACTCAAATCTACTTTTGCCCAGTTATTAAATGCCTGTGAGCCTTTTATTTATGCTGGTAGATTCATGTCAGAGCACAGGTAGAGATACTGAAAAAATGATCATTCATATTCTTAAAATGATACTACAGTCTCTGGCACAATATCACTCTGCTACAACTAGTGCTTGAAAATAATTCTCAGGCATGCATTGGAAATTAGCACAGAGTGGGAATCATTCCCAACAGGCAGTTTGAATGTTAGCTTGTTTTCGATGGCAAGAGAGCCTAATAGTAAGGATGTGCCAGTTGGCTTCAGTGTCAAAGAAAGCCCCAGGCTCTGTTCAGTTTGCTAGTGTATATATAGTCCTATTGGTTCTAACATCTAAATCTAACCTGAATCTTTTTTTATTTTGCAGAGAAGGTGTAGGCTGTTTTGGGATGCTGCCCCTTGTGAATTGGAACTGACCTTGCAAACACCTATTCATATAAATTATTGTAACTCAAACAGTTCCACTGATCTTAAAAAGCTGCCTATAAAATTAGAACAAACATTTGTGAGTGAGGTTTTGCAGAATCAGCATGCAGCGGGACAGGTGCAAAATAGAAACCTAGAATCTGGTTCCTGTAAGTAGTGCATTCTGCTTCCAGAGAAACTGAAATCAAAAACAACACAGCAATCTCATTCACCTTTGAGTCGTTTGTCCATTAATAAGTTGATTCTGCGGCCTTTCCCCAAATCAGCAGTGATACGAACTTCATTTTATTTGTATCCCCTTGTACCAAGCATGTGGTGAAAAAATAGTCCCGTAAAAATTCTACCTTCACAAGAATAAATGCATTATTTTTCATTGTGCAGTAGTTATATGCTCAGTACAGTTTTTCCTTTTCATCCTTCCATCCTCAGTGAGGAAATTGAATGAAATCTCACATTGTTGTCTATTTCCCCATCAAGGAGTTTCTTCCTTGGAGAAAAAGGAACATTATGTACTATCTGCACTTGTCTTTAATATTAAAAACTAAGAAACAAAGTGTTGTTAATTATTTAGAAATTACTGACTGTGATCATTATGCTAAATGACAATTATGGTTATTGTTTACGTCAAGAAGTTCCAGTGAGAAAATAGAAGATCAAATTCCCCATGTAGTTTGAGCTGCACAAGCATAAAGGAAAAAACTAGACTCTGTACCTCATTTTGGAAAGAAAGAAACAATAACAGCCAGTTTTAAGAACCAAAGGGCTAAGAAGTAAAATAGACTGGATAGTTTCCTCCCTTCTGCAAACATACCCAGGGACATTTATCACAACTCTCCATGCATCCCACGCTTTCCTCACATTCCACCTTTTCCATCCCTTACATAGTTGTATGACACACTTTACACCTCTCCTCATCTTCTTTTGTCATTTCTGGTACAATCCTAAGAGAGAGTGCAGCTATTGTCACAAATAATTTTCTACAGCTATCTCTCACAGAGTCCTGAGGCTGCACCTGCCATCCATCTCAGCAGACTAAAGCATAGGGGTCTTAGCTTCTTCCACTTGAGGAAATATTATTTCATAGAGGTCTCGGCTGGAAGGAATCTCTGGAGGTTGTCAGGCCCATAGTTTCTACTTCAGGTGGAACTATGTAACCACTGGGTCATGTGTTTTGTTGTTTTTTTATATATTTTGTTTGTTTTGGTCAAATCCTTGGAAAAAATCCAAAGACAGAAGTTTAAGGCTCCCCTTATGCCTTGCTTGGTAACATGTGACAGTGATGAACAACCTTTCTGGAGTAGTCTTCCTTCTCTCCAGTGGGAATGTCCCTAGCCATGGTTTATGGCCTTGCTATTTCTTCTGCTACTACCACAAAGACATTGGCTTGGCCATCCTAAAAACTGACTTTGAAGCTGCTGTAGGCTGCTGTTCAATTGGTCCTGATCTGTCGCCTCACCAGAACAATGAATCACAGTACTACAGACTCATACAACCATTAAGGTTGGAAAAGACCACTAGGATCAAGTCCAGCCATCAACCCAGGACCACCGTGTTCACCACTAGTTGTATGACAAAGGGCTACAACCACATGCCTTTAAAGTACTTTCAGGGATGGAGATTCCACCACTTCACTGGGCAGCCTATTCCAATGTTTGACAACCCTTTCAATGGAGAATATTTTCTTAATATCTAATCTAAATCTCCCCTGGTGCAATTTGAGGCCATTTCCTCTCATTCTGTCGATACCTGGGAGAAGAGATTAACCTTCAACTGGACATAACAACTTCTCAGGTAATTGTAGAGAGTGATAAGGTCTCCCCTGAGGCCCCTTTTCTCCAGGCTAAACAAACTTATGTCCTTCAGCTGCTCCTTGTAAGACTTGTGCTCCAAATCCCTCACAAGTTTTGCTGGCCTCCTCTGGACATGGTCCAGTACCTCTTTGTCTGTCTTGCAATGAGGGACCCAGAACTGAATACAGGATTTTGGCCGTACCTTCACCAGTGTCAAGCACAGAAGGACAACCACTTCCCTGGTGCTGCTGACAACATTATTTTTGGTACAAGCCAGGGTGCTTCTTGACTATCTAAGCACACTGTTGGCCCCAACAGATGACTGTTGACCAACACCCTCACTCTTCCCCCAGCCTGTATCACCACATGGGGTTTTTGTGAACCAAGTGCAGAATCCAGTCTTTCACCTTGTTCTACCTCATACAGTTGGCTCAGCTCATGGATCCAGCCTGTCCAACTCCCTCTGTAGAGCTTTCCTACCCTCCAGCAGATCAATACTCCTGCCCAGATTGGTGTCACCTGCAAATTGATCGAGGGTACACTCAATCAATCAGCTGGTCCAGACCATCTAAAAATATATTGAACGGGACTGGCACCGCTTCTGAGTCCTGAGAAATTTCACTGATAACTGGCCACCAACTGGATGTAACTCCATACACCATCACTTTCTGAACTCAGCCATCCTGGCAGTTTTTTATCCAGTGACCAGTGCACCCATTCAAACCATGAGTAGCCATCTGATGGTCCCTCAGTCCACCCTTAGAGGTGATGTGTGAACAGCTTAGCAGTCTCTGCATGGGAGCCCCCATGTGTGGTCTAGGAGACCCCAAACTGATGTTTTCAACCCTTCTCTCCTCTCACTTTGTCCTTTTTCTTCACCTTCACATTTTATTTTTTTAATTGCTCATATTTACAGTGGATCACATAAGACACTCTCACTTTTCCTCCTTTACAAGTCATTCCTAATGTTGTTCCCTTCTTTCCTATTAGTAACAACAGTTCAAATTTCTTGTTAATGATATCCAATGAGGTGATATCTCCTCTGATATCTACTCAGCTTGCAAGTTAAATTTCTCACTTCATATGTGAAAAATGACATCAGATTTGGGACATCTGTTATTCTTGTGATGTTGATACCCTCTTGTATGACCATCACCTGGCTTCACTGCCAGGATCTGTTGCAGTGCTCTGCAGCTGGGCTCTTTAGTGACTTTCAGTCGATAAGCAATGTCTTGATGAGAAGAAATCCTGTCTTCTTGCTTGTTTGTTGTGGGACTTGATGAATTCTCCTCCTATGCTTTCTTGCCTCAGCAAAGTTGTTCCATGTGTCTCTTCCATCTGTACCAACTCTTTGCCTTTCTCTCCCACTCTTCAATGTAATGCATGGCATAACTGTCTTATTTGTTTGCTCACAGAATCTCTCTAGCATATTGGGTGTTGTTAAAAGCATGTGACTATGCAAAAAGTGAATATGCTGTTTTCTTTACCCTGTGTGCTGGTTTTACCTGAGACAGAGTTGATTTTTTTCTGAGTAGCTGCTTCAGTGCTCTGTTTCAAGATTTAGTATGAGAATAATGTTGATAACACATTGATTTTTTTTGTTGTTGCTCAGTAGTACTTACCCTAAGTCAAGGACTTTTCAGTTTCCCATGCTCTGTCAATAAAAAAGTGTGCACAAGAAGCTCGGAGGGAGCATGGCCAGGACAGCTGACCTGAACTGGCTGAAAAGATATTCCATACCACACATCACACTCAGCAAATAAGGATAGGGGAAGAAGAAAGAAGTAAGGGGACACTAAGAGTGATAGTATTTGTCTTCCCAAGTAAGCTTTAGACATGATGGAGCTCTGTTTTCCCAGGAGTAGCTGAACACCTGCCTTCCCATTCACCCATGGGAAGTGGTGAATGAATTCCTTGTTCTGCTTTGTTTGTATATGCAGCTTTTTCTTTACCTCTTAAACTGTCTTTATCTTAACCCATGAGTTTTGCCAGTTTTGCTCTTCTGATCCCAACACGGAGATGAAGACGGGGGGAAGTGAGAACTGCAACTAAGCAGTTGATATCTGGATTTAAATAATGACACTGTAGTTACTACACTCTGAATGAGGTGAAACTGGATCCAGCAGGAAGACAGGTGATTTCCTCCTGGAGAAGATGCCTATGCTGAGCTCAAGGAGGTTCTAGGATGCAAAGTGAGAAAAAGAAAAAAAGGCTTTAAAAACCTGACAAATAGAGAAAGTTCTGCATGAAAAAGGACTAACTGACTTCTAATATAAGCGAAGATTTTTTTAAAAGTCCAATAAATAAATTAACAAAACCCAGAACCATACAACAATCCTTTTTATATTCACAGACCATTAGATGTCTTTGGTGTATTCACTTGTGAAGAGCATGCAGCCAGATGGACTAAAAGTTTTTGATGGCCCATCATCCTGTCCAAATACCTTATGGAACTACTCACTCAACAAAACTATCAGTATCTAGTTTCTCCACTGATGGAGTGGAAATTGCTGGAGAAAATTCTCAGTGGAGGTTTGCTTCCTTACACCTTTGCTACATTCTTCAGTCAGTACTAACATTTTCTTTCTAAAATAATTCAACTTCTCCAAATTAATTGATTTCCATATCTAAAATCATAACTTTTATTTCCTTCAACTCATTCGTCACAATCTCCTTCTGCCCCTCTTTTTCCTCTCCTGAGAGGATCTTGCCAATTTCTATTGAGAGAAAAGAGATAAAGTGTCAATCTGCTCTCCTTCTTTTCTTTTTTTTCTTTTCACCCTCATATTTCTCCAACGTTGAGGATGTCGAATATTCTGTTCTCCTCTCCTCCACGAAGTGGTCTAGAGAGTCTCATATCATCTCCTTACCTCACATTGTGACACTTTTGAGCATTTTGACCTCTGCTTCTTGTCTCACATTACAGAAAATATCTATATATTTCCATTCTTAGAAAAAAATATCTTCAAACACACACTTGCATTTGCACAAGTCTTTTATCCACTTCCTTTGAGAGATTTTTTTAGTGCAAAGCTAATTTAATTCTCATTTCAATCAAAAACTTGTTCATGTGTAGCTGGTGTGAGCTGCAGTGTATAGAAGTCCTATTACCTTTTTCATTTCCAATGTCAAATACCAGAACTAATCTCATTCCCTGTTCTCACTGCCACCAACAGTCATCCATCTTCAACACTGCCATGCTTGTTTTCTCAAAACAGTGCCCTCCTTTTCTGTGGTGGGTCTGTCCCCTTCCAAGCCTCAGTTGCCATGTCCTTTAGAGAATGCCTCTTCATGCCTTATCTGCTCTCAGTGTATGTTCCATGTATCTGCCAGTGGTCCTTTCTTCTTCATCATCCTTCATCATTCATGGTTAAAGTTATCCATACAAATTCAATCAGAATACACCGATTTGCCACTTCACAGCAGAGCAATTTCTTTCTAAGACAAAATTCTGATGTGTTTCTCCAATATTACCTGGTGATTATCTAGACATCTCATCTAGCTCAACTCATCTAAGCAAAGCTTTCAAGGGATATTGAAAGTCCTGTTGTTCTTCCTTCCTTAATGCCTATACCAGGGGAAGTGCCTGTGTGTGTCATTCAACAGACCTTACTTAGATATCCTCTCTAGGTCTTCAGGTATAGGTTATATTCAAATAGTGTGTCTTCCTTTTGTACACTACCTTTAATACACAGCTTTTCTATTTATCTCTACTACCTATAATATAATCCTTTTGGATGCTATTTGACTGATTTCAATCACCTATATGCAGTAGAGACACTACCATCTGTGCTCTTTTTTTGGATTTCTCCTTATACAGTGTAGAAAAATAGCTGTTATAGAGTGGAAATTTTGCTAAAATACTCATCCAATCAATTTTTTTTACATTTTTCCCCAAAAGTTCCTATATCTTGGAGGACTAGCTCCTATGTAAATATTCATGCTGCAGAAGTCTCAATTTAGCTGAAATCAATCTCATCTCCTTTTTCCTTTTTCTCTTCAGCTTTGCAATTTCTTTGCTTTAGATCCTACCAAAAGCAAACTATCCCCATTTAGAGTCCATGTGAAAATAGTGTTCCAGGTTCATTTTTTCCCAGGCTGTAACTTTGATTATATCATTCATACTTATTCATCCATTCAATAATTCCACCTTTCATCTGAAATCAAGTTTATGCTACTTCTCTTTCTCACTATTTTCCATCTCTCATTTACTGTTCAGACTGACAGACACATATGGCCATTGCTGTAACTTCATATTGTTTACTTAAAGACATTTTGGAACAAACATATGTATAGTTCCTCCCAGGCTGTCCTGCATGTTTAAGGAAATATTCCCATATACATCTGCCATGCTGTAGAAATTAGATTTCTGCAAAACCCCACCAAATATCTTCTTTACTGTGGCACTCACAAGAAGCTTGTCAAGTGCTTGGCTTCTGAATCATCAAGGCCCCTGATCTGGATGTTCAATCAAAATTCTGTTTCTTTTTCTCCTTAGTCTCACTGCCATGGAAATAATGTTATTGAACAAGAACTGCTTACGACTTGTATTTACACAGTACTTAGCATAAAGATATGTCAGACTATGAATAAATATTCTAAAAGTTTAAAAAATAAACAAATAATAATAACAAGAGCAATATGAGATATTTTTGTAACAAAACATATGGTATTTAAATTATGTCTAAGCCTCTAATGAACAGAATGCAGCCTTTCTTTGTTACTTCACAAATTCACTACAAACATAATTTTTATGGTGCTTCAGACAAAGAAAATACTATTATTGTTCAGTAAGCACAGCCATATATGATACTCAATTCTTGTAGGATAAGAAGGACAAGCCTGCATTTTAGACTGAATTTTGCACCTGTCTCTATTGGGAATGGCAAGCTATTTACAGTAATTCAGCAGCGTTCCTACCAGATAGCTTGTCAGTGACAGAACTGGATTACGTGTTATATTGTAGGTCACAAAGACACAAGAAAATATATACCCCAGATTTTTTTCCAGTCAATTCTAGTGTTCCCAGCCTGTGTACCTTGATTTTCATATAATTGCTTTTCTAGATAGCTTTTAGTATTTTAAAAGCAGGTAGGAGTATTCATTTGTATTTGTTTCATATTTACATAGGTTCTGAAATGAGTTAATTAAGTTTGAGTTTTAAGAAAAGAATCAGATTAATGGTATTGTCCAATTTCAGGATAACTAAGGAAGATATACTGCTGTTTATATTTTTAATGCAATTTATATTTAAAAGAATCTATTTTTTTCTTTAATCTGTGTCACGAATAAGTTCATCTCTGATAGATACTAATAAAAATATTATATAGTGTTATTACTTATATAATCAATGCTCAGGAGGACATTTATTGTAACCTAGTACTAGCCTTTTCAGTTTATTTCTATAATCTCCAGACATATACAGTAATGAACTTTCCCAGGAAGTTTGTACAACCTAGAATGCAAAAAGCTGTCACTTAATTTCATTAAGTTCAGATCCACCTCATAGAGTTGAAACATGAATTTTCAGTGACTGAGTACAGCAGAAAGAACATCACAAATTAGCCCAGCGAGTCAGTGCACATCTTTAATATGTATTTATTTCCATAAATGTAAGTGCTGAGCAGCTGATTTCATTAAAATTATGGCATATTACATTTAAGATCTCTATTTGCATATTTTCTACAAGCTGAAGTATTAGTTTTTGAAGTATCATTTTAGGCAATTTTTGCAGAGTGACAGATACAGATTTTCACTTGGATCACAGCAAGCTGTTGGCTAAGATTTGAACTCTAGAGAACAAGCCCCACTAGAACTACATAAAAATATGTTAAATTACTATCAAGGTTGTGGAAGCATGAATTCCACAAGAAAAAGAAAATTAATATAGATATTCAAGGCTGTGACCCCCTGAGATATAGCTCCTAGAGAAAATAAATAAACCCCCCAAACTTCAAATCTTCAAAGCTGAAAATTATTTATTTTAAAAGACAAAAAGATCAGGAAATATTTTATCTTGCTTTGATTTGATTGCATGTTTATAGGAAAAAAAATCTGAGTAGGATGAAAAAAAATAGAAAACAATCACCTGAAATACTTGTGAGATTATGCTATGCTCTACTTTCTAAACTCATGAACTCTTGCTTTTCACTCAATGATATGACTTTTTATGCTTTGCTACATTCATATATTCTCATTAAGCCTCATAATCCAGGTGCATAGTTCTGTCTCAAGGGAGAACTCCACTCATGTTTTCTCTGCCCTCTGTTTTCAGATGGGGAAATGAGCATAACTGATAGCTGTGCTCAGTTTCCTTTGAAGCTCTTGAGTACAGAACCAAGTGGAAAAAAAAAGAACAAGAACAAAAAAAGTGTTTTGTACATTTATTGGGGAAAGGATACTGCAGAAGGACAAAGGAAGACAGAAAGTGGAAGATGAAGGAAAATATGGAAGAAAATCATGAGGGAACTGTAGCTCAAGATAAAATGCATTATAGTATCAGATTGCAAGAACAGAGGGACAGAAGCATGAGTGAGTTCCAAAAGTCACTTCCTCTAGAGATCTTGTGTCACAGACGCTGCTGCTGCTGAAGAATAGGATTTAGACATCCATCAAAGTCCTGCTGTCGTCCTGGTGGGAAAATAAATAGTTCAACATATTGCTCATCTAAACCAAAATTACCCTGTAAAGACTTAGAAGCTTGGGAAACTTGGGACCCATGTAGGATTCTGTCCATTCTCTGACTTACTCAATTCTATGTCTCTCCCTTTATTTCCCTCTCAATCTTTATATTTACAAATATTGAATATATACAAAATAAAGATAATATATATCCACACCATATATAGCATATGAATAGGTTTAGGTAGGTTTAGGAGGTGTGTGTGTGGGTGTGGGAGTGTGTGGGTGTGGGGGGATGTGTGTGTGTATTTACACACTCATGTACCTATTATACTTATGTGTAAAATGTATGTCCAAAATTTTTCTTAAGCCTGGATGAAGTAAATTTAAATCTTATTTAAGAGCTGACTGAATTCCTAAGTGACATTGCATATAATAACCTCATGCATGTGTGCACACATAAACACATTTTACATTCACAGTTTCAATGTTCAAATGCAAAGTATAAGCTCAATGTTATAATTATTGACAATGTCTATCAGCATATTTCCAGAAGGTAAAAAACCCCAAAAGACGTCAAGTAGCCCTGAAAGGCTTGGAATTCCAGTTGGATCCATAACCAGTGTAATTAACCAATATAGCTATTCAACAGCTATTTTTTAAATGGGCTTGGATGTGAGTTTTCTCCCCTTTTTTCTTTCTAGTGGGAAACAGAATGATCAGACAGGCTTTGGACAGAACTGCTAGAAAACACAACAGATATGAGTCTCTTCTCCCATTTTTGTCTCAGAAAATCTGTAGCCTAGACACAAGTGAGAATTATAAGGAAAATAGTCCTTGCATATGAATCTGTTGAGCATGGCATGAAAAAACAGGAATAAAACCCAATACTCACTTTAACATCACTGTTGTTGGATTATCTTGGAACAAATTAAGATGACTAGATTTAAGGCCAAGGTTTTTATGCCTGCCCTGACTGACATTCTAAGAAAAATCTAATTCTAAACTGGATGCAGCGCATAAAGGAAATTCTTTCT
Source organism: Alethe diademata (assembly GCA_025584955.1). Taxonomy (NCBI): domain Eukaryota; kingdom Metazoa; phylum Chordata; class Aves; order Passeriformes; family Muscicapidae; genus Alethe; species Alethe diademata. The sequence goes on along the minus strand of JANRMJ010000066.1, from coordinate 73,204,079 downwards.
TACAGTATTTACTTGTACAATTAAAGCGATGAATTTTCTTAACTCAGTTTCTGGATTTGTACAGCTGTTAAAACAGTAGACATTCACTTCATTCTCCTTCTCTTCTTTTTTATGATGCCATAAAAAGTTTATGAGTTATTAATGAGGATCTAGACTTCTGACCTTTGATACTTGGCTGAGGACAAATTTATCAAAGCAGAGCTATGATAGAGGTGATTGGAGTCTGTTGAGGTGTAAGAATCTATACTCTGTGTCATTAAATAAAAGCAATAAAAAGTACGCCGTTTGTGCCTTTGTTCTTAAAAGTATGTTGAAAAGTTGTCTGTGCTGGGCTGACAAAACCCAGTCACTGGCAGAGCTGATGCCATTACTCCCATCTAGCTCAAAGAAGGTTCTGTAATGTAAGGCGGCAGAGGAGAGACTGCTTCACTCTTAACAATATTCTTTCATGTTTTCCTGCAAAACCTGTGAGAGGTACTTAGCCTAGACCCACAATTTTCTGCAGACCCATAAACTAGGTTCTGCTTTATGGCAAGACTTACAAGAACCTCATGAAGTTCAACAAGAGGAAGTGTAAAGTCCTGCCACTGCAGAGGACCAACCCCATGCAGCAACAGTATGTTGGAGGCTGACTGGCTACAAAACAACTTTTCAGAGCATGACCTGGCTTCTGGTGACCAGGAAGCTCAATGTGAGCAGTAAAAAACATGATTGCAGCTGAGCAGGCCAACAGGATGCATGAGAAGGCATAGGTCAAGGGGTATGATCCTTTCCCCCTAACTTTTTGCTAGAGAGGCACAGCTGGAGTGCTATTGTTGGATTCTGCAGCACAAGAGACACAGGCAAGTCCAGATATGGTTATTAGGAAGTATACAAGAAGGACTGACAGGTCTTAACCTGTAGGCAAGGAGGCTCAGAGTGGTCTTAGCAAGGTTTATAAATATCCTTGCAGAGTGATGTGCACAGTCTTGGACAGCCTGGTCTGGCTCATCCTGCTTTGAGAGGGAGGTTTGGACTAGGCAATCTCTGAAGGTCCTTCCCTACAAGAACTGTTCTGTGATCCTGTGATACTATGAAGTAGATGATCATCTGTCCAGGAAATCCTGATGGAAGCCGTCCTTGTCTCCCTCTTGTGGGATGACTGTGGCATGCTGACAATGCAGAAAATAATACAGAATATTCTGACTTGGAAGGGACGCACAAGGAACACTGATTCCACCTCTTGAAATGGGCAGTACAGGGATTGAACTCACAATCTTAGCTCTAGTAGCACTGTGCTCCAGCCAGATGAGCTACTCTCAGGTTTAACCCACCCTTGTTTCTCTTTCCCTCCAGCTGCAGACAATCCATGGAGTAATATGTTTACCAGTGGTTTCCAGAGGCTAACAAAAAGCTGATCATTACAGCAAGAGAGCCACAGCCTCTTATTTTTGCCTCAACAATGTTGGAGGCCAGCTGGCTGGAGGGGTAAACCAGCCATGCTCAGAATAGAAGTACTCCCAGAAAGTGAGGAGTAACCCTCCCGCCATGCAAGGAGACACATCAGTCCCAAAACAGTGCAACCCTCACAATTTTCTCCATTGCTAGGCAGATAGAAGCATAGACATCGTGGTATAAAGGTACAGATGCATTCCTTTACAGATGTGTTATAGTGAATAATATGCTGTACAGTAATTTATGTCACGAATTTTAAGCCCTTTTCCATCTTTTAATAAGGCAGAGTAATTTTAACAGACAGTCACAACACTTTGAGGTGAGGTGCCTTCTAACATTCCACTAGTACAGTTTGGTGAGGAAATTGCCCAAGGGTTTGCAACTGGGATACTAGAAGTGACTTTTCTCTGTCCTTATTAGGTAGCTGGAAGGAGATTGCAGTATATGGTGTAAATTTAATGTCACCCTGGCAGGAGGTGGTAGGTTAAGAATCCTGTCAGTCACTGATTTACCGCTTAACAGTAGGGAAAGGCTTTAGAACAAACCCTGTAGAAGCATTATATGCACTTTTTTTATTGTCAAGATGTCAGAATACAACACAAGGTAGCCACTAAGCTTAAAAGTGATTTATCAAAAAAGACCACCTGGAGATTATCTTATTTTTGTCATTTTAAAAGGACATGAAAAGATCATTTTTGTCATATTTCTTTCCTGGTCCATAAACAAACCCACAGAGGGCCAATTTACTCATAGAATGGCCATTGATGTTATGAAACTCTTCTAATTTCTAATGTTCCATGCCATTTGTTGCTGTTACATAAAATGATCTGTGATACATTTTGTTAAATTACTGTCTCTCTCCTCTCAACAAATTTTTAATTTCCATGTTGAGAAAGCTGAATTTTCTCCAAGCTACAGGAAGTATTCAGAGTCTGCTAAATATTTTAATGCTGAGAGATGGAGACTTGTAAAGGAAAATGTTGTTAAAACTCTGACATTTTATTCTGATTTTCCATCAATGGTTATGGTTCCAGAAAACTGCAATTTAAGACATTTTAAAATCCTAATACTAATCATATGAAATAATAGCACTTTCTATATGGAACCAAAAATAAAAATAACCTTTGTCAAGACTAAAAAGCTTGTAGTAGAAGTTATAAATTGACAGTTTCAGTGTGACTGGATTAATAGAAAAAAATTCCTCAAGACCCTGAAAAATCCTGTGTTTGATGTCAAGGTCAGGACTCAAATATAAAAGCAACATAAAAAAAGCAGAGTATTATTTTTAGCAATAATAGTACCTTGTCCAGAGCTACAATTAAAGCTGGTGTAAGTACAATATGGACTGCTTACCTGTTTCCCTTCTTATGGTTTATTTGGGTTTTTTTATGTTTTGGGGGTTTTTTATTATTAGCTGAAAAGTGCAGCTCAGCTTTGAAGCTACGTTGTGTAGCACTTCCTTCAGATGGAAGTGGCTCAGATTAACTGAGAAAACATTTTGCAAATCTCTACCATGGATAACTATTTCCAGAATCTAAAATATATGGGCTGAAATAAACACCATATAAATTTATGGTTTCCATTGAAAAATATCCTTGGGTTGCACATGGCATGAAGCAAGGCCTGGCTCAAGCTTCCCAGCAGGACATACCACACAGAATTTTCCAAAGCCAGGAAGAAGCAGGAAGGGGAAAGAGGCTGCTCAGAAATTGCTCACATTTGGCTAAACAAAGCATCAGGATAGGAGTCAGCTCACAGAGCTCTGGTTTGGAAGGACCCTGCAGAACATGGCTTGCTTTCATTCTGCACCTGAAAGGCTGGAAAAGATTGGGATCTAGTGCTGCTTCTCAAGTAGGGCAGCATTCCTACGACTTCCCAAGTGGGGCTGATGTTACCTTGGCAGTCACCGAGGCTGAGTTTTCCAGGGCTAAAACACAAAGAAAGTAGCACACATGACAGTCAGCTGTAGCCTTCAGGATAGTGGAAAAAGGCAATTTTCTTTTTAATAGAGGAAACATACCAACCTTTTCTTTAGGACTTGGGCAGAATTATTGCTATCTTGGCTTTTGTACTTCCAGAAGAAATGCTTCTTTTTCTTCTGATATTAGATGGAGGGACTAGACCATTCATCCTGAATGCACATGAGACAAACCTTGTGAAAATACCAGAAATAAGTGGATAGTTTGTTCCCAGGGTAATTTCTCAGAAATGTAGATGCAAAAAACTTGGATATTGCAGTAATGTGAACAGATTTCTATATGTATGCCTGATTTAAAGTCGAGATACAGAATTTTTCAGTTTGTCTGTTCAAAGGGCACACTATGCATTAGGAAATCAGCACTACTCTGTGGGAATGTCTTGGGGAGCATGGGGTGAAGGGAAGGACTGTGGCAGCTGCTGCCTGCCCAGCTCGACTCAGAGAGATGCTGCTATGAGAAACCAGCACAGCAAGAAGGTGTGAGTGGGACTGCTCTTGTGGTCTCTACCAAAGAACCTTGTAGGGGTCTGTTATATTTCTGTTTTAGGTATTACTTTTAATCTCAGTCTGACATTAAAAGTAACAGGAGTTAAAAAAATTTCCTTGACTACTATCACTTTTTGTCACTTTCTCTTCGACAAGAAGACTTTCTAATTTTTTCCTTCCTTATTATAGAAAATATGCCTATTTTAAATATTTATGGAAGCGAGAAACTATTTTTTCTAGTGCAAAAAATAAGAACAAGCCAGTCTGCCTGATCTGCATCTCTGTTGCTGTTGCAGGCTGAGGAAACACTGGGCAGAGGATTATCTCCTTTGTACAAAGGGCATCATATTTTGGTGATCTTTTGGGACTCATTCTCGGGAATAGAGTTTGAGGCAGAGTGAGGGAACGTTTTGTCCACCAAATTTGTTTTTTTCATCAAAACTCTAAATTTTTCTTAGTACCTTTTCTCAGTTTCTCAGTTTAGTATAAGCCCTTTCTAGCTTACTCTTTCTTTTCAGAACCACATCTCTTTCTGCTCTCCCTCTCACTGCCATGCTGCCAGTGAAGTGTGATCATACAGCCAGTACAGGAGCAGAGAAATGTTTTAAAGTGAAAAGCTACTAACAGGTGAATTTTTGTCAGTGCTATAATTGTCCTCATTTAATTCACATTCCACTAAATTTGTTAGTTTTTCTACATTATTCTAACTTCTAAGGAACATTTTTGATATCTGGTTATGTATTAAAGCAAAGCCTAGAAGAGAAGTAATCATGTAGCTATAGAAGTGTTGTCAAAAATGTTGCCTACTTGGTTATGGATATATGTCTGAAGTGGTATACAGTGTATTTTTCCTTGTTATTTGTACCCCCAGTGACAGCCATATTTCATTTCTGTTGCTATACAGGACTATGGCTGGTGAGCATAGGAGTATTTCTCTCTGAAAGGAAATACACCACAGTCATCAAGCAAATTTATCAAATTGCAAGCAACACATCAAGGTGTTCAGAATTGTCTTCTAAAGGTTGAGCACCTCTTCTATGAAGACGGTGTGAGGGACTTGGGTTTCTTCAGGCTGGAGAAGAGAAGGCTCTGGGGACACTTTGGGGCAGCCACCTAAAGCTACAAGAAAGCTGGAGATGCACTGTGTAAAACAGCATGTAGTGGTAGAACAAGGGAATGGCTTTAAATTGAGAGAATGATAATTTGATGTTAGGAAGATATTCTTCACTGTGAGGGCTAAGAACAGGTTGCCTAGAGAGGTTTTGGATGCCCCATCCCTGGGGCTGTTCAAGGCCAGATTGGATGGAAATTTTGAGCAACCTGGTCTAGTGGAAGGCATCAGTGCCCATGGCATGGGGGGTTGGAACTCAGTGATCTTTAGGGTCCCTTCCAACTCAAACCCTCCTAGGATTCTACAAATTCTTAAATCTCATGAAAACGAAGACCTATTTCTATATTTTACACATCATTGAAACAAACTTGTATAGTTAGAACTTTGTGGCATGTTTGATTACTTAGCATTCACCTGTTGTATGCTCTACACACAAAATTTCATCTAGCTATCTGATGTTCCCTAGTGAACTTGTATAAAGATATTTTTTTCATTACAGTATGAAGATTTGATCTCTAAAACTTTTGATATCTAGTCTTTTCTTGCCATTCAGCTATTGATTCACTGTGATCAAATTATCTCCTTATTACTTTTCAACTTAGGTTTTTTTGTGAACAAAAGAAGTGTAACTCTTTTAGTATACCAGAGTAGACCATTTTACAGTCCTCAGATAATATTTGTAGATTTTATACATACCATGTGTGGGTATTTGTAGAACTCATATAAATGTCTTGGAGAAGAATACACACAAATATTCCAGAAACCATTACTGTTTTTTTCATAGTGATACCAGTCATTATATAGTCTGACTAAACTGAACACATGAAAACATACATTTGACTCCTACACAATGATAAAATTTTTATCCTTCTAGTGAAGATTGAATTTTTTCATTACTCTTATTTTCAGTCTCATTTCAGCTCAAGAAGTAAGAAAGTATTTTTTAGAAACTGTAATTAAGAAAGTATAAGGAGATTATGTGTGAAAAATTTGTTGCACATCAGCTCTTGAAATATACAGTCTAAATATATTGCGAGCTATTTGTAAAACATTGATGACACATTACTTATTTTTCTGTGCATAAATATACCCTCTTCTTTGTCATATAACTCTCTTTGTTTTATATTTTTGTTGTAAGAGCAATTTACTGGCTGTTAAGATAACTATAAAACATCATAACAAATATAAATTAAAATAAAAACCATTAAAGACTTCAGCTGTCTTATATTTCTCTGAAAAAAAAAGTCAGAAAGTCAACAGCATAACTGAAAACTAATCTGTCCAACAACTCATGTTAATCACTGAGTTTATTATTTAAACTGATAGATATTTTTATGAATGCTACTTTCAAATTTTTAATAAGGGAAATTATTTTGAAGAAGAAGGGGAAAAGCAGAGCAAAAGATGGGGTATAAAGTATGTAAAGCAGTAAAAAGAAGAAATAGCTCTCTGTCACAATTGTTACAAAGATTCCAAAATGGTACTGAAGACTGCACAGCCCTGTCCAGGCTTAGTGTATCCTTAGGAATAATTTTGTCAGACAGTTATGTGGAAGTTACAACAGTTCTGTTATATATATATTTCCCATGTCAGAATATGCTTTATTCCACAGGATCAGATAGCATTTCCTTAGAGTTCGTTCAGTTTTGAATTAGATCCAGCGCATATAAAAAAAGAGTCAATCAATATAGCTAGAACTCTATGTAGAAAGAGGATGGAGTGAGACACATAGAGACTTCAGGGATTAGAAAACTCAAATACCCACCTCCCTGTGCCTCTTCCCATTAGTTCTCTCAAATCAAGTTGTCCTGTGATTGTCCTTTCTCCACTGTCTACTGGCAGCTGACCAACATAGCTTCAATGACTTTACCATTAAAGCTTTTCTTGGCACTGTTTTTTCTCACAATTTTCTGTTCTTTAAAATGCAATGAGTGTTCGTGTCAAATTATGCAATAAGCACATGCATTGAACAAGCATAATACACATTTTCTCATGGAATTTTTCGAACCTATTTCAATTGATTGGGAAAAGATTGTGTGATTTTTGCACTGCAGCTCTACAGCCAACTAGCTGGTAATCCAGAGAAACTTTTTTTGTTGTCTGAGCCAAAAGCATTTATACAGGAGAGACAAGAATAAAACATCAGCAGTCATTCAAATGCTGTTCCTGTTCCTTGTAGTGTGCTTAATTCTTCACATTTGCTGTTGATTCCAGCTGAGAATTTTCATGTTAAAGTAAAAGAGCACGGAAAAGAGACTAAGGGCAGCTCTAGGGAAGGAAGAAAAGATTTTGGTTTAGGAAAGGGGAGAAGGACTGACAGTGAGAACAAGACTGAAGATTTCATTTGACTTAATGCAACAAAAAAATTGTTGTTTTTAGCTATGATGTGAGGTAATTCCTTCCTCTTCCTTTTCTCAGCTGCAGAAAATCAGCCTAGCCTGGTCAGGCCACGATGTATAGGAGCTTAGAGTGAAATATTACTTATTCCAAATAGGTTTATCATTATGCTTCAATACTATGGCATCCACTAAGCTTCAGGATCATCTTATAGATATTTAGACAATGGAAAAAAAACAACAAACCAAACCTGTCCTGAAGAGGCAGTTAAGTTTCAGCTGATTGTAGCTATTCACAGACTCCAGCTGTCTTTAACAGAGCTGTCTATTTATTTAAATGAAGGTGTCATTGTAGAACACTATCCTAGGCATTCCAGACATAGGTTTTTTTTTTTTTTTGACAGTTAAATAATCCCAGGTGGGTTGCATTTTTAGATGACAATGGTTTGAAATCACAGGTTAGCAAATCACAGGAAGTCTTTATTAATCTATGGCAAAGAATGACACTGAGGAAAATGGCTCTTCCTAAAATGCACAGTAAATCTTTAGCACAGTTAAACTTGAAGCTTAACTTGAAGTTTCTGGAGTAGTGCTTTAAGAATGTAGGGGTAGTTCTCTATTTTACCTCTGAAAATCTGACTTATAAGATTCTTGCTGTATTGCAATTATTTTCCCAAACTTGGATTCCCAGGAAGGGTCAAGACTGTTGCAGCACATTCTGAAAAAGAAAAGAGAAAAGAGAAAAGAGAAAAGAGAAAAGAGAAAAGAGAGAAAAGAGAGAAAAGAGAAAAGAGAGAAAAGAGAAAAAAGAGAGATAAAAGAGAAAAGAGAAAAGAGAAAAGAGAAAAGAGAAAAGAGAAAAGAGAAAAGA
>JANRMJ010000066.1:73119229-73186559 GCA_025584955.1 Alethe diademata | reverse complement strand
TTTTTTTGTTTATTTGTTTTTTAAATTCAGGAAAGTACAGATCTGCAAGTGATTTAGGACATAACTATTTTTTCCATAAATTTTCTCACTCTACATTCACAAAGAATTCATGAAGGAATAATTTGCTATATGTCAAAGTTACAGAAAATTTTTGGCATTTTTTGGATCACTGACCATGCAAAGAGCTTTGTGACAGTTCATTTTTCATGTTTCTTGAACTGTTAGCTTGAAGACAATGGATTGCTACTGATGGTGGTCCAAAATATGCATTTTCCACATGAAAAAAAAAAGGCTCAGCAAAGCCTATCTGCAGAATTAAAAAAAAAAATCATAGAAGTAAGAAACCATAGCATAAAGGTCTGTATCATCTTAGGGCTAGTAATCACAATTAATGGATTATAGTGGGAGAGTAACTTACCTGGCTGTCATCTGATGTGCTTTCTTTTCTATATATTCCAATCTTCTGTGATATTTGACAGATCCTTGTGGCTTCTGTGATATCTGTCTTGTGGCTTCAGGCTGTCTGCAAGACAGAAGAAAGATGATGGATGAATCCATATTCAGATGCATCGTGAACTGCTGTTATTCTGTCTTATTAGGAAGCTGAGAATTCAGTGATAACTCCAAGCTATACTTGGTGGAGACCTCAGGTTTTTCTGCTCCTCTGTTTAAGTTATGTTCAGTATCTGTTTTTCCTCCTCAAGCCTCACCTTGCCTACCAGAGCTCTGTTGACACAGACCATGCTTGGGGAAGGTTGGTGAGGGTTTCCTGTGCAAAAGTAAACTCTGTGCTTTTAGTGCATACTCAGAGCAACACAGTCCTGAAGGATTTGATCACAAACTGTTTTTTCCAGATTGCTTCTTCTCATTCATTGGGAAGAATGGGCAACAGTTCCTTACAGATATGTTTATCATGGTTTTGAGCTTATTTGGTTTTCTTTCCAGAGCTAAGTATATACTTCCTGTACATTATTCAACCACTGCTGAGGAAACAAAATTTCTAGCAATTATATTGGCTTTTTCTATGCCACTGATCATAGATACTTGATGGTTTTTATAGAAAGTAAATAACTTTTATCTAGCAGTCCCATTTAAACAATATTTAGACTATCTTCAAGATTAAAAAAATACATTAAATATATTTAAAAACAAATGAACAAATGCGCCATTTGAAAATTAGAGATAATTCAGACATGACTTTCAAATACACTTAACTATATTTAATATTTTTATGTGGAAAAAATTCCCCTAAATGCCTTAAGCATTAGTAGCTTTTACCATTTCTGAAAATCAGGCCTTGTGTTGTTAAACAATCTAGAAAATAAGGAAAGTGGGATGTATAGGTAAGTGTGAAAGCTACCAGTTACCTGTCTTCTCTCGAAACAGGTCACCATGGAAAAATCAAAGATAGAGTCAAAGTCAGACATAGAAATCAAATTAATTTTGTTTTCTCCTCATACAGTACCTGTTCTTTGCCTGAAATTCCCTACAATGTTCCATAAAGTACTTTTTGCAGTAAGCAAAGAAAAAATCCTACGAAAGATAAAGTTCAATTAAAAAATGGATTCATTACATTTTCTAATTCACATGTCACAGGTCCCTAAAGTTCATCCATCTGTAATTAAATTAAATCCTAGAAGTTCTAGAAGCGTAACCCATCATATTGAGCCATGAATTCCTGAAGGGCATTTTATATTGGGCTGTTTTGCTCATTCTGTATAAACACTGGCATTAGTATCTCTAATATTAAAACATTTATTAAAATGTCATTTATCATTCAGTTGCACATTTTTTTAAAGCACTTGGATGTTTTCTCTAGTGCACTTGATTTAAAGATGTTTATTCCTATGAGCCATTAGCATAAGTCGTGGTTACTAATGGGCTGGAAACTCTAGTTCATCATCTTATGCTTTGCAAGAATATCAGCCAGGATCTCTTTAAGTACATACTAGGAACGTTTATTAGAATATTCTTGTCTCTGCATAATTTAGAAGTTTTTAAAAATTATTATTTAGTTTTTTAAGTCTCAATTCAATTCTCAAATTGATATGTTGTGGCAGTTTTTATTCTTAATAGTCTTCAAAAACCTGTGGATTTTTTTTATTCTCTTTGAACAACCACAAATAATTTGTTTGAGGATTTACCCTAACTGTTTATATTTCACAAAATACCAATTTTGAATGCATTCATTCAATTAATCTTTACTAATAATAATAGCATGAAATCCAAAGTACAATTGCTAATTTTTGGGTACAAATTGTACAACAACAACATTTACTTCAAAAAATCATTATCTAAAACTTTTAGGTACTCTTATGCTTTATTACTTGCTTTTGCAGCACTTTCTGAATATCTGTTACACAATTCCCCCATAACACCTTATTTTGTCTCCTGCTTCAAAGACTGCTGCTCCAGATACAGACTAGGAATTCTCACCTTTGTTTCTTTGTTTTATGGCAAGCATTGACTAAATAAATTCCTCAGTCTTCTGACTCTTTTGCCCTTTTAATCATCATGTAGTTCTTAAAAATGTTATAGAAGATTCCAATCTTCTAGCAATATAAAATATCCCACCAATTTTCAGTTAAGGCAGTGATAGTAATTTTCTCATAATTAATTGAGATTTCTGCTGCTTGTAGATTTCATTCGTTCTAAGCACAAACAAAAATTTTAGCTAGGGTTAATTTTGTGTCTTCCTGCCCCTCTTTGTCTCATTTATCATTGCAGCTAAACTCCAGATATGGATATTGTCTCTTGCAACTCAAACCAGTTCTTTAATATGGTTCTCTCAGGAACCTAGACCGGTTTTCAACAAAATCAAAATCTTCATCTTCACAGCATTAACACAGTAGTGTGGAAGGACAGGCAGGCTCTTTAGCTTGCAGTTCATCACAGCATAGATGTGATGTGTAAGATAAGGGGATAAATCCCACTTAAGAAATGCCCATATTTCTATTAGATGAAGAGATATTATAAGCCATGAAACCTCCATGTGTTATCTTCCTTTTAAATTATTAAATTTGGTCATCTTAAATCTCATATTTAAAAAGGAACTTTGCGCTTTCTTTCATTTTACTCCTGTGAATTTTGCCCAGACAGCAGTTTTCAAAAGTTATGAACTTCTGAGACATTGCAAGTTGGGATTTATGTTTTTGGAATACAACTATTTTTCAATTTCTATTTTTAAAGATGATTATTTTTGTTTGTTTGAAATGGACATAAATTTCCAGGAGAACAGATTGTCTTTCCTCAGAGCATAATTTTAAATGAGAAAAATAATTAGATGATCTAATCTTTATAATTTTTAATAATTACATTATTTAATAGCCAACAGTACTCATAATAAAACAACAGATATGATGAAAATCTATTTATTTCTTCTGTAATTTTTAGAATACGTAGTTTCATATTTTTTAAGTTGCAAATATAGTTCTAATTTAAGTAAGGAAAGAAACACTGAAAACATTGAAATTATGCTATTAAAACCTGTTTAACAGTGTTCTGAAGAATGGGAGTGAAAAGATGAGTTTAGAGGTCAAAGAATTACCTCCTGGAAATTGCATCCCAGCACGAATTTATTTTTAACAGTTTTTCCCTACAATTTTCAGTTTTCAACCTGGGATACGTGTATGCTCCTGAACTCAGAACATCATGCTCTCATAAGTATTGGTATGTTCAGTTTTAGATTATTGGTTGTATAATTAAATATATATATATAGTCTTTAACTTATAAAAATTTAAAATTTACATTTTAACCCATTGATTACTGGAAACTTTGCCCAATTTATTTTGTCTAATATAAGCTTGTAGAATTGAAAACTCTATCTTGCCTAAAACATGTATTGAGAGTAAAAGGTTAAAAGTGTAGTGTCAAATCTAAGGAAGTTATCAAGAAATCCTGCTGGGAATTTGACACAAAGTGTTAATGAGTCCTGAAGAGATTGTCACAGTATCTTGCACTTGAGAGTTGGGTATATTGTATTTCTATACCATCCATATATTCTTTCAAGTATCAACTAACCTGACTTCACAAAGGCACTTTTATATATTCAACACTATTTGATATGCATATTTTCAGTCAGCAGTGCTAGGTTCAGCAATAGCCAAAATTCCAGTCTTTGTTCCTGTTTATTGTTCATGCCTTTAGCTACTCCTTATATTCACCAGAAGAACAACTTGAGTAGTGTGTACTAAAATGAGGAACTGACACTGTTAGAAAAAAATGCTTTTAATTTTGCTGGTTTGGTTTTTAAATGCAACAGTTATAAATTTTGATCACCGTAAGTCCTCACAAATAAATGCCTAGCATTAAGACAGAAAGGAGTGGGATAGGAAATGCATTATGAATTGCTGAAATTATTTTCAACACTGTTATTATGGAAGACCTAACCTGGCCAGAGCGGTTTATCAGGCCTATTGAAAAGCAAACAAGATGTTGTCATAGAATATGGAGCAAAAGGGAGTGCAAGAGAGATGCTGGAAGAACGACTGGGGAAAGAAAAGAAAGAGGAAAAAAATTGCACAAAAATGGTTGAATTGAAAAACAGAACGTTATCCAGCAATGTGTGCTTGCAGCCCAAAAAGCCAACCATATCCTGGGATGAAGCAAAAGGCAGTTTCCACTAGGTCAAGGGAGGTGAATCTATGCTTCTGCTCTGGTGAGGACCCACCTAGAACACCATGACCAGCTCTGGAGTCCTCAGCACAGGAAAATTACGGACCAGTTAGAGTGGGTCCACAGGAGGGCTAGAGCACCTATCCCATGAGGAATGGCTGAGAGAGTTGGGGTTATTCATTCTGGAGAAAAGGAGGGTCTGAGGAGACCTTACACAGGCCTTCCAGTGCCTGGAAAGGGGAGAAAAGGGGGTCTACAAAAAAGATGGAAAATAATTTTTAGTAGGGCCTGTTGTGATAGGACAATTTTTAAAGGTTTTAAACAAAAGGAGAGAAGATTCAGACTAGATAGAAGAACTTTTTTAAGACGAATGTAGTGGAACACTGGAACAGGTTAGTCAGAGAAATTACAGATGCCTCATCCGTGGAAGTGTTCAAGGTCAGGTTAGATGGTGCTCTAAGCAACATTTCTAGTGGAAGATGTCTCTGCTTATTTCAGGGATTTGGACTAGATTACCTTTAAACACTTCCACCAACCCCAACCAAGATTCTAGGATCGTAAGATTCTCAGTTAGTGATGCTTAAATAATGTTCCGCACAGCTGAAACATTTCTGCATGATTTCCTCCCTTCCTTCCTCTTCACAGAGGTTCTAGATGGAGAAACCATGAAGATAGGTGTCTAAAGCCCCCTGGGTAGAAGATATCTGGTCCCTGGATTCCTGTATGCAAACTCAAAGTACTGGGCATTATACTGGTGAGGAGTGATAGCCCTGTTCCTTTTACCCCAAACAGATTTTGTAATAAATTAGAACTTGGAAAAAACAAATCCTTTTCCTTGTGAGTCACTACAACATATATGATCTGTTATTTCAGGAAGAATTTGTGCCAGGAACCTATAAACAAAGAGAACTGATTTTGAAGGTAGAAATGTTTGAAACCTGTTTCATTGCAAGAGTGTTTGTTTTGAACAACATTATGTGCCTTTGTATGTATGCATTTGTGTGCATTTGAGACAAACTTTTCCCTGTGTACTAGCAAGTAAAGTATTGCTAAAGCTTTGTGTGCCTCACAACTCAGTGTTCAGAGTACACAATTTATAGATGAGACACTCATTTCATCCTTGCTCCTTGCATTTCATTTCCTGAGGCTTCAATGAAGGTAAAAACAAGAAAGCTGCTGAACAGCCAGGGGCTGTAATCATGTCAGTTTTTATAAGCAAAGTAAGGCTGGGGCTCTTCAGAGGTGGCTGGAGGAACTTGAGTGAGAAAAAAGGGCAGTAGAGCATATTCATTAACTTACCTAAAGCTGCCAGCACTGTATAGTTTTCTAGATATTTCTGCCATATCTCACATTCATAACCTCAGAATTATAATTTTTATAAAATTGAAGGCCAGCAGTATCCAGGCAAGTATAACTTTTGGGATCTATTCATGTAAAGTTCATTGCCAGGTAAACATTCACTTTCTTTCTTTCTTTCATATGATTCATGTAATACTTTACTTGATGGTTAAATTATATATGAAGCAGTATTAAATCTATGTGTGTTTGAGATTCAACAAAGTCTTAGTGCAAGTTTAAATTTTTTACTAATTTATGTACAGCTATTATTTCCAACCTGTTTATTGACTATTTTTGATTGGATATATGATGATATATTATCCATTTCATACAATGGAAAATCCAATTTGAGAGACATTATTTCAAATGATCATTTTTCTAGTGCTAAACAGAGGTAGTAGTGAAATGTCCTGGAAACCCTCTTTCAGGACCAAAAGAAGTGTAATCCTGCACCTTTCAGATGCATACATGGCAGAGGCTTGTGAAGGCAAGTACGAAATGCTACATGCATTTGTATGCTCACTGACACAGACTCATTAGTATGTCCTGGACACTGCTCAAGATATCCAAGGCATCGCAAAAAACCTGCAGCAGAAGGCTGTGGTGCTTTTTCTTTTTTATTTTTTTATTCCTCTTCAGTATTTTCCAGGGGACTGCAGTATTTTAAAAATAACATCACAGCACTAATTAGGACTGGGAAGCCATGGATGATGCTAATGCCTATATGTATGGTTACCTCTTGCCTTTGGTACCCATCATGGACAGATATTTTAGTAGGGTCTGTTGTAGTAAGACAAGGTGTAAGGATCTTAAACTAAAAAAGGTAGATTCACACTAGATAGAAGGAAGAAAATTTTTACAATGAGGGTGTTGACACACTGGAGCAGGTTGCAGATTACTCATCTGCCAAAAAAAAACCAAATCCCTGGAAATGTTTGAGGTCATGTTAGATGAGGTTATGAGCACACCTGATGTAGCTGAAGAGGTATTGGAGTAAATCTTTCTCTAAAGGTCTTCTCCAACCCAAACTATTCTATGAATCCATCAGGAAGCTGAATGAGCTTTCACCAGGGTGTGCCAGCACTGTTTCTCTGCTCAGACACCTGGACCCACTGGACAACACATGTCCCAGCCCTTCTGAGGTAAGCATGCTGGAATTCATGAGAAAGGGTGTGCAGTATACAATACAGTGTTCAGAATGCACAATGATGCTGTATTCATAAAGCAACACCATTCTGTGGCATTGTGTGCCCTTGTTTTACTTGCTAAATAGAGCTGCATGTTAGACAGATTTGCATGATGTTGTAATGATAGGCCCTTTGATTCTGAACTTATGCAAAATAGCAAGCTGTGGCTTAGCTCCACATGATTTGAATTTCACAATTCAAATTCATGTTACTTTCATACACTGCACATTCAATTGATAAAAGGGTGCATTTAGACAATATGGCACCTTTACCATGTTGGCAGTCATTGTTTAATCAGGTTAATGGCTTGTTTTGCTTTAAGGTTATTTGAGTCCAGTTGTTTTAAGGTGTCTTGTTTTAAAGTGTTTCTTCTTGGTGTCTGCTGGAGTTGTGTAATGTGCTGATTAACTTGGAAGGTTTGAGGAAAACAGGATAATTTGGCCAGAAAATAATAAAAATTTTAGATGAAGTTATGGATTTTGCAAAGCAACTGCCCAGATGGACTAGTCTGAGACTACCAAAACGCTAAAGAAGAAATAGTAAATTTCATTTAAACTACAGTTCACGGAAGTGATGCTAATGTTAATATTTAATGCTGATGAAAATCACAGTCTCAGGGTGCATTCAAACTCAGTGGCAAAGCAGGCCATAGACAACTCAGTCCCTCTGTGGAGGCCTTTTTTGCCCAATGTTTGGGAGAACTGTGCGTATCTGCCTTGTTTGAAGCAGTTGGAAGAAAATATTTGCAGGTCAGCACTGGGGCAGACTTGGCAGAACCTCAGCCTAACAAGCTGAGTGACCTTTCTGTGCTTGAACATACCAAATGCATACTCAAATGCCTCCAGAAGGTCATACCTGCAAGGGGGTGAGTCAAACCCCCTATCAAAACTGACCCAATATACATGGATACCAAGGGAACAAGCAGGGCCTGAGTCTGCAGCCTAGAGGATAGATGGCTCAACTGAAAATAGCCTTGTTCCTTTCTAGATCTTGCTCCAGAGTCCTACTTTTTCTGCTTTTGGCATCTGATGTGAAACCACTTGCACCATGCTTTGTATATGCTCTTTTTAGCTAGCAAACTGCTAGAATATATTTAAAAATAAAAAGCAAAATTGAATTCTTCAAGATTTTAAAAGAACTTGAAAGATACCATTTCACAGGATGCATAGAAAAACCTCTTGGTTTGTAGGGGAAATTTTGAGCTTGTTGTTGGTTTTTTTGCTTTTTTGGTAGTTTTTTGGTTTTGGTTTTGATGGAGATTTTTTCCTCCTTCAGAACTGTAAGAACATTTTTACATTTTCCCTTTAATTTTGTTTGCCAAGTCTTGTGCTACTCATCTGCACAGAACAAGTAGTGCAAGGGTTTATTGAAAAATAAAACCTGCAGAAAGTGAGAGCACCACATTCCATTGCCCTAGTCCCTTAATATGCTATCCAGTTAAACTTTCTCTATGGAGATCAACCAAAGTAGCCAGAATCAACAACTGGCATAGTTACAGCATGTCTCAGATTGCATGGGATCTTCTCTTATTTTTTTGGCTATGTGGAGAGAATGTGTGAAATGCAATCCAGTTAGTATCAGAAACATCTCTGCCTGCAACAAATTACAAAGGAGCTCCTTTATGCCTCAATATGAGACAGAAATAATTTTTTCAACTTTTAGCAGTTACTGATCTTTGTTTGGATATACACACACCACAAAAAAAAAAAAAATAAAAAAAATCACAGCCTAGAAATATCCCCAATGAAGAAGCAATAAGGAAGCCCTTTAATACAAAATGTCTTCACTGATCATTAAATACAATATGCTAATTTTTAGTTTTGATATAATTCCACTGGCTTCAGTGAATATACCAGGGCCTAAATCTAGAATTAACACAGGAACTGCTTAAAAATTCCTTCACTGGGTTTTTACATTTAGTGTTTTCCTTTTTTTTTTTTTTAACTGAAAATAAATCAAATTTTTAAACTTGTACCAAGAAAATGTTTCCACTGGAAACACGGTATTAAAAAAATAAGCAATTTATTTTTCTTTACCAGGTAGGCAGATATGCACCCCTACTCCCATTTAGCAGATGAAAAAATATGGTCTGAGATATTAACATCAGCTCACATAACATTTTGGTGCAATCTGAGCACAAACTCTGAATCTCAGATGCAAACTTTTGCTCATAACTCACAGATGACACTTTCAGTTTGTGTATTTTTGTGCTTTAGTATTTTTCTTATCTATAAATGCTCTCGTATTTCAAGGGTCTGTTACTGCATGATTTAAACATATGTAAAATACAGTTTGGAATGTGTAATATGAACTTACATTTCTTAGCACATGTTGGTGACTGAAAACAGAGAGATTTATATTCCTACTGCTTCAAGAATACTGTAATAACACGTTGGCATATAATGTTGAACTTAGATGAAATTAAAACCTTCATCTATACTCATAAATCAAATAGTTCCCAGGAATTTTCAGAGGCATCACGACAAGATTCCTCAAGTCTGTTAGAAATCCTTTACACACGCCATTTAGCGAACTCTTGGACAATTACCAATCACAGTTCAAGATGTAAAGCACTTTAGAAACTGTAACTACTATCCAGTTTTCAAGCTTTATAATGTTCATGGCCACCTTTTAATCTCTTCTATAAAACAGATGCTTCTCTTGACCCAAAATTGTGATACAGAATATGCATACCATTTATACTCCAGAGTTTGGGTTTTTAAAAATTTCTGTCACTGAGGACATTTCAGGTTTTAGGACATCTACTTCAAAATCTCTTTGTTCATGGTGTGAAGATGACTCATAGAGTTCTGAGGAGAGTAATACGCTACAATTATTTTTCTTTTTTTTCTTGTTTTTTCTTTTTAAAACTTGAGATAATGGGTAATAAGCTTGTTTTCCCTTTTTTTTCTTTCATAAATATGATTTCTTTGGTGTTGTCATACTTGGAAGTGAAGAGAATGTCTTGAATTCTTCCTAAAAATCTCATTTGGAAACCAAATTATTGAGAACTTGCTTGCATAAGCACTCCCATAACAGATCAAAGAAATCAACCTAAGTTTGTTAGTCAAGTGCCGCATGTTAAGTGACTACAAAGAGACTTCAGTATTTGATTAAATGTTCCTTTAAGAAACCTAATTTTGTAAAGGGAATGAGAGCAATATCTCAATGTATTAAAGAATGAGATCTAGTCATTAATCTATTGGACAAATAAAAAAATTAGCATTTACCTTTCCTCAGTAAAGAAAATATACCAGAAATTATCTTTTCTACAATAGTTACTGAAGTCACATATTGGGAAGGGCTGTGAGGTCTAGCTTTAAGTACAATTCTAATCAAATTTTCACCATGTGTGCTGTTTTGATGTACTTTTTGTAGCTAATGAAGTTTTGTGCTAAACTTCCTGGCAATCACCATGTATTAAGTACCATGTAAATGCTTGCATACTTCTTCAATCCTGTTTTCTTTAGACAAAGCACAAGAAAAGGCAGAATTTTTTCCCATTGAAGAAAACTGACCATTTTTGTGTAAGAAATGAGAAATGACTTTAATTTCGGACATGGGGATGTTATCTCATAATTCTGAGGAATCAAATTTGTCAAGTGAAAAGAGACACCTTTTTTGCGTAGTAAGTTGTCAGGTCACGTAGGTCTACACTGAAAACAAACTGGCTGATGCAATGTTTAAAAGCATACTAGTGACTTTCAGCAATATGAGATTAACAGAGTATTTGTTGATAGATTTTGATTTTAAAATCTCAGTACTTATGTAGACACACAGGTTATGGAGATTATGGACCATCCATCACTAAACATTTTTTTCTCTGATCCTGATTACAGCTAGAGAGAAGCACTACACGACTTCTTCAAGTCCCTCAAAATATAGAAGTTCCTGAAACTCTCTGTTTCAGTGATTTAAACAATATAACTTTACCCTGGTATTACTATGAGTTCTGTTTAGTGGGTTGACTATTCTAAAAGGTATCACATAAATGTGAACTGGTATCTATAAACTAGCTAAAAGAGATCAGTGTTTTTTAAGGGTAGTAAAGGTCTTAAAGGTCTTAACACTGATTCAGCATTAGAGAAACCAGGTTTTCACTGTGTGAAAATACGTATTTCTCACTTTTTTGTGGCACCAGCCACAAAAATAAGTTTATTGAAGTAAGTTTAGCTTTTATTTTTCTTTACATGCAAAATTCTTTACGCAGATCCATGGGAAGCTATGCAGTGTCATAACAAGAAATGATGCTTGATGCTTTAGGGAAATAAGAAATACAAGCAGAGTTAATAAACAAAACTGCTCTACATCATAGTCTTTTACAGTGGCTACCAAGGGATGTTTATGATATGTTCACTATCTATCCTATCTAAGCTTTGATTAGAGACAGGCAGGCTAGTCAAGAAAACAACAGCATATCATTTTGGTACTTGCAGCTGCTGATGTATAAAGGTTTTCAGTATGTATTTTTCTGACGTAAAGGAGTATTTGTAAATTCCGCAATTTTTGCCTTATCTGCAGAAAGACAGCATTGTTTTTAGCTTAAATGTAAAAAGTCTACTGATACATTTCTTTTTTTTTGGTCAGTCTATTCTTTTTCAAAATTACATTTCATATCTTAGTCAGAAAAAAAGGAATTAAAAACAATGCTTTTAACAGATCAGGGCCAGCAATTTCCCAGCACTTGGAAAGGCAATTATGCCTTGTGATGGGCCTGTTTTTTTCTAGAAGTGATATTTCAACTCAGATCATCACAAGTAACTGTAGATTTATTTTCCAACATTACTGTTTTTCCTTTTGTTTTGCTTCATTTTGGTTTGTCCTGAGGACTCAAGCTCAAAATTCAGTAACAACTATAGGACCCACAGCTGTTTTCAGCTTCTTAAAGAACAATGAAATCCTCAATCTTGAATATCATTTATAAACTGTTAAGAGAAAATGTCCTTGGAAACAGAAAGGACACAAGGTCTTGGGATAAAGGATGATATCATAGGTCTAGACGTGAAGTGTCACTCCTCTTCCACAGTTTGATGTAGCACAATAGCAAAAATCTTGTCAACTGCACTGTCTGAACTTCATCAAAATGGCCACTCTCCATAAAGATATAACTCACAGGTTTATGCTTTTTAGGACTTTTTTTTTTTTAAATCTCTTCTCTAAACATTGAAAAAGCCTAAAAGGTTTATGCTGTGCCTTTGAAGCCACTCCTTGTCTTTGCCCACACAAATAAATGTCTATGTATGCATCTGTGTAATATGTAATATGTAATACGTGTAATATTTTCTGCTAGGATGTGAGATCTAAACAGGAATAGCAGCTATGACTTCTCTAGAAATTAACCTACAGCAGGAGATACAGAACCCCTAATACTGTGTTACAATAGCTAATAGTTCCCCTTGCTCAAGCTGCTGAGGTGAGTCTTCTTGGATAACACAGTCATGCCATCTGTTCTCAATGGTATCAGTAGCAGTTTAGAGAAATAAGTTTGTGTATTTTAGAATTGGCCTCGAAGTATTATAAACTGTTGGTGGTGTATTTTGACTCCTACACAATCCCTAGTGGCATGATGTTGGTAATATATAGTGCTATATTCTCAGGAACTGAATTGTAACTACAGAAACAGAAGAGTTCAGTCAGAAGAGCCCTAATGAAAATTGATTGTAGAGAGTGGGGGATAGAGACACAGT
The DNA here is from genome assembly GCA_025584955.1 of Alethe diademata. Taxonomy (NCBI): domain Eukaryota; kingdom Metazoa; phylum Chordata; class Aves; order Passeriformes; family Muscicapidae; genus Alethe; species Alethe diademata. The sequence goes on along the minus strand of JANRMJ010000066.1, from coordinate 73,173,732 downwards.
ATATCTGTTCAGCAGGACACTTCAGCTGAAGTCATTTTTTTCCCCCTTTTTCATATAACTTATAGGCCAGAAACAAAGATAAACCCAGATCTCTGGATCCAGAGGAAAACTAATACTCTATTTAGTGTGCCAAATTTTCTGCTGGTATATCTTGATGTATCTCAATTGACTTTAATAGAGTTTAGCCATTTTTCACCAGCCAGGAATTTGGTCTATTGTATCAGGAAATGTTCTCACTGAACTGGCTATATGCTTTAATTTTTATTCTTTCCTATTATTGAAATTGACATATATCTTTATGAAAATCTAGGGAAAGTTTGGAGGTAAAAGAATGTCAGTTTTCTGATTAGTCTCATGAAGGAGAGAAATTTCCTTTAAAATAAAATTGTTTGGATATTTTAAATACGCGTTGAAACAAAACTGCATGTTGGGCAGTGTTTTTAAAGTGTTTTAAGTGATATAGTTCTGAATGCTCTTAGATTCTGATCATTGAAATCAGTGACAAAGTTTATTTACCCATCTCAAGTGGGAGCATGGCAATGTCTTCAGCGTCTCCATATATTGCTTATGATTATCTAGGTGATGCTGCACTCCTTTCTTCTGAAATAAAGCCACACAATAGTAAATCCCTGATCAGATAAAAAGCAAAGAAGTACAAGTACACTGTACCAGTGTTTCTATTACAGAACCATCCTTTAAAGTCTCCTAGACTCCTTAGTATGCATAAATTTTGTATAACATGTAAAAGCCAGTAAGGAGGTTGAATTGATTTGATTTGCTATAAAGTTATGCTCTCTTTTTTATACCTACATGAAATGGAATACTTTTTTTTTTCTTTCAGAAATTTTAAAGAGAAGAAATACTGGAATATGCTGGTAGGTAGAAGAACATGTTCCTGAGTAGGTGGGAAGTACATGTATAAGAAAGAAAGTCTTACAGACTTCTCAGCAGTGGAATGCTGATCAGAAGTCAAATATACTCCTGTGGGTGGGGTGGGCTGAATCAATAGAACAAGAGAAGACAGCTGGAGTGAGGGCATCCAGAGTTCTGAAAATACAAAACCAGCAATTTTGCATTGTATTTCCAGGAGGAGAAAAAAATGGGATGATTACGTACCTATCCCTGAATTTTTGTATTTATTTGTGGAAAAGAGATTATCTCTGGCTCTTGATTCAGCTGACAAAATACTCAATAGATGAACTTTCTTTCTCTGTTTAGCACTGAGTTTTCACTTAAGGTAGGAGAATTTACAGAGTTTCTGACTCTTGTCAAGTCTGGATTGCATTTGTGCTTAAGAATAGTGTGAAACATCCAAAGATTTTTAAAGTAAACCATTGAACGAAAAAAACAGCTCATTAGTGTATCTACACAGTTTAGGCAATTCTCAGTCAGCAGTTGAATGTGAGATTTCAGGATCATGGTTTTTGACACAAATGCTCTTCAATTATAATTTGTTTATTTTCACTGATTGAAGATCTTTTCCAGGTTTTCAGCTGGAAACAGTGGGAAATTGTTGCATAATGAGAAACGAAGGCCTTCTTGGATGACTAGCTTACCTCAGATGTTAAAAGACCTCCCTCAGATGCCAAAATAAAAAGAAAAAAAAGAAAATGTACTTTCATCTCAATTGTAATTGGACATCCAAAAAGTTTAATCTTAAAGTATGTATGTCTTTAAAATTTAAAACTTAGAAAGTCAAAGCATGTAAATATCTTTGAAAGCCTTCCACTTTGAGCAAAAGTAGGTAAAACTCATTGAAATTGGAGGGAACAGGAGTACAGATATTTTGTTATTCAGAAACTAGAAAAGGGTGACTGCCTTCTACTCAAGCCAAGATTTTTGTGGAAGATAATAAAGGAAGTATAAAAGGCTTTGAGAAGTCTAAGGCAGAAGTCCAGAAGGAGAATTTGTGCTGACATTATCAAGGCTAAAATAATGACACCTCTGTAGCATAAAATTATGTGGTGGAAAAGCAAAAGAATTATTATTGATTGAGCAGTAGACTTTGTTTTACCAGGAAATAATTACTAATGGGAGGGAAGAGATTAAAGGTTGTTTACTGTCAGAATGTCTGGCATTTTTTTTTATGTGAACAGAGTCAACTTTAGCATCTGAATCAAATTAAAAGAAGAACTTTGTTTTGCAGAATGAAATTTATTGAAGATATTGATTAAATTCAGGGTTGTTTTGGAAATGTATACAAGCTAAGTATGGTTTTCTGCAGACATGTTGTAATACTTAATGACAGCTAAACATCATGGTGAGTGGCATGTTAGAAAAGTTTGGGATAAATGGATTGCTGCAGGGATACACAAACTATTAGTTGAGCACAAGATTATTGACAGAGTGCATCTAGATTAATGTTCAAGCAGACATCTTTCTTCTATCCCCCTTTCGTCCAGGTCTGGCATCTAGTATCCCTTCTTCACAGAATCACAGAATCAATTTAGGCTGCAAAAGGCTTCTGAGACCATGGAATCCAATTTATGACTGACCACGACTGTGTCAACTAGATCGTGGCATTGAGCGCTATGGGCAGTCTATCCTTAAACACTTCTGGGGACAGTGACTCTGCCACCTCTCTCAGCAGCTCATTCCCATATTTAATTGCCCATTCTGTGATAAATTTCTTTCTAATGCCCAACCCAAACCTCTCCTAATGCAGCTTAAGACTATATCTTCTTGTCTTATTGCCAGTCGCCTCCTCATATGTCGTATGCCAAATGCTTCACCAGCTTCTTTGCCCTTCTCTGGATGTGCTCTGTATGAAGTCATTGTGGCCAAAGTGCAGGACCTGACACTTGGTTTTGTTGAACTTGATGCTGTTGGTCTCAGTCCATCAGTCCAACCTGCAATCCAACTTCAGGCCTTCCTACTCTCCAGCAGATTAACACTCCAACCCAACTTGGTGTTGTGTGCAAATTGACTAATGTTAGACTCAATCTCCTCATCTAGATCATCAATAAAGGTAATGGACAATTCCTTTTCCCTTGACTCATCCTGTAGAAGGGTCACAGAGCTCAAGAACAAGATTGCTCTTGTAGGTACTTAAATCAAATTATGTACTCCAGGACCACATGTAATATCACCCAACAGTTAAATGAGTGCCCACACCCCAGATCAGACTAAAGCTATGCCAAAGTAACTCCCCCTCATTTTCAGCTGTTTTACTCTGCACATTCACTCCCGTTTGGTGTACTACTTGCTAATGTAGACCACACTCAACCACCAGCTTAGTAATGTGCCATATGCTTTTTTTCCACCACCCAGAAATGGATGAAACATGATTTATACAGATCTGCCAGAGAAGAGAGTAAATCAGGATGAAGCCATTCAGCTGAATGTTTCATGCTAACAAAAATATTTATGCCAAGTGAATCCTTGTATTAATATTAATACCAAAACAATTTTAAACATGGTGTTGTATCTGAGGATCTGTTCTTCATGCAGCAGAAGCAGATATTTTATACATCCTAACAAGCATCTATAGGTCTAAAAATACATAAGTTTATATAAAAATAGGAAAATATTCAAGATTCTGTAATATGGTACAAGTGCCAAATTGTAACAAAATTTGAAGTTAATTAGGTAGTTAGTGTAGTGCACTAAAGGATTTTTTTTCTTTTCAGTGCAGTAGAAATACCGGCTGTGCAATGCTGTGTATGATTTATTTATAGGCTTCTAATGAAGACATATCTAATCATCATAATTAATTGGTATTTTAGTGCTTTGGGGCCTAATCACAGAAAATTTCATGTGTTGGCTCAAAGAGATCTTAGCTGTGCAGCAAAAATTCAGAAGAAAACTCGAGTTTTCTTTGTTCAAATTTGCTTTTCCATTGAGCTTAACTACTGTGTGGTGATTATAATTTAACCCTCTAAACACAGCATATGTTGAAATGCAGTGAAAATGAGCTAGGAGACAATTTGCAGGGATAGTGTTACATGACAACAAATTCCCATTTTCTATGAAAATTTGCTTTTTTTCAAGTCTGATATTAACTTTTTTTTATCAACATTGCATCAGTGAAACAGTCAACTATCTTTTGTGTAACTACCCACACAATTTTGTGTTATTTCTTAATATTTTGTATTCTAAACTCACATATATAAAAAACCCATAAAACACCCTATAGTTCCGGAAAATTGCCATTCACTTGTGTATTTGTGCCTATATTCCCTGTCACTCTACTAATGGTCAATAAATATATGCTGTGAGTTAATAACCTGGTTTAATTTTAACTGCAGAAAAAAGGGTATTTTTAATTTCATTATAAGAACAATTCTTCATAGGTATTATAGAATTAATTGAAGTTCTTGGTTTTAAATAAATGTGTACATATGGATATATATAGTGCAATATGTATATGTGTGTGTGTGTATATATATATACATATATATACATACTCTTTGGTTCCATGAATAGAACTCTTTGCTCAATTTTTCAGATATGACTGATGAATATAGCATTTCATACCCATGAAATGAATACTCCCACCTTCCTGTGTTGTCAATGATGTGGGTATGATAGGTCTTCATTATAGCAGCAATAGCACTTTTATTTTTCGCTAAAATAGCTGCTCCAAAAAGTAGCTGCAATAATCATCTTCCATCTTGCCAGATATTGACTACTGGGCTAGAGGAACTGTATGCTCTTTGTAAATGTACATTATAATATAGAAAGTAATAGATTGTATTGTTTTTTTCTTTTTCTTTAATTTTCTAAAAAATAATTTTAACTCCTGTGTTTTCTGATAAATATACTAACCTACAAGTAGTATGTAACAAAATAATTCTACTAGATTCTTTCTTTGATGTCTATACCTAAACCTTTTTTCAGTTTTTACTTTTCTCCACATTCCAGAAACAGCAATTTTACTTAACAATTTCTCAGTGTATTTTTCATGTCTCTATTACATTTCACGAATCTGAATTTTCAAGGATGACATTTTCCCAAGTATTTGTGATTGGCATAGGTTGTCTGCTTTCAAACATTAGGAAGCAATCTTGATAGCTGTAAATACTTTTCCTCTTTTGAATGTTCATGAATATATTATCAGAAATGGCACACAGTGCAAGGAGTCTGGCAGAAACCCCTGTGCAAGGAATCCTGGAATCTGATATCAAGACCCTCTCCTCCCAAAACCCTGGCATTATGAATTGTGTGAAAGAAGAATGTCCATTAGTTGTTAATTCTACTAGCAGCAATTCTTATGAACCTTTTCAAGGCTTCCAGATGAGTCAAAGGTCATTAAATACTTCCCTTACCTTGAGTAAAGTGCTTGAACTCAAGCAAACCAATACAAACGTGTTCCAGTGCAGTGCTTAAATGGCATGCTTACCATTCCAGCTAGTACACTTTAAGGGTATCATATGAAGATAATTACGTGCCCCCATGAGTAATCTATCTCAACTTGGACTTAAACAATTGGTTTCCTATTACAAAAGAAATAACTTTATTTCTCCTGCTCAAGGAGAAACAATTTTAGCTATTTTAAAGTGTCCCGTTTAATTTCAAGATAAAATTATTTAAATGATAAATACCACCGCTACTCCATTCTTCAGGAGGAGGAATGGGAAAAGACTGCATGATTTAGCTGAGCCTACTAGGAGAACCAAAAAAACCCACACCAAATCAAAAAAATAAACAAAAAAATGAAGCAAAACCCAAACCACAAAAAAAGAGAGAAACAAGCACACCACAACCACAGGGACACAGTTAAAAGTAGCAACACTTATATCATCCTTTCAGGTTCCAGACATGAGCTGGTAAGGCCATTAATACTACAGTTTATAACAGATGGCCATTCTTGCTTGGACATACACATACATCATCAAATTTCCCTTTGAGTTTCACCCTCTTTAATTCCCACTGAAGTCAATAGGCCTTTCATCTGTGTAAAGAAGAAAAGAAATGGACCTGCAGGGATATTTTTCCTTTGTCTTAAGTGATGTATTGTTAAATGTAGGGATTAACACAGAAAGGAAAAATGTCATTGGGACCAACTCACAAAGAATTTTGTTTAAATCCTTGTGAGATAAAAGTCAATTGTTATTTAACTTTTGGAAGGTTAAAACCTTAGTGAAGGTCTCTAATGAAACCAGGAGTAAGAAATTGTCAATAGATATTCTATATCTACTATCTATCCTTTGTCTGATGTTATATTCTTTGAGGATCCTCAACCAAGCAGGGTTCATTATCTATTTTCCTGCCCTTTGGCATGCAAGGACACTCACATTAAGTGTATTTGTCCATAAATCTGAGGAAACAATAAATTTTGAGAATAAATCTTCTGATAATCTCTTTTGTTGTTTAAACCAAATCACCACCAACCAAAAAACACAAACAAAACCTCACAAAACCACGAAAGAACTAAAAATCTTTTCAAGAGGACATCACTTCAGCTTTAGATGACCCCATAGAATGCTTTTGATTTTTAACTAGCTTAGAGACACAGGAAGAAATCTATTATTTCATGCATAGTTTACTTACTAACATCATAAAGGCAGAAATATTCCCCTGTGGAATTTGATATATGATGATCAGCATTGTAAACCAATTCTGACTAATCATGTTTATTCTGATTGATTGAGCTAATTGAAAAACAGCACAGATATTCCCTCTAGGTGCATTTTTCTCTTATTATATTTGTATGATAATAAAAAAAAGGATTTTTTAATCCTCAAAAAAAAAAACAAAAACAAAAACAAAAAAAGGAAAAAAACCAAAAAAACCCCAAAAAAACCCAAAAAACTGTTTTGGTTCTTCTTAGCCTACCAGAACAGTTGCATGTTTGAATATTATCAGTCTAACAGGTAAGCAATCTGTTTTCAGAGTTTGAATGTACTAAATTTAACCATTAAAGGCCTAAATATATATTTGGAATTATGTTCTCAGCACATAATTCTTTATGTTAGTAAATGATGTTTTTTCACCTGAGTGATGTTATCTGTATCTACTTTGACAACACTTAATGACCACAAAAACTGTTCTCAGCCTTCTCATCGAGACCACCACTCACCTCACATTAAGTGATGCTACCTACTCTATTTCCTTGACTCTCGGAGTATACTGAAAGGCATCTGTTATGGTGACTATCATGCATAATGGCAGCTATGCATCTATGGCAGAGAAATGAGGAAAAAGCTTGAAACTATAATTTATGATTCATGAAGAATCAAAAATTACAGGCTGAAATATTAGACTTAACTCCAAAGCTGGTCAATGACTTCCTCAAAAACAACAGAGCATTGCCTTCTTATTTATAAGATACTGCAATACTGAGATCTATTCTTATACAGAAAAAAGAAAATTAAAGGGAAAAATAAAATGGAGATTAGTTTTTCTTGTGTTCCCTTAGGTGTCCAAGGCAGAAGTGAATGAACTTGCATGTTTTAAAGGCCAGAGAAAATGAGCATCAGAACTTTTGGATGATTATCTAGCGTGTACCTAACTGCAGTTAAGATCTCAGGTCTAGGATGTTTTGTAAGTAGCTTGCCTTATAGAATTTTAAGTACTGGGTCTTCTTATTTTGATAAAATGTGGAGTATAGAAAGATATTTAAAATGTAAAAATAAATATACTCAAAGTGTTAAATCTAACATTCAGAAACTACAGTAACTTAAAGGGAAGATAACTGACTCATATCACTCAGGCTAGTAAAAGAGTTAATGGAAAGTAAATGCATTTTTCTCCAAGGAGAAATGAAGATGAGTAATATCTATTGTAAAACTCCTATATAATAATTGGAAGGAAGGAGCCTATATCTTCACATTGATAAACTTTCCATGACAATATAACTTTCAGTGCATTAAAGATGTGTCATGCTCAGTGGCTTAGTTTATAAAGATATCAGTGGAAGCCAAAATAGCAACCAAAATATATGAAAACTTTCTGAGATCAACATTTACTTTACAGCCTTGCAGAATTCTTTATTCAGCAACTCTTTCTATCATTTTAGTTGAGCTGAACCTCTAAATTGCCTTTTAACTTTTGGTTCCAGTCAAATACATTGAAAGTAGACCCATATATAGGAGATTTAATTTAGCTCTGAATTTCTTTCACATAATTGGCCAAATATTCTTAAGACACATAAGAACAAACGTGGATAATCTTACTAACTGAGGTGGACAAACATATATACACAAACATAATTCTGAATTGTAACAAAAGATAATACAATTATATTTCAAAGTTATGTCCTAGTATATAATGTCATATCTGAAGCTTTGCAAGATATTCTTGCAAAAGTTTCCCATAAATCTATATGTGTGCAAGAACTCACATCAGCAGTGCTCATACAGCTATCTTGAAAGCTTTTTGGAACTTTTGGAATCATTCAGACACGGACTACGAAAAAATTGTGTCTCGTAAGTGATCAGAAGAACATTAAGTGAAGAAAATAGCTGAACTTTACTTAACAGATCACAAGTTATCCCATTTCACAAAAACAAAGAAATAGAACTCATAGAATCACCAGTATGAAACGTATTCTAGGCAAAGCTTTGGTACTGTTCAGCATCAAAAAATATCATGATTGACAGAACCCAACTGTTTTGCAATCCCTAGAAATGTTTTTTCTTTATCTGTGGGTATCACAAGGAGATTTGAACCAAATAGAGGGATATTTTGAACACGGAGAAGAAAGCAATTTCTATTGTTTGATGAAAAGTGCAATTTTACAAGGATACTCAATGACTTGTCCCATCACTTCACTACATGTACACCTGAATCACAATCAATTCTGACACATTCTTTACCAACTAATTATCAGTGAAAGAAACTTATGAATAAAAATCAGAAACTATTTGGTGGTAGTCATATCACAGTACTTTTCAAAAGAATATGGTTTTCATCCATTAAATAGTTTATTGACTTCCTTCCTGATGATTATGATATAATGAGCAAGTGTTGCCTCATAATAAATCATATTATTTTTTACTGCTTGTTAAACAGAAACTGTATTTGGTCATGACCACCATTAGCTGGCATTTCTTATTAGTTATAGTGAGGAGCTGTAGCAAACTATGTTGCACACTTCTAGAGAATTTTTTCTGACTGAAAGGATACATAGTGCAATAAAAGTTAGACTTTATTTTCTTTTTATCTGTTGATGTGCTGTTGGTGATTTGCTCTAAAATGTGTAGACTGAATTGTTTTTCTCATCTAAAATGTAGTTATAAGGACAAAGCTAGTCATATCAGAGGATTTATGTCTTTCACTATTCTTTATGTACTTCCTGCATCTTCTCTCATGTGCAGTCTTTCCAAAGATTAAAGAGCTGGCTAAGCAAACTCCATCTATTTTCTATTTTTCCTACATTACTGCAGGTTTTTTGTTTGTTTGTTTATTTTGGGGTTTTTTTTGCGGGTTTTTTTTGTGTTTCTGTAGGGGTTTTTTTCTCCTGAAAGAAAACCACTCTGGGGAAGATATTTTACATGATTTGACTAAACCACAAAAAGTGTAAAAAATGGTAAGGAAAAAGCATGCCTATGTAACACAATATCTCACTATTAAAATAGACTGAGGGATGTTTGGTTCTGGGCCTCTCACTACAGAAAAGACATTGAGGCACTGGAAGGTGTCCAAAGAGAAACAGAGCTGGTAAAGGTCCTGTGAGTGGCTGGAGAAGCTGGGGTTGTTCAGCCTGGAGATAAGGAGGCTCAGGCGGACCCTATCACACTCTACAACTACCTGAGGAAAATTGTGGCAAAGTGGGGGACTGTTTCTTCTCCCAAATAACAGATGATAGGACAAGAGCAAATGTCCTCAAGCTGTGCCAGGGAAGGTTCAGATTAGATATTAGGGTTGTGAAGCACTGGAACAGGCTGACCAAGGAAGTGGTGGAATCACTGTCCTTGGAGGTATTTAAAAGATGCATAGGTCTGGAACTTAAGGATGTGATTTAGTGGTGGACTTGGCTATGATAAAGGTTGTACTCAGTGACCTTTAAGTTCTTTTCTAACCTTAAAGGTTCTATGATAATATACACCTGAAGAGAGAAATAACAATGTAGAATCATCAGCTGTGCAAATTTTTAATTTGACACTTCCATGTCCATATTTATTTAGTGGCTCAAATTCAGCTTCCTTAACTATAAATGATCGTCCTTTTCTTCCTCAATGTTCTTCATTGCACCATTTCTTGATCATGGTGGAAAAAGCCATTTCTCTGCTACAACCTCAGTTTAAATTCAGCTAAAGTACCACTATAGGTCTTCCTATTTACATTCTGTTTAACTGTGATAAGAATTAGAATTCTTTATCCACTTGTAAAATGAAATAATTTCTCTTGATCTATAAAGCTAAACTATTTGTCCATTTTTCTTATTGCATTTCAATTTCTTCAATATCTACGATATCAAAAGCAGCACCATCTAACACCTGCTACCTCAGAATGCTGCAAAATCACTTTTCAATATAATTCTTTGCATTCACTGTATCTGTCTATTAATTTTGGTCAAGCATGATGCCTCTCTCTACTTTTCACAGCATTCTTGACCTTTTCCTAGTTAGCTGAAATATCAGTTCTTGATTCAAAGTTTGATTTAAAGTTTTATCACTGTAATTTAAGTTTTTGGTTCATTTTTAAACAGTTTGGTCCGTAATTTCTTCTGCCATATCCTCCATGCTTGAGAGAATCTTTTCATGTATGGCTGCCAAACAACAGCATTGTCTACCTTCTGCTGCCTCTATGATGTTGCAATAACTTGATTGCTTCTATCATGCTTTCTCTTTCATTGGACCTCCCTCATTTAGCTGAATGCATCTACTTTCTTTTGTCCTGCAAGATCTAAGAACAAGCTTGAAACTGCTGGACAGTGAACACAGTTAAGAAGAAGATGACTGGATGGCAGAAACTCTATCACTTGTCTTGAGAAAACTGCTGAAAGATTACTCATCTTAAACACTTGATATTTTGCATTGAAATCAGGTAGAAGCCCAGGGAAGCTCACCAGAGTGCTAAGATGCACTGTGCCATAACAGAAGTTTTTCCTTTAGCAAAGGATATAAAGTTATGATAATATGGACTGTCATTTTAACAGAATTGTGTTTTTGTTTTTGTGGTCTTTTTTACTTGTCCGTAGATGGAGCAAATCCATTTAATTATGACAAAGCTAAACATTCAGGTATCCTTTCTGTGACCTTCAAAGGGGCATGTCTCTCCTCTTGTACATGATCCACTAAGATCAATTTTCAAAATCCGCAGAAAGTTAAAAATATTTCAGGTTCTTTTTCCAGGCAAAGAGGCTGTGACAGAAGGTAAAAAGTAGCACCCTAGGAAGGTAACTCAGTTATGTGAAAAGAACCACTTTATCTTTCTGAAAAGCAGATAAGGTTCCTAGCAGGAGAGGACCACATACTCTACAAGCCTTATGGGCATATGCAAGATCTCATGCCACCAGAAAACGTCTTGATGAAGTGGAATGTGCTGTTCTGTTAATTAAAACAATATCTTAATTAAAATACATTCCTTCAAATATAAAACAGTTTATGTGAGTACCCCCTAGGATGTCTCTGCTATTTGTTTTCAGTCTATTTATTTTTTAGCATTTTGAGTTGAATGTATAATTAATTACAGGTAAAATTTAAAAATGCGGCTCTAGTGAGTTGATTCTGATCGCATTAGCTATCACAGAGAATCCTGAAAGATCCTCCTTCAAAACTTCATGAATTTTTCCACAGCATGAAGTCTGAGAAATTCTCTTTTCTTTATGTGAAATCTTCTAGAACGTGGAACCCTTGTGCCACCTTTTTTGCTTTGGTAAGTTTTTTCTGATTTCTTTCTTTATCCCACAAAGTCACACTGGCTGCCAATCCATCATCAGCTTCCTGAGATATATATTTTCTGCCTCCCTAAGTTTAGGTAATATATACCTTACCTTACAGACACAAGTAAGGTATCCAGGCTGTCAGAGAGAACTTCACAAACAACACAGTAATTCTCCTATGCAAATGTGCTTCCATACCCTGGAGATTTAAAGGGGTGATTCAATATTACATCATTATGTTGACACACATAATTTTTTTTCGAAGTCTGATAATGCTTTAGGGAAATGGAATGGGGGGGGAGGGGGAATTTGAAGGGGCCAATATGCTTATCCAAGGCATTGAAAAAAACAGCTTTTATTTAGACTGTACAAATCAAAGTAGATAAATAATACTTAAAAGTACACATTAATTTTCTTTAGGAGGAACACTAGTATAGAAATCCCTTCTCCCTAATGCATTAATATCTTTTCATGTTTCATTGATATTGTTAGTGCATATTTATGACCATAGGAATGAATGTTTTCTGTATTCTCTACTGCACCAATTTCTTCTTTCCTACAAATTAGGGGCAAAAAAACCCAAAATCCTACCAAACTCCCAAAACTTACCAAACAAAAAACCCTGAAAAAACCAAAACCCACCAACCCCCTCTACAAAAAAACAAGGAACAAACGAAAAGTCCCCAAAACCACCAAAAACCCAAACAAAACCAAACCAAACCAAAACAAAAAAACCAACCAAACAAACAAAAAATCCCAACAATCAAAAAATCACAAAAGCAAAGAAAAAGAATTTGTTCAATGATCATTTCTATGACTTCCAAAGTCTTATTTTCCCATCTAGGTTGTCCTAAGTTAAACAAAGAGTAGTTAAGAACTTTTCCACAACAAAAATATTTTTTCTTCTAGGCAGTTAGCTATCTTCACAAAGCTTGTGGAATCTTGTGGTCTTCAAGATATCTGTCTCTCAGAATTGGTTGACACTGACCAATAATTCCAGAGGTTCCTGTTGAAATATTGTCCTGTATATACTTGCACATGAGCATACGTCTGAATATGGACTCAGTATTTGTTTGCAGTTAGTAGATCTATTTAGGAATCCAAACAAAAGAAGTTTCCTGAAATAAAAATAAATAATTAACGGTAATGAGGATTATAAATAATTAAATTTTATAAGACAATATTTTAAAATATTTATATTGCATAAGTATATAAATAACTATTAAAGATATAGATGCAATATAGATACATAACTTATTTTTATAGTTTTTAGACATACCTATAGATACACAATATTTAATAGGATTTTTACATTAGTTGTATTTGGTTGCCATAATATTTGTCATATAAAGAAGTAGGGAGAGGAACACAGAAGGGTGAGCAAATCAGCTGTCAATATACATATGAATTAAAAAAAAAAAAGAAACAAAAATAGCTTCAATTAAACCTCAGTGGCAATAGAATTCTTACCTCAGGTGAAAGCATGATTAAGTGTAGAGGCAATATCTAGTTCCATAAATAACTGTCTATAATCACACACAATTGGCATGTCATTATTCATAATGCAAAAAGAACAAACAAGAATGGAAAGCAATAATAGGCTTACAGAACTGAGTTCTAAATAAGTAAGTTTACTATCTCTTCTTCCTCTCACTTTTCTTAAGTACGTTCATTAAAACTATCTGCCAACATCATGGGAAAAACATTTTTGTTCTGCCTGTTCTCCATAAGAACAACATGAAGAGGAGGAAGGAAGAGAATGACCACAATGCACCAGGCCCTAGTTAAAAAAAAAATCAGCTGAATTGCATAAGACTCATAGGAAAAAAAAGTCTTCTTTGTTGTTAAAAAGTATTGTCCATTTTTCTACACCAGAAGTAAATCAGTCCTTGTTTTGCATTGAACTGAAATATGTGAAGCTGAGAGTGATAACACGAGTGTTTGCAAACAGTGGACTGATCTGGTATATTCTTGATGGATGTAACAATAAATGGGAAACCAAAAAATGTCCCTGTCTTGCTAAAAATTGATATTTTACTGGAGAAAATGGGAGTTTTCATCACTGATGCTTTTTACCTCATTATTCAATATTATAATTTTTTAATCTTTTTTAAGGTGCAAAATTACACTACATAATATACTACAATAACAATTTGATTTTATGTTTGCCTGCAGCTTCCAAACCTGTTTAAATTAGCTAGATTAGAGCTTGCAAATGTAGAGATAAAGCTGGATGAGAAATCTTTCAAGGTGTGTGTTTGCTTGGAAAGCTCCCCAAGTCAGAACTGTATGTTGTTGCAGTATGTTTCTTAGTTTACTCAGATGCCTACAAATGCATATACTGAGGATGTAGTATAGGCATCAGTGTTTGATGACTTGATCTACAAGAATTTCAGATGTTGGGTTATGGGGTCTTTTATCTCAGTGTTTTGAGATTGAGTTCAGATCAGGTATTTTCTCGACCCACTCCATGCAGATGATGTCACCATCTAGCAGGGTTTTGTTTCTCTCACTTGGCAAAAGTACCCAGAATCTCTAAGCCCTCAAAGATCTGAGAAATGCTCTTCAGAAGTTTTCAAAAACTGTGTAGGTGTAGAGTTGGCAGTGCTGGGTTAGTGGTTGGACATGATGGTCTTAGAGATCTTTTCCAATTTAAACTATTCTATGATTCTATGATAAGGGTTAAAGCAAACAGACAGGGCTAGATTAGGGGTATCAAAATGTCTTATGCATGTTTGGTTAGATGTTCTTCTGTGAACATAGGAATTTGGTTTCCAGCTCTCAGTCCTTTCTTCTCACATATTTTAAATCTTGACTAGAATAAGTCTCAGGGTTGAAGGATGAGTAATGTCCTTTGTATTTTAAAACATAAGAGTTTGTCATATGAGGGTGTATTATGGAGAAAAAGGAAAGTAGCCTGGTGTCAGGAAAAAGAGCAGTGACCAGTGGATCATGCATCATTGCCATCTACTTTAACCTGGGATGTTAGATGCAGCCATCATGGGGGCTGAACAGAGAATTAGGAAACCATAATGTGACAGGCTGCCTCTTCTTCACATTTCTGCCCTGTGAAAACTGAATTTGACTCATTGAAAACACAATCTTAATGGACTAAAGTAACTCAGTGCCCAGTGTTTGGCCTCCTCAGCCAACTAGTGGAGTTTTATAACACATTTCAACACAGTTCTAATTAATAGCAAAGAGAACATATCAGTGAATTCAGTGTCTTGAAAACTGAGGCAATTAAATAAAATGGGGAATTATTTTATAAAATTTCTGTTGTGGGTTCCTCCTCATGCTGACCAAAACCATTCTATTGTTCCCCTCCACAGTTGCGCAAGGGAGACAAAATGCAATGAAAAGTTTAGGGGTTGAAATAAGGATGGGGAGAGATCACTCAGCAACTACCATCACAGAGAAAACAGCCAACTTAGGGAAATAAATCTGATTTCTTGCCAATCAAAACAGAGTACCGCAATGAGAAATCAACCCTAACTCTTAAAAATACTTTCCCCCGCCCATCCCTTCTCCCTGGGCTCAACTTTACTGCCCAGTTCTCTACCTCCTCTCCACCAGTGGAGGATGAGGGTAGGGAATGGGGGTTATGGACAGTGCATCACACTTTGTCTCTGCTTCTTCTTTCTCCTCAGAGGGAGAACTCCTCATCCTCTTCCCCTGCTCCAATGTGGGGTCCCTGCCTTGGTGTGTAGTTCTTTAAGAACAGACTCCTCCAGCATTGGTCCCCCATAGGGTCACAAGTCCTGGCAGTAAATCTGCTCCAGCATGAGCTCCTTTTTCCATGGATTCATGAGTCCTGCCAGGAACATGGTCCACCATGGGCCTCTCAAAGGGTCACAGCCTCCTTCAGGCACATCCACCTGCTTTGGTGTTGAGGTGTCCACAAGCTGCAAGGGGATGTCTGCTTCATCGTGGGGCTCCTTGGGCTGCAGGGGCACAGCTGCCTCACCATGGTCTGTGCCAGGAGCTGCAGGGGAATCTCTGCTCTGCCACCTGGAGCATCTTCCCCTCACTACTTCACTGACCTCCACGTCTGCAGAGCTGTTTCTGTCACATATTCTCACTCCTCTCTCTGGCTGCTACCACCACCATAGATGGGATCAACCTTGGCCAATGGAGGTCCATCTTGGAGTTGGCTGGCACTGGCTCTGTCAGACATAGGGGCATCTCCTAGCATCTTCTCCCAAATGCCACTCCTATGAACCCCCTGTTACCAAAACCTGGCCACACAAACCAATTTATTTCAATGAAACTAAGAAAGAAACTATGAAATAACTCCTAATGTCAATTAATATGTGTATTTTCAAATAATGAAATACATTTATTTGTTGTCAGGAAAACATGAATTTACTACATGTTTAGTCTGTAAGTAATTTTTACCTAGTCCATAATTTTCCTAGCTATTTATAGAGTATAAGCAAATGCTTACAGTCTTGTTCTTTCTATCCTTTAAATCAAAGGAATAACAAATTGAAATTATGCATTCTGAGCTTGCATTAATTTGTATACTTCTTCTTTTATTTTTTATGATGAATGATGACAACATCATCCTTTCCGTTCATTTACATAAAATATTGCAAAATTAAATAGAAGTGGTTTGTTTGATTTTTGTTTTATGGTGGTTGAGGGGTTTTTTGTTTGGTTGGGTTTTTTTTTTTTTCTTTTCTATTTCTGGAAGTAGTGTACTGCAAACAAAACAAGAATATATTTATTTTCACATTTTATACCAAGGGACATGATGACGCATGGCTTCAGAGACGCATCTGTCATATTGAGCCACATAAAGTGACATGATACAATGTGACATGTTGATGAACAGTGTGACACAAGGTACATATTTCAATGTATCATTCAAAGCAGAATTATAACAATGCAAGTCCCAGATTTAAAAAGAACAGAGCTCTCTATATTCTATTTCATTTTTTTTTATTTTCCTTTCTAGAAACTACAGAGATTGCCTGAAAAATATGTCCCCTGATAGAATCCTAGGATCATAAATAATAGACAACCCCAAATTGGAAGGGACCCATCAGGACCATTGTGTCCAACTCCTGACCCTACACAGGACACCCCAAGAGTCACACCATGTGCCTGAGAGCATTGTCCAAATGCTTCTTGAACTCAGGCTTGTTGCTGTGACCACTTCCCTGGGCCTGTTCCATTGCTCAGCCACCCTCTGGGTTTCCAACATCTAACATAAATCTCCTTTATCAGAGCTTCAAATCTTCACTAGTACTTATGGACTAGTAATACCTTATTTGCTAATGTTAATCACATGAGAAACTATTTTCTTAGCATGAATTTTTAGTCTGGCTGAAAAAATACCCACTGTACTGTTTAGATAGGGAAGTTGTTTTAAAAAGTTACTGAATCTTGTTCTCGTTCTGTGTGATATCAAGCTGTGAAAAATGTAGGCAGAAAGAAAAGGTAAATTTATTTCAGGAAAAAATCATGAAGAATTTTAGCTGACAGCAGTTGCTTATGAGAATGCATTTCTGTACAGCAGTTATTGTACTGTTATTACTGGACTGTGTTAGACTTATGATATATGTAGGAGTTTGTATGCAGCAGGAACACAGTATTGGTTACTTAAGCAGAAAGATTTATTCACTTCTAAATTGCTTGAACTGTGCTTATATGCTGTAAACAAGGCCATACTAGGAGTTAAAAGATGTATAATGTGACTTTAAGAAAAGTCTTTCTCGTGTTTATATTTTAATTTTTTTACTAGATTTTGCAGTTAAACAATACAGTTTCAATATAGAAATTATGAAGCAGATGACTGCTAAATGGGATCAGAGAGAATATAAAAAAATATAAAATACAAATAAAGAAACACAAAGGAATCTTGTCATGAAAAGTTGCAGCAGCTGCAAAGGAAAATGTTCATACTCAGTGCTCATAGAATCATAAGAGAAGAAAAGGAGCAGAGGAAATTTAGATATCTCCATATGTCCTTGCTGTATGTTTGGCCCCTCATCTGAACCTACAAGCCATCTCTTTATTCAAATATATCTCCTGAGGATTCTCAAAGAACACAGCCTTCTTGGATATATTCAGGCCTCTCCCAAATATACTGTATGATAATGAGGGATCTGATAATGAAGAAAATCAGGTTACTGACAACTTAGAGATGCTGAAATTTGCCTGTGTATGATTACTAAGGCCTTGTACTGAGGCCAAATACAAGTTTTGATGTAGTCCCAGGGGAGTCCCACCATTTACCTTCATTAGTTTCAAACAGAATTCTCTTCTATAAATGGCTCAGATTAGTAATGCAGCCTTTCTAGAAAACAAATGAGTCCACACAGAAAGCTTTAAGAAAGCTTTTAATGAGCACAAATACTGATACACAGTGTGTTACACAGTGATTACAAAAAACAAGAGGAAATGAAATAACTTTTTTATTTTCTTCATCCGCCATCATCTCTAGTATTGGTTCTGTAGCCTCAGGTGCAGACAGAATGCTTTGGACTCTGTTCTCAAAGCCACCAACATAAAGGAAAAAAAATCAGCAGCAAAACAGACCCCACGAACTCCCTGTGACCCTCCTTTGATACTCAAATTCAGTCCATAAGAGTGAAAAGTCAGATCCATTGAAGTTAATGGGAAAAATTTTACTGACTCTAATGAAGCCAATATTCCATTTGCTGTATAAAGAAAAAAAATTACACTTTCCTCTTTATTTTTCTGAACTTATTAAACAAAGCATCATTATAAATGCTTAGGGTTAATTTATGCAGCTGCAAGTGATACAAAGCAACGCAGAATTTGACTCATTCTACAAATGAGAATCAAAGCAGTGAATTGCATGTGAAATGGTGCTAGCCTTGAAGAACAGTTGATTATCAATAATTATGAACCCTGTGATGAGTACTTTAAATTTTACAGTTCCCTGCAATTAACATGATTTAAATGTATAGAAGGGAGAAAAATGAAACAAGAGCTTCAGCCTATTTGGGGAAATAAAATTTAAAAAAAAAAAAAGAGCAAAACCAAACCTTCATTTCTCAAAAGAGCAACTAGATAGACTGCATTTGAGAGCCATCAACACTATCAGCATTTAAAAGACAGCGAGACAGTGAAAGTAAAAATAACATGATAAAACAATTCACAATTTATATCAGGAAAATTGAAATTTCAACATTGCTGTCACTCTGCTGACTGAGTTGAAGAGGTGAGCTGATGTAGTTCTTTTTTTAAAGCTGTGATTGGCCTGCCAGCATGGATTTGTGTTGTCATGCTGAGGGCCCTTCTAATAGCCCAGAGGTAGCAGGTGGCTGCTGACTTACAGAGGCTTGCATCTATTTTATTATTTGCTGGGTCTTTTATCCCTGACAGATTCAAACAGAAATAAATTCAATCAAGAACCTCTACCTTTCTATGATTCCATTTGGTACCTGTAGCAAGCTGCAGCACATTTCTGAAATAACATGACAACTGTCCCAGTGATGTGACTAAAGGTAAACAAGAAGTTTTATATCTTTGGTGGTGATGGCTGGGCATCTGAAACAGGGAAGAAAAGAGATGCGAGTTTCTTATGGAACTGACAATGGGGAAAACCAGTGCACTTTAGGACAGAGGCCTTAGAAATTTTTCCTTGGCAATCTAAAGGTGCAAAATAAAGCAAACTACTGTTTTGAGAGAAAGTTCATCAATAGTATTTTGAGAATTGTACACAAAATCTTTTGGTATAATTGTCAAGAATATAGCCACTTTGTACAAAGTGGTTATACTGTAAGCATGCTCCTGTGTTTCCACACTCTTTACCATATGGAAGTTGAAAGTAGCTTTAAGATTAATGAGAGATCATCATCCCTATAAGAGGTGAAAAGTTGAGTTCCATGTGATCCAAAGGAGTTTACTAAGTCTCAGTCAGTGAATGTCCTTGCCTCAGGTCTTTTGGTGAATGTTGCATGTCTCTGAGGTTAGTCTGTCACAGGCTGTCCCAAAACCTGAGGTCTGCCGAAAAGTAATTCTCCTTTAGAAGGTGGATGTACAGGTATTCTGCTTTTATTTACTCTGGTAACAGAGGTTTCTTGTTATGAAGTGTCTGCAGAATTGGTTGAATGTGAAGGTGAGATTCTCCCAAGATCTGGACTCCTTTTACTTTGTAGAAGTAAATGCCCCTAAATACATAGAAAATATCAACTAGTAAATATTTGTAAATTTTATTTTACTCATCCTCTTCACAGAAATGTTTTAGAAGTCTGTCAGTAACTGTTGAATCAAGGTAAAGTTATCCTTCATCCCATGTACATTTCACTTGGATTATAGGATAATATACATAACACGAATGTATAATTATCAAGAATTGTCTACTCAGTCTAAGTGAGGCAATCATTCTTCCACCATGTGTCAGGGCTGAGAGATTTTAACGCATTTTCATGTTCTGGTAAAAGGCACCTCTGATTAAATCATTCTGCTAACTTTTATCGAAGAAGCAGTATTCCAAATTCCTATTCAGTCATTTCACCATATTGATGAATTGTTCCCATTTTTCTCCAATTGAAAGGAATAGATAGACGTACAACACTGATTCCACCTCACATGAATCTGACCCAGCTTTCCTTTTTCTCCCTCCATTCCTCTGCAAAAAAACAGGAGTGATGTTAAGACATTCAGGTAATTTCCGTACACTCTCCTATTGCACTAAGTCTTCACGTTTCTCTCAAAAAAACCCCTCAGACGATCAGAAGAGATGGAAGCAGAGAAAACTAGAAGAAATTCAATTTAATTTAAATTGTGTTAAATGGAAAAAACACTGAGTCTTCTCAGTGAGGTCAAAGCACAAAACTTGGAAGTGTCCAGCACTGAGATTCAAGTGCAAAACTCCAGAGTTGCTTTTCTCTCTTTCTCAGGATTCTCCTTATACTAATGCTTACTCTATCTTAAGCAATGCATTATTCTACTTCTTGCTGTTTCAAAACACTTATCATGGAGTTAGTGATAGTCAACACCTAAGACTTTTTTTCTTTAATCTTTTGTCATATCGTTTTTCTGTAAATATTTTTCTTATCTTGTGGTGAAGGCTGCCAAGTTTTGTCTGTCTACAGAGTTTCACACTCTGATGTCCTGCTGGTCAGTTCATGTGTCAGCATCTCTCTATGCTATCAAACCTTGCTGCATCAAAAATAAAGTTTCATATAATTTTGAACTAAACAGTAGGAACTTCTCTACATTTTAGGCTCTGCAAATTACAAATTGAGTACCTTTTTTTGCTTTCTGTGTTAGTGGTCTGACCTATCATTTGTAATCATTGAAAAGTTTCAGGAGAAGTCTCACCTGTGTCTGTATTTGGTGGTAATTTCTGGTAAATTCAAGCATAGGGCGGCACAAATACTCAAGTTCAGCCAATTTAAATTCAATTTAGGGTCCAGGAACAGATTATAGAGCAGAGGCTAACCAGGTTTATGTTTTGCTTTCCACAGAAAATTTCACAGTCTCAGGAATAGCTGTGGACCATTGCCCATACTCTGAGCTTTTTCCTTTAAGTCAAAATATGTCCCTGAACAGACAGAAATAGTGAGGGATAGCAAAAGAGAAAATAACTGGATTTACTTTTACATGTAGAAGTTTCTTGCCTTATTTAGCCTTTTTTGACTTGTTTATCAAAAAAAAACCCCACACAAAACAAAGCAAAACCAGAAAAAAAAACCCAAACAAAACCCTCCCAAAATAACCAATCAACAACCAAAACTGACCTCTAAATTTCATGAGTCAGTGCAGCTATACAGTCATACATGAACAAAAATGATGACTGATGATAACTTGTCTCAATGAGGAAAACAAGAATCACACACACACACACACACACACACACACACATATATACTTCTCACAAAGAAATATATAATTTGGACAATGCTTCAGAAAAAAAATCAAAAAGAAATAAAAAGAGTGATTATTGATACAGCGTACCTTTAAAAAGTTAGAGAACTTCAGGAAGGAGACAGACTAAATGTACCAGTCCAGAATGGCATAAGCTAATTTGTAACAGTCCCCAACTGTAAACACAGTTGCGCTATAATGACCATTGTTCTATATGGTCTTCTAGCAATTTGGTCCTATCATATCTACACGTTTAGCTATAAAGTACTGCCGAAGAGGAAATTGGAAAAGAGGTTATTATTTCAGCTATTCTTGATTCAAGGCACTTGGATTCAAGTTCCCAGACTTGGATAACTTTGGTTCATTGACTCTGGGATTCAGACTTGCATCAGCAAAAGGGAGATGGTAAATCTGTAACTCACAGAAGCAGAATGCCCATTAAATGTTCCCAGCATTTCACAAGCCTGCTAGATGCTAGCACAATAAATGTCATGGAAGGCCTAGAAATAAAGTGTTTAATGAATGAGTCATATCCTTGTCTTCTATTGTATCCTCTCTTTTTATCCCAAGTAAGAAATCTAACCCAATTTATTTGTTTAATGTTTCCAAACACATCTGGGAAAATTATATTTGCTCTATACGCCCCAAATGCAGTTTGTGTACCAGTCACTTCCAATAGGATAAATTCAGACAGATGCCCTCCATCTATACCCACAGAGAAGTGTACTTAGTGTCTGTGTGATGAGAGAGATTCTGAATGTTCACACTGTAACAAATTTGAATGCAGTATTTGCTGTTTGTTTTCTGTTTTTTCTCTTTTCTCTTTCTCTCTTTTTTTTTCTTTTCCAACTGAATAAATATTCCAACCAAAAAACTAAAAGGAACTGGAGAGAAAATTTTACAGGTAGACTGCATGATAAATGCTTCTAAGTATAATCATGTCCTCACAGAAGCATTTTTTCTAGTTTCTTTGTAACCACACCAATGTATCAGGAACTCTGGCTAGTAAAGCACATTTTAGTTGATGTAATTGCATAAATTACATCATTGGAGGGAATTTCCACCTTCTTGAAGAAAGACTGCTGGAAAAATTTACTGGTGACCTGCTGCAAAACTTTCAGGTAGGTACATCCTTCAAACTGAATTCAATGCTGCAGGTCCAATTCTAATTAGAACAGTTCTGTAGTATATAGATCCTCCATATGTTACTTCATATATGCTGGTTTTTTTATACTGCTGTATCTATAAAGCTTTTCAAAATATGAAGTTTTCTGCACATATGGAGAAGATGAATCACCACTCTTTGCACCTGCAAAGACTCCATTTAGCCTGTTTGTATACAAAATTTAGTTCTTGCCTAACAAAAGAAAATTTGTGGGCATCCTATGGTTCTCTGCCTTTTGAGCTTCCCAAACAAGTTTGCCACATCCGATACTATTAAATATTTAGAGTTGAAAAGGAAATTACACTTTAAAAATCACTTCTTGAGTTGAAAACACAGGATTTGAGTTGTTCAGTTAAAAAGCCAGGCACTATGAGTCAGGCACTGTGTGCAATGCTTTAATTTCTCTAATAAGATAACATAATGGCCAATTATTGTTTTTACGTGCCACCTTACTGTGCTCTTTGGACAAATTTTCTGTCAAATTTTTTTTTAGCCTTCATATATTACATTTGTATTGACCCTGGGCCCTTTCAAAACATTATGTTAGAGAAATGTTGAAGTGTTTCACTAAAAGTGTTCAAAGCCACTTACAGCCTTCCAGTAAACATTGTGTTATTCATCTCTCCATTAAAAGTGTTATATGGTGGTTTATGGATATGAATTTGTATATTTATACCCATATATACATATGTATCATACTTGTACTTTTATATGTATGTACGCAAATACACATATATATGAAAATATATATATACACACTTGTATACAGGAATTGTGAAAACCTAAATATTAATGAATAGTAACTTGCTGTTATTTATATGTATAAATGTACATTAAGAATTCACAGAAAAGTTGAGAGACCAACTAGAGCAGAAGCAAGCTCTGCAACTAGTATTTCTTATGCATTTTAGAACTAGTTTCTTGTTAAGAGGATTTTTTTGATCTATTTTCATTAATGGATGCAACAAAGACAAATTCAGCTTGAATAGCCCTCCAAAATGGTCACATATAAATAAAACATTGCTTATGTATGCTGTGGATTACAGAAGACCCTAAATTAACACTGGAACAACTTATGGTGTCAGTGGTGAGGCGCTGGAACAGGTTTCCCAGAGAAGCAGTAGATGCTGCATCCATGGAAGTGTGCAAGGCCAGATTGGATGGTGCTCTGAGAAAGCTGGTCTAGTGGCAGGTGCTCCTGCTCATGGTCAGAGGGTTAGATGGTCTTTAAGCTTCCTTCCAACCCAACCCAAGCCATTCTATAATATATGATATGATATATGATATGATTGATATGATTGATATGATTGATATGATAGATATGTTTGATATGATTGATATGATATGATTATATGATATGATATTATATATAATATTTTCTAGGGATGTGAATGTGGCACTTCTAGCATGGGAGATGGTCTGAAATTGCAGCTTTGTGGGAAACCTCTAGGGTTTTGCTGTTTAAAATCCATGACATGATCAAATGTGTCATAAAAACTCTTTTATGAGCTCCATCTTGGAACTTCTGAGATCTGCTCACTTCTCTCTAGTCAGTCTAAAAAGCTTTTTATTCTTCCAAGGTTAGAAAGTGCTTCCTAATTTTCATGCAAAACTTATGAATGAACGTTTTGTACTTGTTTATTCTAATTTGCGCATTAGCTCGTAGCTCAAATATCTCTTCACCTTTCTCTGTCTGCTTTTATCCCGATATGACTTTAGTCACATTCCCTCTGAGTTTTAGTTTTGCCCATTTAAGAAAACTAGAAGTTTGCAGTCCCTTCTAGAAAGGTATCTTCTAGCCATAATAAAGAGCTGAAATTATTGAATCTAAATCTAACTTCAGTTTGAACATGTTTCTCTCCAGAATGTATATAAATAGACTTGTGCCTACTATTTTAAGACCCTTATGGTATGTCACACATTGATATAGGCATTTCTGTACTGGAAATCTCTTTGGTTTATTTCTTTCTTCAATGATTCATTGCAGGTCTTTTCAAACACCAAAAAGTAAGATACTTTACTTTTTGTGTCCCAAATGAGCTCAACATTTTAGTTGCTACTGGTCTTGGTGATGGGAAATAAGGAGAAGCAGTTGTGTATTTCCTACTGAATATGTTAAATTATTTTAAAAGTGTTTTGGGACATTCACAACATTGTGAAAAAAAAGGTGTGATGTGTTGCTAATTATAAATACAAACAATAATGTTATAGGCTAATGACTTATTCAAATAATTGCAGTATGTACACAGCTAGTAATGAAATGGAGCGAAGACCTATGACAAGATTGTGCAGTAATATAAAAGAACTGTTGCACAATTAGGAGCTTTTAAACCCTTTCAAATCATCATAAATACAAATACAAATACACCACACAGGCCAACATTTTATTAAAAAAAAAAAATTGTGAGAAGAGGATTTCTGAATGATATTTCAGTTTCTGTTCACATTTTTCCTAGTGATACTTTCATTTATCTTCACACCTTTTTGAGGAAACATAAAGCAGAAATGAGGACAAAAAAAATATGAAATATTTTCACATTTTTCTCCAGTAGATATTTATTAGAAAAAGAGCTTGCATTAAATGAGAAATTTTAATCTCTGTTCATCTAAAACACACCAGCATATAATGAAGTAATTTTTTCTCTTTTATTTCGTTGAACATCCATCTTCTATTTTCCACATCTATAGATCTCTTAATTCCATGAAGTGCAAAGTCTGGTGCCATTTCTTGTTTCTCTAAAAACTCAAACCCACCCAGGAAACAAATAAATGGACAGAAAACATGACATGTTTCAGGGCTTAAAATGAGTCTTTTAGCCTTCAGGTTAATCTATGATTTGCGTTACGTATGAGCCACTCTGTGGCCAGGTCCCAATCGTACTATGAATTGCATAAACACAAACCCAGAGTTCCTGCTTGAGTAAATCAACTGTCTAACTTAGTAAAAAATATGAGGTACCTGGAGGCTGGGAGACAGAAAGAGAGGGAAGGTGTACTGAAAGAAAAGAAAAAGTGAGATAACTCTGATCAGCGTGCAAGAAGTTCACAGCTGAGAAAATTTCTGTAGGCAACAAAAAGAATTTATGAGGAAGAACCTGTAGAAGCACAGTCAAACGATATTTAGGCAGCTCTAAGGAGCAAGTATTGTCACAGAACAGTGTACAAATGTATTTTCCAGAATATGTAGGAATATCAAGCGGGGATGAGATCTGACATTTTAGTAGTAAACAAGAAAGACTGAGATAGGGGCTTCAAAGAGCCTTGGATACAAAAGTAAGTAATCTCTATTTGGTGTGATAGAAGCAGAATGAATAAAAAGATGCATATAGAGGGCTGTCATTACCAAAGCAATGAGCTACAAAAATGGTATTTTGCTGATGCACTTTAAATATGGTGAGAACCTGAATGAAAACTTTATTAGTGTATGTCTATACTTTGAAACATACCTTGTGATGGAAATTGGTTGTACTGAAAGTTTCCTGTAGCTAGAATCTGACAATACACAAAGATAATAAAACCACATCCTTGAGTTTTCAGACTGATGATGTTTAGAGAAAATTTGAAAAGAGGAAGAATAATGAACTGGGAGAGCAAAAATTGCTGCCAAAACAACTACAAAATCCAGACCCCACCTTAATTTTTGCCCCCTTCACCTTGAGTGTTTTAAAAATCAGACCAGTAGTTAGGGAGACAGACTATAATTTCAATTAAACAGGAAAGGAAATATCTTTAGAGGTACATCTACAATTGTTGATCTGCCTGAAGGTGCAGAAACAGTGAATATAGTTTTTTTGAGGTAGTGTTTGTGAATTGTTTTGTCCAGTGGTTTAGTATAGATGAGAAGGAGAAAATCAAGTTATGATATCTGGGGAAAAAATCTGGAGAAAGGGCACTGGAGAAATAAAAATATATGTATATGCAAATTTGGATTAGTTTTTATGAAAGTTAACCTAAAATCCCTATGAATGAAATCTGTAACTGCACAATTGCCATAATGATGACAAAAAGATAATTCTAAAATATCTGGATCATGCAGTCAAACAAGCCCATATATCTAGACCTGTATAAATATTTTTGTAAGAGAAATACCATTACAAATAAAGGATTGTACATCACATATAGAAAATTGCACATATGCAAACAATTTGTCTGATATAAAAGAAAACACTTATTGTAAATCAGTGTTCCAAAAATATTTTAAAGGCACAATGTAAAATTAAATGCATGAAAGGCTTTTAGAGTGGAGATCTGGCAAAAAAGAATAATGACATTTTGTAATATGTATAACACTAATAATATCTGTATTATGTTTTTGGTGTTTTTTTTTTTTTTCAGCTTTGGCATCTCCACTTTTTAAAAGAAATACTGATAGAATGAAATTTATATGACATACTCCTCCTGACTCCTTTACAAAGAGAGAACAGGAAATGGCATTACATGATGCTTTTCCTTCTTAAAAAAAAAATAGAAAAAAGAAAAAAGAAAAAAAGAAAAAAAGAAAAAAATGAATTGATTTGTTATTGATTTTGTTCCTTCTGTGGGTTGAGGTTTGCATGAGATGACCTCCTGATTCCTTTTCAACCTAAATCAGTCTAAGAGCTATGATAATGACATTTTCATAAAATACTAGGAGCAAAGGGCATAACAGCAGCTATTTGACACATTCAAAAGAGAAATGACACATTTTCTCACATAAAGAGGACTAGATATCATTAAAAAAAGATTGAAAGTGCTTGAAGGAAATTTATTGGATTCCTCTTTCCTTGGTGCTTCGATTTCAAAGTTGCCTGAATTCCCTATGACTTGCTTTAGCTAAGCACAAATTTTGCTGCAGTCGTACACACGAGTGACTGGGCCCCATACAAGGTTATGTAGATGAAATGCAATGTCCTGTGGTTTGACATGGGTCAAAGTAGGTGAAGCAGTTGTCCCTTCTGGCCTTCCACTCCGTGAATCTATCATTCATATAAGTCTTGTTCAGAGTCTATTTTTTGGTAAGCTGTTCCTTCCTTATAGTTTTGTTTTCTCCACCCTGGTCTGAAACAATTTGCTATGAAGTGACAGATTTCCCATGGGAAATATCACAGCTTCATGATTTTACTTGATGGCACTAACTTGACCTTTAATTTTGGGACTACAAATAAGTTTAAAAGCAAGTGTGACGAAGCCATTGGTATGTGAAAAAACATTTGATCCATTTAAAATTATTTTAAAATACTTACTGGAGGTTCATGCTAGCTAACTATTTTTTTCCACAGACAATTGAAAATACAAAGAAAATACTATAGGGATGATTTTATTCAGTTTTGATTTCTACTACACATTTTTAAGAATAAAAAAGATTAAAAGTGTTCTCAGATGATTAATATTAAATATTCAGGTTCAGAGTTTCAAAGATTTGAACTAATTTCCTATTAATTTTAAAGCAAATATTCAGGTATTACTCAATTTTTAAGTGAAGTTGTGTCTTAACCTGTGCATCAAAATATCGCCTTCCTGCATAGCTTTGTCAAATATGCATACTGTATTTCTTGATTATTCTGTTGTTGTTGTTATCACATAATGGCCTGCTAGGGAACAAAAGACCTTCATCATTGCCTTAGCCTCCCTGAAAGTAGAAAATAATAAAATAATAGATCTTAATTAACTAACTGATAATACTTTCTCATCTAAATTTAACTAATTTTCAAACGGTGATACTTAAAGGAATTTCTTTTTGAGCAAAAATAACCACAACCAGCTCTAGGTGTTAGCAAGCTGATCTTTAGAACCAGACTATTAGGGAATTCTAAATGTAAGACTATTAACTGAATGATCCTTGATCCCTGACATGAGCTGCCATCCACAGCCCAGTCGTTGCCTGCCCATCTCCCTGCGGGAACCACACTCTTAAGAAGATTACATTACACAAATAAAAATGAGCTTGGATAGAGGACAAACCAGGAGAGAGTCCATTAAACCTTTCACATCATTACAAGCCTCATTGTTTTGCAGATGAGCAACATAAAGTAGAACATATGCATGAGGCCTCTTACTGACTCTCAGGGTACTGGGGATTTCAACTATCTGAACCTTGTTGATTGCTGGTAAATGAATAAATAACCTTGAGATAATCCTTCCCTTTTGCCAGAAAGGTGCCCTCCTTAAATAGCAGATAATAAAAAAATGTCCAGATTTCCTTTATTGTCTTTTTGGTTCTCTGTTTTCTATGTACTATCCTGTAATTGCTCTAGTGCCTGCTTTTTGCCATCTGCTCACATCACAAGCTGAAACTGGTGTTTGGAATGAATCTTATTAAGCTGGTCCATGGGAAGAAATCAAAATAAAATTATAGGTAGTCTTCCTACAGTATCTGATTTAAGGCACAGGCCACCTGTGAAAAAGATATTTTTCATGGGGACCAGGACTTCCATGGATTCCATGGTTGTCCATGGTTTTATGTCATGACAAGTGGATAAAAAGATTTATTCAAAGTTTTACTGGTTGGTTTATCTTTGTAATGTGGTCCTACAAAAGCTATTTTTTATATTTTGTGCTGGGTGACTGTTGATCATATTTTATTTTTCCATACTTGATATTAATTTTCATATGATTTTTCCTAATATTATTTCCATCTAGCGTCAAAATAGTGGCTTGTTTATTCAATCTTTGAGCTATTACAATAATAGCAGAGAGGTCTAATTTTAGATCAGAACACCAGTCCACAAGCCTTTTAGAGGTTTCATTTAACGACAAAGTGTGTACCTGCAAGTAATAGCTTGCTTAGCCAATTCTAGCTTAGTACTAGAATTCCTTCTTAAAGAGAAAGGGAGAGTGACAGAATAATAATATTTTTTAATCTCCAGGAATAACCTTTAAGCTCAGATTCAGATCTATGGTGATATTTTAGCAAAGAACTACATAATATTTTTCCTCTTTAGGATGAACTAAGAAGAACAGATTGTGTTAAATGTGAAAGACATTGATGTCTATTACTTTTCATTTATCTTATCATATAGACTTGTTCCTTTGCTAGCTTATATTTTTTACACTCTAAGTATTAATCTGCTATACTAGTAATGATCCTAATTAGCAGTGCTTACTAATATCTTGAATTTATATACCCTTTTTCCTTGAAGGATCCCAAAACGTTGGGTGATTTGGATGAATATGATCCCAATTTGAATTTGTTCGTATCAAAGTTAGGTTCATATAATACAGCTCTCTGAGTCCAATAAGGCTACAGGTAGACTCTGAGAGCTTTAACAGTGACTCCTGATTCAGGATCATCCCCTTCCTATGGACTAAATGAGATGTGAAAATGTCCCATTGTTTATGTTTATGTGTATGTTTAACCAAAGAGGAGAGCATTTCACAGCGAGTATGGGTGAGACATTCTTATCCGGCTGGGTAGGTTTGCACACCCAGTGATTATTGTACCTTAGTTATTTAGCCTAAATGCAAAAAGGCAGTGGTGGGTGACACTGAAAATGTTGGGTGGTTGAGACAAGATTTGTTAAGAATACAGTGATACTTAACCAAAGCAAACAGTCAAACCCCAGGACCTATAGGGCTGATTTTCTGAAAAAAAAAAGATTTTAGAAGCAAAGAATCCTCATATGACTTCTTTTAATTTTAAATTCTGCCTAGACATGACTGACAAAATCTTTTTGGTAAAAAAATAAAAGAAGATAAAAAATATATTTTTGGTGAACTTAGATGCCTTTCAAAATGATTTCTAAAATTGATTATTCATCACAAGTCACATGCCTATAACAGTGTGAGACCTTTTTCCATCCCTGAAGAAAGGGGGCCCTGTAAAACAAACAAGTAACACCACTTAGAGCATGAATTCATGTGCAGCTTCAGTGTGTCTAGAGGAAAATATCTCAGGCAGGTAGGTGGATGGGGGAGGAAGGTGGTGGGAAAAAGAGACAAAGCAGGGTGGGGGGAGAGAGGGAGAAGAGAGAGGTTGACCCACTTTATTTCTCCTCCAACATGCCTCATAAATCCATTTAATTCCCTCTTCATACTCTGAAAGGAAGGTAACATCTTTCCATGGTTCTAATCACAAACCCTTCACTTTTTGTGGAACTATTTAATTACTTTCCATTAGACCTTGCAGATCTATTCACTTTCTGTTGCTTTCCTGTTAGACTATGCAACGTGACTGGGCAAACTGCTGCTTATAAAAAGCCTGGGATTAGAAATGAGTGGCTGTTGCAGTTTATTGGTCAAATCCAAGTGGAATTGCTCTCTGAGGAGCTGGAGAAAACTTACTAGGAATCTGGCTGTATTTCACTTGGGTCCTTTGGGTCCCATTATTCCCTCACTTTCATTATCCTAAGCACCAATTCATTTCACTTACTCTCACCTTTCCCCACGGCCATATTGCTTACAATACCATGATAAAATGATTTTATTGCTTTGTTTTTGTCTATGAAATTTTATGTACATAATAAATAAAAATACACTTTTTCTGATGTATTTGCAACAGTAACTACACCCTATTGCATACAGATATCAAATTCATGCCCATTGTATGAATATTTTATATGAAGACAAGACCTAAAAATAAAATAAATAGCTTTAGCATATCATTAATGATTGCGTAATAAATACTGCTTCCAATATAAATCAACTGCATATTACTTTAGTTAGGATAATCACTTTTACTACTGCAAGTATTCATATTTTGTGAAACAATTGATACTATTTCTATGTTAAATACAATGGTTGTCATGCTGAATACTTAACAGTGTCCTGCATTTCCAGATATGAGTTTAAAGCAGTTGTTTGACTCAAGAAAAGTAATTTTCGTTATCTATTATTATGTGGTTTCTAAATATATTCAACATTGAGTGCTATCTGTATAAGAGGTTTATGGCTGACATCTCAAGTTCTTGTTTTACATCCCATATTTTCCATCAGTGTGGGATTGTATTAATTATCTAAATGTCCACTGTTAGTCCCATATTAGTTATGAAGTTGTAATGCATGCATATATTATAAATGCAAGTTAACCAGAGTTTTTTGAGGGAATTGGAAAGGTTAAGAAGAGAAGAGTGGTTTACTGCATGCAAAAAAGTCTGATCACTTTTGGATCATTTTGTGCATTTCTTACAGGTAGCCACTTTTATATATTTTTTGGGGGGGAAGAGGGGCAGATGTTTATTTCTTACATGTCTATTGCAGCCTTCATTTAGGGCTGAGTTGAAATAATTGTTTTATTCTTATCTTATTCTTATCTTATTCTTTGGGTTCAGTTCCTCCACCAGGGTAACAGCAGCAGCTGCTTTATTCACTAGATAGTCTCTGAATACCTTTATATGATTCAAAGCGCACTCCTGTTTAAACTGGATCTTACAGATACACTAAGGCTTTACAGAGGTGAATGATTTTATTTTGTGTAATCAAGTTTGTGGGTAAAATATTTTTTAAAAATACTCAAATGTTCTGTTCTTGCCCTCTCGGTATCTTGAGTCTGCCTTACTGATTTTTGTTAGTAAATTTGAGGTCTTTGTGTCATGTTTTTAAATTGTACAAGGTGTTTCTCTTCCCACACAGGATGTAACTGGAAGATCTCTAAGCAAGTTTATGATGACAAGTTCTATCCAAAGACTTCATGCAAATCAGATTCTCAGTGATTTTTGGAATTAAGAAACATAATGAAGCAAATGAAAAGTATGCAAAAACAGGTGAAAAATTACTGGGTGGGAGTACACTGGAGGGAGTTCTCAACCAACCTACACAGTAGCCAGAAGAATCCATTTTCTTTTTTTGTTACAACATATTCCATTGGCTTCTCTGTGTTTTAGAAGTTAAAAATTTCTCAAATGGCCTGAACTGGTACTAGTCCAGGAAACAAAGTCATCTCTAGACTGAAGTATAATTGTGCACCATCAAAAATAGGTTGCCCTATGCTGAAGCAGAAAAAGAAAACAGATGGCATGCAAAACCAGAGCTGTGTGAATTTTCTGTCCTGTGACAGATTTTGAAGGTGGGTTTTTTCTATGTCAGTTTGGGCTATAAAGTAAGAATCTAGGAATATATCTATCTCTCTCTAAAAAACAAGAGGTAATATAGAGAATTTTACAAAAATGAGATAAACTTACTTTTTTATTAATTTCTTAGTATTGAAACATTGCATTTCAAAGGTTATATCTTTTTTTAAAAGTTTTTGTTTGGAGTTAAACAGAATTTCAAAATGGGAATCCTTTTTTGTAAAAAAAAAATCTGTTTTTAAAATATCAATACACATTCTTTGATGTTTGGAAACCTTTTTTCTGACCTGAGGGTATTTTTTGTTGCAGTTTTTGGGGGGCTTTCTGTTTTTCTTTTTTTGTTTTGTTTTGGAGGATTGTTAAAACTGTATATGATCCTGATACAACTATAGTTTTTTCAAATAAATACTCTCTATGGGATAAAAGAAAAATAAAAATATATATTTACAATTAAGTTAATCCAATGTATGGATGAAACATTTCTGTGAAACAGCCCATAATTTTATTCTATACATCTTAACTTTTGATTTAACAACAATCTCCATCCACTTCCTCATGGAAATTTAGAGGGTGCAATTCTTAATATTCTCTTCAGTCTTACATTTGCCCAGCGTATGCACTCAACCAAACACAAATGGTTTGCAACACCCATCTCAGTGATGCTCATTTGTTGCTGTCACTTTCTGTAGTTTTTTTTCTCTCTTTCTATGATGTAATGTAGATTTAAACATGTAATCTTATCTGGCAAAAAGCGCTTACCTCCATATATCTTCTTACACCCAATAGAAATTTCCTTTGTCTAGAAGAAACACCAGACAAATCAGATAATCCAAGTATTTTGGCAGACATGAATACTTGGAGGTTTCGTCCATACCTCTCCATAACTAGTTGTCAGTATTCTTTTCCATGTTCTATTTCTGGGTACTGGCAAGATAATAATAGTAATAAATTTTAAAGCTGGTTCCAGATATACCTGATGTATGTTCAGAAAATATTTTGAATTATCTTCTAGACAAAGACATTAAAGTTTTTTACCTTCTGACATAACTGAACTCATAAGATATCCAAACACTGAACTTTATTTCATTAACGCATCCAATGTTTTTGTCAAAACACAAAAAATGCTAAAATAAGGAAATACAATATTTGCAAGCCCTCCTTCTCCTTCAAAGAAGTGAACAAATTAATTTGTTAAAAATTTACCTTGAAATGCCATACTGCCTTGTCTTTGTAAAAAAATATCTAAGTAAAAAAGAATCAGACCCGAGTCCACATTTCCATAATTCACAGTCTTCCTTTAACCCAAAGTTTTAAAATATCCAGGACAATATCGGTGTTATGATTTAGTACTTGCAGTATACTTGACTTGTCTAATAGCAACAACAAAACACAGCAAATCATCCTAATGACATTGTAGAGAAACCAATTAGTAAATTAAGACAGAATGTTAACCTACTCTAACGCTCAAGCAGGACACACTTATCAATCCTTATCAGCTTGAGCTCTCTCTGACAACAAGAGCAAATATTTATCTAGATCACATTGGGTAGTAATTCCAAACAGGGTATCAACATATCTAGCCTATTATTTTAATAACTGATTTATAATGACCTGAGGTATTGTGTTTGAGTTGTTTTGTTTTTTTTTCAATATCAATATAATCTTCTTCTCTGTCTGATAGCTGTCAATAAAATGTATATTAGAACTGACTGTATTAAGATACTCAAAAAGCCTTGTTCCTGAAGTTAAAAAGATCACTTCTAATAAAAATCCCAATGGGAAACATATGCAAAGTTCTGCATATTGTGTTGAAATCTAACATAGGAAAAATACAAGCAAACATAGTACTACTGAGTTTGGGATAAGAACTAATAAATTAATATTCAAAAAAGAGTACAAGGAAGGTTTAAAATAAGTATGTCAAGATCAGGATGCAATGATTTTGGTATTAAATTTATAAAAGAAAGATCAGGTTCATTTGTATTAAAGATCAATTAATGAAGGCATATTTT
This sequence comes from Alethe diademata, assembly GCA_025584955.1. Lineage (NCBI taxonomy): Eukaryota > Metazoa > Chordata > Aves > Passeriformes > Muscicapidae > Alethe > Alethe diademata. The sequence goes on along the minus strand of JANRMJ010000066.1, from coordinate 73,138,953 downwards.
TTCACCTAAGACTCAGCTTTAAGAGTTAATGCTTTTTTTTTTTTCTTTTTGTTTTTTTTTAAAGTACAATGAATCTATGGTTTAACTTAATTTAAATAATATATAATTTGTTGTAGAATTTTCTTTAAAAGTAGAAGGAACTGGTATAAAAAGAAATAAAATGACACCTGCAAATAAACATGTTTAAGCTAAAATATCTGAGATAGTGTTCCTTGTGGTCCTCGAATCAATAACTGAATTCAATGATGAAAATCCAAATTAAAGAAAAAAGAGGAAAAAGAAATCCCAGAAGTGTAAGAAACAAATTGTCATATAAGGAAAACAGATGACTAAAATAGACAAAAATATTGAAATATCTATGTTATAAAAAGTCTTTCCATGAACACATAAATACAAACACTTCAATAATTTTAACTGTGATTCAATTAGCCATTATCCTGCATTTTGGCCTACACTGAGTTATCCTTCAGATTCCCAAAATAGTCAGAAGGCTAACCTTATTCATATCACTGTCCTCTGACAGACTTCATGTAGTCACTGGTACCTATCTCCTCATGAAATTGCTTTTTGCAATTTCAGCCTTTGTGAAGCAGATATCAAAATCCATTCCAAATTATTCATGGATTCTGAGAGCAGAAGCTAAATACTAACTAGGAGAAATAAAGCCTCTATCACACTGCTTGTATTCTTTTAAGAATTAAAGAAAGTAAGTGAGGAAATACACATAACACAAGTTTTCTGTTAAACATAAATATTTTGGCCATAAATATTTGCTAACACTCAGCTGTGGATGTGTTGGATTTTCCTGTAACTGTAAGAGAAGGTGACAAGCACAAATATTGTCCTCTTAGACCTCTGATAAAGATGCAATGAGACAGACAAAATATGATGCCAGCAAGTTCATAAGAAATGCCAGGACCTCAGTGAAGAGAAATGAAAAATGACAAGCAGTTCTCCTAAAAAGAGTTAAAATATATATGTGGTGATTACTTATCCAAAATGTAACAAAAAACAATTTGTAGGTGAAGCAATATCTTAACATAAATGACTCAAATATCCATTGATACATAAGGGTAGTTATAACTTTGTACTGGATGTATTTAAACTATCTGAAGATACAATTGGCTATATATATATTTCTAAATGTGGGTGGTGTAGTGTGCTTTACTACTAACTTCCTACAAGCCTTTTAAAAGTGTACTTGACATTTGTTATGGGGGCAGCGTTCTGAGCCTGAAGAGACTTTTGTGTCCACACCTGATGCTAAAAGGAACAGTGACAAGGAGGCTGGTGTTAGTGGATGGCAGGGAAAAAAGTTAACTGTGAATTAGTTGTGAAAATCCTGGTCACAGAAATTAATTTTAAGTGTACTTGAGGAGGACTATGACTATAACATGACATTCTAGGGGAATTTTTGGTAAGGTTGAGTTCAGATGACAAGGACGTGATGCTGAGAATTTTCTGGCAATAAATTTCTAACTGGCTCCTTGCTGAGATATTAGAATTCTTCTTGGCAAAGAAAAGCAGGAGAGGCAGTCACTAAAACAGCTGACTTCGAACCAAATGCTAATTATTGAACATATGAGAGACTTTGTACAGTTAGAAAACTGGGTTAAATATAAACATTGTCATAAGGACAATTTAGTTGGGAAAAAGGGAAACACTTTTTGTCCTATCTTGCACTGCTGAATGATATTTCAATGCAAGCCCTTTTTTAGCAATTGCAGAGGAATAGATTATACTGAGATTTTAATTTCAAATTAAACAAGACTGCCCTTCAGAAACTTTTGGATTGCAAAAATGTTTTTGTTAATGTGCTGAGATTTCTCTGAAATAGCTTTGCTATTCCTGATTTTCTCACTCTTTGAATAAAGAAAGAAACCCATATTGTGTATGTGTGTTCTCCTGTGGCTTCATATAACAAATAAAAAGCCAGCAAACTTCTGTCACATGAAAAAGCTTGTTACTTATAGTTAATTACATTCTTAGGTCCTGAAATAAACTTGTGTGCAGTGCCACTGTCCAACTGAGCAGCCCACTTGTTTTTATTTAGGATCTTCAGGTTGCAGTCTTATGTATTATACATTCCTTGCTCTTAGATAAGGAATCTTGTGAGGCTGTTCAACTCCCAGAATTTATTTAGAAGAGATCTACCTCCCACCATTCCATTAATACTCTCATCTGCTTCAAATAGGCTAAATAATTTTCAAAGGTGTTAGGAGCTATATTTTTAGTGACAGCTTATGTCTTCTTGGCACATTCCTGGTGCAGCTATGTTGGCAGACCTCATGTTACAGAATCTCCTGGACCGTCATGTATTAAATCTGTTCTCTGGTTATCCAAGCACTTAAAATACTTGTGAGTGTCAGGTTTTCAAGTAGATGGATATTTCTTTAGATTTAAATACCAAGAGAAGCTAAAATATCAGAGAAGGCAGAGCTCTAAAAGGTTCTCATCTGGTCAGACACCTGCAGTACTTAAAGACACGTACAGGACAAACTAAACAGCTTATTGATTCTGATTTCAAGTGGTGGCAAATGTCTGAAATGTATATCTAAATAAGTAAAAAAACCCCAACCTAATACATAGACAGTTTTGATAGCAATGATAAATGCCATGGTATTTAAACAGATAGACAGATGAATCTTCAAAAGTAAAAGCTTATCTAACAATCACATTCAGCATATAAAAATTCAGCCTTTTTTTATTTAACGGTTTCTGGATTATGCGAGAACATTACCTACATTACTTAAATTGTTTTAAATAACAATAAAATCTGCTAGCAATAGACCAGATAAGATTCATTTAATGCTCTACACCTAGGAAAAGGAAAGGTGGTCCAGTGATAGGAGTGAGAGTTTAGAGCTTCGCAGATGATTGAGGTATCTTAGCATTGACAAAAACTCCTTGTGCTGTAATGCTTTCTGAGGATAAATACATTGGAGTTGTTAAAAGCATCTGACCTCTACAGTAATGAGGCCAGTGCAGGTAACACAGACTAATAGGCATTGCACTCCACTGTTTGTTTTGTGGCTTCCTAATGATTCTAACATAAAGGGAATAAACTCAAGGAGACCTGAGCTGAGATCTGCTGCTGGCCTGGTACACAGCTTTGACAAAACCACTCAATTTCCTTCATTTCTCCCTATATAACCATGAGAAATAACCCCATTTTTTTGGTACAACATCCTGCAATTATTTAATGACATATGTCACCTAAGGGTATTGTTGCTGCTAACAAAATAATATTTATTTTTGAAAGAAAGGCATACTGAAGGTGTGAAAAATTCTTAGTGTGAGCCTATACTTGCATTTAGAAGAAGGAAACACATTTTGTTTAAGAGATATGTTCTGTTTTGATTTTTTTTCCTCAAGCCTTAATACATTCTTATGGAATTAAAGGAAAAATATGGGAGCCCTCCAGTGGTGAAAATAATGTATCTGGTTTCCATAATGTAGCTATTCTGTTGTGACCGGTGCCTGCTTGCAAAACAATTGCTGTAGTTTCCTGACACATACAGATATTGATATCATTTTACTTAGCAGGAATTCATTTTATCCATTATTTCCCTGGGCTTGCATATAAATGTGTTCCCAGATGACATTTGTAAAACCAGGTAAGTCAGATTTGTCTCACATTTCTTTCTTTTCTATACAGACAGGAAAACCCTCAGGGGCTCTTTGTTTGTTTGTTTACTTCCTGCTAGGACTTGCATGGGCTAATCATGTTCTCCCCTTCCACAAGGTTCTCACCTTTAAAGGTGTGCAGACGGAAAGGGATTTACAATTGCAGTAATAGAGATGTTTGCCTGGCCTGACCCGCCCATTCTTTGGCTTCCTGGATTATCACACCAATCCAGTCACCAATCGCTTTCGGAACTGCACCCCCCCTATGTGGGACATCCTTCTGGAAAGGCCCTGGACAGCTGGTCGGCCACTGCCCTAAAGCTGAAACCTCGGAGCATATTGTGCTACTTCAGCAAAAGAACACACACTTTGGATTTCTGTGCTCAATTTGCCACAAAAAAAGAAGGGTTATTATTTCTGTGGAAAAATGTCTATTGCACTCCAGGAAGAAAATGGAGATCATAATCTGCTTTTCAAGAAAATGTGACTATAGCTTGCTCTACTTATGCCTGCAGAGTCCACTGGGACTACAATCCATCCCTAAACACATTAATACTACCGCTACTCTACAAAAAAAAATCCTTAATATGGGACTCTTGCACTGTTAATTCCAGTTTGTAAGACTTTTGAACATTTTAAAGCTAAACATGCCAGCATAACTGTCAATGGCTTCTCCTAGTGAAGTTGCAAATGTGGAGTTAAAAGCAGCTCCCTTGTGAGTGATGAACATATAAAATACAAATGCCTTAAAAAATAGCAGACTTTGGAGAGTCCTTCTATAGCACTGGAAACAATAGGAAGCAGGAATAGCAAAGGATTAGACATTTGTCTTTTTTTTAATGTTGGAAACACATGTTGATAAAGTGCATGGTAATACCAAGAATATTTCTTTGAAGCAGTTAACATCAGACGAATTCAGAAGCAGCTCACAGCAAAAGCTGTACAGCCAGGACCCCACTGTAGTACTATCACCTGCACCACAATTTTCACAGGTAGATTCAGAAAAGCTCATCTTAAAGATAAAGATGTGAGTGTGCCCACACTCCCTCTGTTTTGCATTGTGTTTAGCCAGAGGGCTATCTCTTGAGTACAGACAGAGGAGGAAGAATTGTGTTTCCTTCTGATTTAGTTTTCTGTTTTATTTCATTTCAAATCTAGTCTGGCCACTGAAATATACAGAACAGCAGAAATAAGATTTTAAGAGGCTGAATCTACTTCACATCCTTAGCTTTTGGACTTCAATGCTTTTTAGCACATCTTATACAGCAGCTGCGGAGTCCAGGACTCCTATTGTCCTGGAAAAATAAAGGCCTCATTTAACTGCTGGTGAAGCTGTAGTGTGTGATGTGTGTTTGTTAATCTAAGACATTTGCTCTTTGTGTCAACTACTAACTTAAGACACCACAGCGCTCCCTGTTCCCTGTCAGGCTGTAGACAGAAGCAGTGGGTTAGAGCTATACATTGCCCTCCAACAAAAGAATAAAGGGACAAAGAAAATATTTGTGTGCTGTGGGGACTAAGTGACAGGAAAAGACACACTTTCAGCAGTGGCTGGGAACTTATGTGATTAGCATGTGACAGGCTGCTGGCCCCTTAACCACTGGCTGCATAAGGATGACTGACTGCCAGGGAGGCTCTGATCTATGTAATCGGGCAAAAACAGTTCTGAGAGGATGCTGATTTTAGTTTCCAGGCCCACACCATGCACGGTGCACTTATCATCAGGAGATATTAAAAATATGCAGCGGATCAAGCAGCAGTAGCCCTGGGGTGTGTGTGGCACTTTCCACAACCATGTCTACCTGGATCAGCTCCCTGCAGGGGCTTCACTGCAGCTCCCTGATTTTCCTCAGTATCCAACAGTCTCAAGCCCCTGCCATTCACTATCCTCCAGACCCCTTTGAGGGTCAACAGCCCCCCGCTGCAGAGGTTGGAACAATGAGCCAGCCTCTAGGAGTGTCATTTAGGAGATGCAATTTAAATGTCCAATAGTTTTATTTTTTTTTCACTTGGGGGGAAGTACAAGGAGAATAATGGAAAAAAAATTAAAGTTGTGAAAGATGAGTAACTTTAGGACCCTACATGTAATTTTTTGCAACTTTAAAAAAAAAAGGAAGAAAAATATTGTGTTTTTAGGATAACAAAGCAATTTTGCAGTTTTGATATACTGAGAGATTTTGTTGAGTTTGTAGCTGTATCCTAAACAAAATAATTGAATTAATTATTTTTGAGGAATGTTTAAAATTTGCAGACAGTTTCTTGCCTTTAGCGAGAAAGTAAAATTTTCTTTGCTTTGGTTGAGTGTTGGACTTGTCACACAATTTTAACTACCTGGAAGCTGGATTTCTCAGCTAGTTGTCCCATGAAACTTAATGACAGGATATGAGGAGTGAGTATCATGTAGTATGTCTTCTAGAACCAAACTTGCATCAAATAAAGTGCCACCACTAGAGTGACTGTCCCTTTCCACTCATTGTTCATAGAGTCCAGATGTCTAGGCTAGACTTTGATATTTAGATGACAGAATTAGATAATTCTTACCTAACTTTCAAGGTGATAAACCCTATGTTTTCCCTAAGATTTTTATTTCCATATTTCTTATTTAATTCTGATTAAAAGTTCTGATTAGAACTTTGCTTGGACATGATTTTACCAAAAATGTGACGCCTATATCTTATGCCATCTATTGTGTTTACTTTTCAAACACTGATTTTTGCCTGTAATCATTCAGCAGCTTTATAGCACAATCACGTAACACCTTTAGACATTTTAACATGATGAATACCATGGAAGGATTGATTGCTTTCATTGTATAACTGAAATTTTCCTGCCATCTGTCTAGGGACCAAGATTACCAGGACTCTGTTCTATAAGGAAAAATTGTCTAACTATTTTTACCGTTCTACTTAGACTTAACTCTTTCTATGAGTTCGGTACACTGAGTGAATTTGGTCTTCACTTAATTTTTATTTCAATGATGTATATTGATTTTCCTTTCTGTATACATAAACATGTCTAAGTAGAGAATGCAGTTCAATATATTTTACAGCTCTGTAAGAAAACAAAGTCACATAGCAACCAGAATGACCTCAAATATGTTAGAAAAGTCTGTAAACAGCCTTCTCCAATGGCTCAACCCCAGCTTTAAGATAGCATGTTACCCAGTGTACACACAGAAAAACCATTTCCTTGACATTCTGAAAATAATAGGTTTAACACCATATTGATATGATTTCACAATGTACTGGGAAGTTAAGAGCAGGAAAAGACAATGTATGGCATTGGCTACAGTTCTAAAACCTAGAAGTAACGAAAAAAGATGGGAGAGGGAAAGTTTACACTGTCTTTTATTCAAAAATCCTCAGAATATGCTGAGATTGGAAAGACCTCAGTATTGGACCCCATATAGTTTCTTACTTTCTTTTTCAAGAAAGAAAACACAAAAGCTTTTGTCTCAATTTCCTTTGGGTCCATCTTTCCTCTGCAAACAAAAATATTGCTTAAATTCAGTGTGAGTTTTGGCACATTTCAAAAGTTGTAGATGATGTTTTAAGGGTTGTTAGAGCTTTTTGACAAACAAACCAACAAAAACCTGTTTCAGAGACAAATTCTGACCTTAAAAAAATAAACCTTTTGACCTCTCCCTGATCTGAAAACTATGATCAGGTTTATAATTCAGAGAATGGTTAAAATATCTCTTTAGTTTTAACATTTCACTGCAATAGACTCATTTGCCTATGTTTTCGCTGTTAAGCAAAAGTCAATCTATATGCTTTCTAAGATAAGATACTTGGATGTTCAATATAATTGCACAATTTACTAAGAAGTAATTTTAAATAACTGTGATGAGAAATTTAAATGCAGGTGATCTGAGGACTTTAGGTAATACGACTTCACTTTTCCTCTCTAAATAAAGCTAATCTCTGTTCTCTAGTACAGAGAAGTAGGCTTTGATTCTTGAAAATGAGTAGTTCAATTTCATTGAAGTGTTTACATGGTGAATTATTTCTGCTTAGTTTTGGCTTATCATAAGAACTGAAAATAAATAAAAAGTTCACAACAAATCACTGTAGAGTGGTTTATTGTGCATCACAGCCTAGCTGTTATTTAACATGGGCTAGCAAGCTTATTTGCATAATATAAATTTTAGCATGGTTTTATAATGAATTGGCTATGTGAGTGCATTGACCCACAACACGCTACAACACTAAAGTTCAGTAAAAGTGGTGACATATTACATTTCCTTGTAGCAACTCAGTAGAATTGCAAATGTAATAGCCAAGAGCACGTTTTTCTGAAAGCATCTGTGAACACCATCAATAGTGCAAACGATCCTTTAGGGATGCTATTTTTTTGTTGGTACTTTATTGTTGACTTTCAAATTAATTATTTTTCATCTATTTTCTACGTGGTTTTTAGATAGCAAAATTATTAGGACAAGTTCTCAAACATTATTTGAGAGTGATGTGGCAATTATTGCATGTTTCATGTCTTCTTCACTACATATGAACAAGCTAATGTGCGTTTGGACTTCTACAACATGACAGAAAACAAGATACAGTTACCACAGCCCACATGAAACAAGCCTTTAGCTCTGAAAACATTTCCTGACATTTATAGCACAGCTCCTGAGGGCCCTAATGACCATCATGTCAAGCTGAATCTACTATTAATATACCTCACTAGTAAGGAGTAAGGATTATGGTTTTCATCCTGAGTGTGAAAGCTCCATATTTCATAAAGAGCTTGGCTATAGCTGAGTTATTAAGAGGCTCCCCACAAGGAAAGAAACAGTATTTTTTTTTTTTATTCCTGTTCTTTTTTTTTTTTTTGAGAACTGTTTCTCTCTGCTGAAACTTTCTTCTCTTGAAAGGAAGTGATCTGCATTTAAATTAAAATACAAATCAGATACTCTATACAAAGACTGTCTATTATTTTACAATGTTGTGTAGACAGCAGAGATTAGATCTGAAGATCATCTTCAGGTGGAACTTCCAATACAGTTAGTAGGACTTCCATACTTCCATTATATTATGCACTTTTTTTTTATTATTATTCAAGACCCACTCCTAAAGAGATCAAGACACCACCTCTAAAACAAGCAAGAGTTGGAGGGAAAGGTTTCCCAAAGTGACAGATCAGTTTTGGACATTCATTTTGGTGGATCCAGACCTGACACATTTCACAGGGTAATTATGTAGTTTCAATTGGAAGTGCTCCCTGCTCTTTATCTGCTCTAGCCCTTGGTCAAAGCAATATCAAAGGCTCAGGACCTTGTCCTCTCCAGCTTTGCAAATCTGTTTTCAGGAAGCTAAAACATGAGGAAATGAGCCATAGACCTCCTTGCCCTTCGTTCCTGATGCAGATCTTCTGACCAATCACCCAAAATAAATGCATCCTAAAGTGTGCATTACTTTTACAGATTTTGCCCGGGCTAGGTTCCTCCTCTGTTTTCATAAAGGCTAGGATTAATAAGACCCACTATTGTCCAGGTACCCTTTACTATCTCTTTAATCAATGAACTGAAACTCAGTATTTCTTGAGCATGATTCATCTGAGTGTATAGTAGATTTCTAATGCAGGCCAGATGAACAGTGCCTCAGGGTGTCTTTTTTTGCTGAATCCATTGCCAATAAAAAGATCCTGGAGAGATTAGACCAGGTGTAGACATGTACACATCTGAAATTAGGTAATATAAATCCTATCTATGGACTTCTCTTGAACTGATAGCCTGTCAAATTCAGGCTTATGGGTTACATTGGACGGAATGTGTGTTACAGGCTATAGGCAAACTCAATGTCCTTTCAAAAGGGGTATTATAGTTTTCCTGAATTGATATTACATCAGTAAAGCTTTTTTTTTTTTTCATTTCAATGTAAAACTTTTTTATAAACAAGTACTTCTACTAATTCATTTTTTCTGTATGGATAATTGAAGAGATCTAACACGTGATTGGAATTATTTTCACAATATTGGGTATGTAATCTGTCAGTAATTCATGGTCTGTTGACAGAATAAATTTAAACAAATGAATTTGCCTCTTGTATCTTTTCCTGTTTTCATTGCAGACTGCACAAATGAGAACTGAAATAGATGAAAAAATCTTTTGAGCAATGCATGCTGGTCAGGAAATATAAGCTTTTTGTGTACAGACAAACAAGAGTAATCATGTTTTAAAACCAGGAGACTAGTATTGGTAAGTTAATCTATAACTTTTTTTCTCCATGCAAAGCCAGAAGCTTCGGTAAGTTAATGTCTGAATGAATGCAGTACATGCATAAAAACCAAGAATTTCTGATAAATTAGAACAGTGGATTTAAAGCTTTTGTAGGTGGCTACTAAGAGTAAATGAAATAAAGGATATTATAAGAAACTCACAGAAAGAAAATGGAAAAACTGAGGAGACTGTTTACTTCAAAGGAACAGATAATGATGCTTCTAGTGCACAGTGGCAGATGGCACTACCTGATGTAGCACATGCATGTCCCCACTGCGCTTCGTGAAAAAGCTGTACAATTTGCATCATCATGTGGCTACCACAGCTCCTGGGAAACATTTCTTCATTCTTTAAAATAATTCCTCTCTTTATGATAGACTGCACCATTAGCTCTTTTGGCATGTATTCCAAGTCTACTGCATGGGAGTTAATGTTTATCTGAAAATCTGCATGAATCACATGAGGCTTTTAACATCTTAGTTCTGTAATTGTGTGATTTTCACACTGATTACTGTACTTCCATTTACCTAGGAGGAAAAATATTACACTTACAGTACATTTTTCATTATATAAATCACATTTTTGTCCAAGTTTAGATATCTTGGGAGTTAAGGACCTACTTTTCCCATGCAAAACCTTTAGAGTTGCAAATCTTTCAATGACCCTTCCTCATTTTAGCTTTAACAAAATTTACTTCTGGTGGTCTTGTAGGCTACCAGGAACATGCTCAACCACATTTTTAGTTTGAATTAAATTGAAGTGTAGGGGGTTTTCTTGCTTTTGTTTTGTTTTTAAGTATTCAGTATCTTGTGTCACTCTTCTGTTACACAGAGCAACTCTTGTACCAGCCTCTGAAAGCAGAACCTAACTTTAAGCGGTTTAAGGTGTTGTTAGCATTTAGCAGTTTAGATGCTATGACATGTCAAATCCTGATTCATTCTGTTGATACAAGAAGAGAATAAGTAGTGAATCCCTCAGGAACTTCACGTCTCTATTGCCTTCATAGTTAAGGCCAATGATTGGTGACAGCTTTGTCAGCTCATCATGTAATGTCAATGGAGATTGGCTGGCTGACTGTAAATTTTCCCTTTCACTTGTTAGATGGGAGAAGCCAGCAGAAGCCTAAAGAGAGATAATTTTCTTATGTAAGTTGGTAGTGAAAAATGTGTAAATGAAAACAGCCTCAATTTTTTCTTTTAATATCTTAACTGATTTATAAACTGTTGACTACCTAACAATACTGAAACTGAATTCTGGAACTAGGATCTGAGCACAGAAGTGCAACTACTCTGTGAACACAGAATTCCAACTGCAGTACTTTTAAAGCTTCACAGACAGAAATGAAATTATTCCATTTTAACTTCCACACTGTCTCATGCTGTGATATTTTCCTTCTTCCTTAGGGGCAGGTCATGCTACATATTTCCCACAGAATTCCCACAGAGGACCTTTGACACGTTCATGAAGTTACAAAAATATTTGGATGAGCCAGCCTACAAAAATGGAACAACATACTAAAACCTTGCTGGGTAAAATAATATGAAAAAAATAACCAAGGCAAGTTGATTACCTTTGTAAGATGGTCCTTCCAATTTCCCCACTCTATATCTTTCAACTGTGTCCTGATGCTCACATATAATATCTTTGAAAAGCTTTTGCAAAAGCAAAGGTTGTTATTCTAATGTGTGACACATGAGACCCCATAATAGTATGTTGGATATCAGTGTATGTTTGTTCAAGGTGATTGGGTGGCTTAGAAGCAATACATCAGAGATCTTGTCTCTACAGAAAGATGAAGAAACACCTTTAATGTCTGAAAGAGTGTGACACTAGTGTGCCACAGTATTCAGCTTCAAGGAATTCCAGAATAACCAAGTCTAAAGATACCTAGACATACAGTCTTGAAGATTGAAAGATTATATTGTAATGAAAAATATATCTTCAACATTGAGATGCAGAAAACTTTCAAAAACCAAAAGATCATTGTAAGCAAAATACTAATAGTAGGTATTAAAATGTATACTTTACAGAGTTACTAACCCTGCAAGATTTTAAAAGGTGTATATAAAAGATATTTTAAAAGGTACATATACACACATATATGTATACATAGACATAAAATATATGAAACATATTTCTACATTTTATCTTCATGAATCTTATTGTTGTCCTAGTATAAATCTACCAAAAACTGTGCTCTCTTAGCACACTTGCTACTGTTTTAGCACCAGGTATGATGTATTAATCTGAACTGTAGAACAGTCCCATTTTTAATCTTTGACAAAAAATGTTAAATGTTTTCTTTAATATCCTTCCATAAAGGGTGCATTAGTATATGGATCTGTTGGAAGAAGGCTATGTAGAGGATTTTGAAGATGATCTGAGGGATAAAGCACCCCTCGTATGAAGACTAAGAGGGAGAGTTGGGGCTGTTAACTTGGAGAAGAAGAAGGTACAGGCAAACCAAACAGAAGTCTTCTGGTACTTAGGGAAGCCTACAGAAAAGCTAGAGAGGGTCTTTTAGCACATGCATGCAGTGACAGGATTAGGGAGAGTGGCCTTGATCTCAAAGATAGTAGTTTTAATTTAGGTTGAGAAGAAATACTTTATGAGGATTTAGGTGAGACACTGGGACTAGTTGCCCAGAGGAGCTGTGAAAGACCATCCCCAGAAGTGTTAATGGCCAGGTTGGATTGGACTTTGAGCAACCTGGTCTAGTGGAAAGTGTCCCTGTCCAAGGCTAGGGAGCTGGAATTAGATGATCTTTAAGGTCCTTGCAAATTCAAACTGTCACATATAGGTAAAACCTTACAAAGGGAAGGCCTTGTAAAGCCACGGCTCAGACCTAGCCCTTCAGCTAAGCAGAAAGGGACTACAGGAAAGTGACTCCACTGAATTAGAGGCAGAAAAACAAGTTCCATAACCATCACATGTTCCCATTGTGGTGTATGGTGGTTGGCTGAATTAGGTTTGTTATGATTTAAAACTACATAGCTTATAAGATAACCAGCAAATTGCTTAAAGAGGCTGAGTTTTTGGAATAAAGCAGCTCTCCTTTGCACTACCTGGCAATTCTGTGTAACTGCAAATCCTCACCTCACACCAAACTGTGGAAATTATGTTGAGATGGGCTGGAACAACCATCAGCCCTTTACCAAAGATTTTTCATGCCTTCTCTTATTGGACTTCTCTCAGGCACCTCTGGCTCCTTTCCTCATCGCCAACTCCACACAGCACTGACTCCTTCTCTCCTCTCTGCAAGTTTCTATCTTTGTGACTAAACTCCCATCTGTCCCTTACCCAGCCACATAACCTTCTCTGTCCCTCACACAATATCTCCTCCTTACCTTGTCTAGCCCTTACCTCCTCACATCAAAGCCAAAAGATTCCATCCCAAACCACAGCAGGTTGACTCTCTAACTGGAATTTACTCTTAACTAGCTGACCCACTCTTTTATAACACCCATGTCAGTGGGCAGGCAAGGCTGTTTCCTCTTCTCTGCAATCAGTACAGCTGCAATTCATTGGGAAAATTTGCCTTCTGCACTCTTTCCACACCAAATCGTTCTATGATTCCATGATATACTGCTATTAGCTATAATTGTTGACCTCTCAAGCTTGTTATTTCTAATTCAGCTTCAGTAAACCACAGTTTGTTAGGAGTCCTTGATTTCTATTTACCCTGTGGCTTTAGGTGAAATTATATTCTTCCATATTTGCTTGGAGATGGTTCAAAATCTAAGCATTTCGAAAAGTCTGACTTCAGAAAGAAGAAAGACGCAATTATTCTAAGATAAAAATATCAGTATCTACATTTCTGTCTTCTTTAATTTGCTCAATTTGTAAGTTTTTCTCCTCTTCCAGGCACAGGATAAAATGAGTGAAGTCTTGGTAGATTTTTTTGTTTACTGTTTAATCAGGAAATACGTAAACTTTAGTCAGAAAATAATCTTTAAGAATGAGAAAAGTCATAAGAATCATAGTATAAAATAATGGAATTATTAAGGTTACAAAATCATTGAGTTCATCCATCGACAGAATGTCATCATCTTCAGTAAACCACATCAAAAAGTACTATCATTTCTGCCTGCTTTGTAGAATGAAATTTTGTGCCTTTGTATAGCATTTCATATCTGTTGCTAAAGTCAGGTTTTCTTAAAGTTGTGCACAGATAAGACAGTATTCATGCTTATTCTATCAGATTAATTTTATTTTAGTCATGAGCTTTCCTTTCTCATGATATCTGATGCTCCAATCAGAGCCTTGATTTGGAGAACTCTATACCATGATTTATTCTTAATCTTTGCCAGATTTGTATAGTATAAGAAATGTGATGGAATGAGACTGCAAAAAAGATGCTCCTGTCACAGTAGTTTTAGCCGTTATGAGTTATCATAACAACACTGATTAAATAATCAGGTTTTTGAAAAGTATGTCACTAAGAAATCGCCAGAGACAATTTCTGTTAGAATATTATTTTCACTTTATTGCACTTGGATTGATTAAGAATTTTTTTTTATTTTCTGTAGCTATAACTATGTTAGCCATGACATTTAGTATTATATCAATTTCCTGAGGTCATTCACAGACTGTAAGCAGTATAAAGAAGGAAAATTTTCATTTTTCAGTGTTTTTCTGTCCGTAGGTTTAAAATATATCTGCTGTTTTAACTGTCTGACTAGACATATTTCTATATATTGTTTCATTCCTTTGTGGTCTCAAATTGAGTTCTCATTGGTGAAAAAGATTGCCTACAAGTTACATAAAAACAAGCTTGCCCACTAATGCTCAGATGTTTTGAGAAGAGAGACATCTATATCCTTCCTGGTGCTCTGAAGAGATTTACATTTAGATAGATGAACATATGAAATCAACCTAGCTTGGATAAGACAGGCATGATCCAGAACAGCAGTAGTGCAAAACGTCTGTATCATAGTGCAAGAAATTGAGGGCTCACTCAAGAAGCTGAGAGCTCATTATGCTAAATACTCTTTGAGCTGAGGGGATAAACATTATCCTCCCATCAGGAAATGCCCATTAGAAATGGATAGACTAAATGCAGAGATGAAAGAACACTGTTTCCTCTGTTTAGGAACTTCTGTTTAGGTTCCTAAATTCTCAGGCCAAGATGTAGCTATCAGGATCTTCCTGAATATCATGGCTTGTCTTCTGGAGATACTTCAGAATTATTTCAGAAGTATCAGAAAATCTAGTTTAAAAATGTTCAGTGTCTACTTAAATTATATAAACCCCAATTAGAAATAATACAAATTATTTGATATGGTGATATATCCCATCATAAAATTGGTGTCTAAGGCAAATGGGTAGATAACTTCCAGGGAGCCACTTGTGCCTCTATTTATGACGAAAATCTGAATTTAAATGGAGTGAATTGTGTGCTCTTAGGTCAAGTCCCTAAAACTTCAGTCAGATACTATGAAATTAGGCACCTTAATAAAAAAATGTAACGTCACACTTAATTTCTGTGGCATGCTGATGACCTAAATATTTCACCCAAACTCCAGTGATACTGATACATAAAAATATCTAAGACTAGCTTGTGGTGACGTGGGAGAGTATCTCTGCACTTGTACCATTTGTTCCCATCACTGTGGGTTCACATTGCATATTTCAGTACAGTGGACTATCTCCTTTTTCCAAGGCAAATGAGGTCCCATCTGCTTTTTGGGCCTGTAATCATGACACTCACTCCAGCATTGTAAAGACCTGATTTCTATGTCCCTCTCAGCCAGTGGACAAAGGGTTAGGCCTGCAATTTTCAAGTCTTACTAGACTTTCTGACTAGAGGCAATTGTCTGATGGGATTGGACTTTTCAGTCAATATTTGAATGACATGCAAGAGTGGTCCTTGAATGAAAATGTCTACTCAGTTACCAAGTGAAGCGGACACTCTTGTGCTGAGGAATCTTAGTGATGCTTATGCATCTTACATAAAGGAAAACAATATGCACAAACATCCTTCAATTTTCTGTTTAATTGTCATCTGAAATATGAAAACTCAGTTATTTAAATTCACTCCCTAGAAGTTATTTATTGCTATGTTTCATGGAAGCTGACCTGATATGAAAGAGTTTTGTAAATAATTTCCCATGAAGAATAAATTGTTTCTAATATAAAATAATTTTAGTTAATCTTAACTTCACTTTAAAATAAATTTGCCCTTATTTAATATATGACTTTTTCATTCTGCTCTTTTAATAAATTACAGCTTTTAGGACGGAAAAGAACTTTTGATCCTTGTTGGATCATTTATACATAGAAGAGAGCTACCTGTCTTTTTTTTCCTTTCATTTCATGCCATACAATTTTATGAATCACCGTGTTTTGTTGTGACACCTGGATATCCAGAAGTTTAGTCTTCAAAACATAGTGACGATTTTTTTATTAAGTGAAAAGTTGCTACAATGAAATAAACTAATGACATAGAGCATAAAGTAATCAACAGTTTCTTTAAATTTTTGAGGACTGTTCCCCATCATAAGTACAGATTTCTATCTTTGTTTTAATTGCTTTTGTGAAATATTGTATCCTATTTTTTCCCTATCCATGTCTGATTTTATGCACAACACAAAGAAGCAATTGTAAGGCTAAAATAGACAGTTAACATTTTCCTGGTCACTGAATATATAGGAATTCTGATTTATTATTATGACATTTAAGCAGACAAACATTCATATATGCATACAAATGCTAAAGCATAATGAAGAAGAGTCTGTGATTATTTTTGCAGGATTTAAAAATATAACTTTAAAATTTATTTAAAATGTAATATTTTGCTTGCCTTCTATGTCATGGAATAATAACAGTATTTGATAGATTTTAAAAACTATTTTTGATAGGATTTTTATCTTTTTGTTTGAAAAACTAAGTTTTCTTCTTTATTATTATACCTTAGGCTCTGGTTTTCACCAACAAACTAGAAATGTTTGATCTGAAGAAAATTTCTAAAAAGTTGAGAAAAATATTTTGATAAAAATTAAAATTGACCAGGGACTTCCAGAGAAATGAATATTCAATTTTTTCTTTTGCAAGAGGCATTACCTTATAGCTATTTTCCCTATAATATGCATATTGATTAGAGAGCTATTGTGAATCATCCTGATTAGTATTTCACTAATCTGGTGAAGCAGGAAATGAATAATAAGAATCTAATAAAATTATGGAAAGTCAGTTTATATAGAGCATGCCAAATGACAGAAATTATCCTTTTCAATGTAGTGAATATCTCATTAGTAACTCGTCAGAAGATTATAGGTCTCTTAATGCTTACTTTCCTCATGTTTGGCTGCTGGCCTTTTAACTGTCCAGAAATTCCATCACTAATTATTCCTTATCACCTATCATCTGGCACTACAAGTCCTGTCTCCCTTTTCATTAAAAAAATAAAAGCCTTTTAAGAGAATTTTTCTGACAGTGTATACTTAAGAACAGCAATTTACTTCTTCTCTTGTCTTTTTAATATTTGACAGAAAAATTTTGCCACTTTCTCTTCTGCTGTCTTCAGGTGTCAGAGATAGGTTTGAATGATCTTTCTACTGGGATTTATTGAAATAAGTAAATCTTTCTACTTAGCCTTTCCTGGATCTTTGATGGGTTTTTCTTTCTGTCTCCATTTTATTTCTCATAATTTTTACTTCTCCACAATATATCTTGTTATTTCCTCATGAATCTTTCCCTATATCCCCATGTGACATTCCCCAAAAATGTCATATGGCAAAGTTTTCTAAACAAGGAGGGCTCTAGTACAGCTAAAGTCAAATGTAAATCCAGCAGTATTGTGAAATTCAAGGGCTTTTACAACTATGTAGGTAATAAATAGACAATAAAATTATGGTATATGCATAAGAATATTGCCTGTTCATCAGAAAAGAAGAACAAAAAATATTATAATAATTGGAGAATATAGAAAGAAAGAAAGACTCACTCTCAATGGAAAAGATCAGGTTATGGAACTTAACACAAGCTAGACGTATGTAAGTCCACAGGGCCTGGTGGCAAGCAATTAGGTGTGCTAAAGGAGCTGTCTGCTGCTATTTTATCTCTGCCAGCTCCTGATTATCCAAGGAGGTTCCTAAAAACTGGAAGAGACTGAAGGTCATTCCCATTTTTAGGAAAGGCAAGAAGGAAGATATGAGGAATTACATCTCAGTAGGTAATAGTGAAATGCTTTCAATAACATAACAATAAATAACATAAATTTATGTTTTCAATACAATAAATAACAAGAAGGTAATCCGGAGCTGTTGGATGTATAAACAGTAAGTCATGTTTGTCCAACTTCATAACCTTATGTAATGATGTGACTAGAAAGAGGAGAGTAGTGAATGTTGTTTCTCTGATCTTTAATAATTTTTAATACTTTCTCTCACAACATCTTGATAGAAAAACTGATAAATGATACATTAAATAAGTGGGAAGTGACATGAAGTGAAAACTGGTTGAACAAGTGGGATTTTGATCAGCATCGTAAAATCCACTTGGGGACAGATCACAAGTGAGTTAACACTGCTCAGTGATTCTTCCCTTCCACTCAGCAGTGGTGAGATACATCTGGAGTGCTGGGTTCTTTGCCTCATATAGAAACTGATATAATCTAATGAACTTTTATGCCTGAAAAAAAAAAATCACAATTTCACAGGATTTTCATCACCACCAGATACTTACAACTTTTATCCTACATTTTTCTAAGTGTTCTATTTATTTCAGTTCTTATCACTTTACTCCACTAAGCTATAAAATCCCATTTGTCCTTGAAATTTATACTCTTCAGCTACGTATAGATTTTCAGTACATTAAATTTCTGTAGTTATTGAGTGAAGCTGCAGTACAAAATATTTTTAATGGCTTCTATTTTGTACCAGAAAATTTTTCCTTCACTTTAAATATCTAAGTACTTGATTACACCCATATATCAGGTGTGTACTGAGCTAAATGCTTCAACTGTTTAATCAAATAAATTACAAGTAAAGATTCTACTTGCAGTAT
The DNA here is from genome assembly GCA_025584955.1 of Alethe diademata. Taxonomy (NCBI): domain Eukaryota; kingdom Metazoa; phylum Chordata; class Aves; order Passeriformes; family Muscicapidae; genus Alethe; species Alethe diademata. Next base: position 73,120,103 of record JANRMJ010000066.1, on the reverse strand, counting down.
TACAGACAGAAGTATCAAAAGTCCACTAAGCTGTTGAATGTTATCACATGTATTTGACAATATCAGTAAAGAACTCTTAAAATTTTTATTTGTATGTGGTCAAGTTATAAGTAACAGATGGTGAAAAAACCTACACATTTGTTTTCTGGTTTTGGCTTTTAAAGTATGTCAAGTGTGGATAAAACATATAATATCATGACTGAACTCTTTTCCGTGAAGGTCTCAGAATTTCAGTTTTCTAAATTTTTTTTTTCTAAAGTTAAGCTCTATTTGTCATCTCTCTCTCTTTTTCTCCATTCACAAATAATCATGTCTACTTTGGACTATGCTGATGCAAATGTAAAGCAAGGTTAAAAGAAAACTTTAATCATGAGCTGATGCTTTGAAAGACAGCTACCAAAGAGGGACGGTGGGAAACAAACTGCAAGTGTTCATTAAACTTCAGTCAGTGAGCACTGGAAAAGTTGATGGACTTACACCCAGCTCTGAACATCTGTTACTCAGTGCAGTTTGATATCTAGACCCATATATAGGCAGGTTTTTGACGGATTAAGTCAAAATTCTGATTAACATCTTGGCATTCAGGGCCTGAAGTAGAGTGTGTCATCCCCTTCTGCTTACCATGAGATACCTTTGAAGGTTGCAGCAGAGGTCTGAGTAATAACTTGGAAACAAATCCAGAAGGATTTAAAGCTTAATATATGGCAAACACATGTAGGGATTCTTACTCAGAAGGGACTGTCCACTCAATGCACCAGATAAACTCTATCCTTCCTGAACTCACAGAGCCCTGAATCCTGACTCAAAACGCCTGAGTTTTTGTCCTAGTTTGGGACAAATTAGGGGAAAATTCCCAAAGGAAACCCCTCGGAGG
>JANRMJ010000066.1:73105521-73119129 GCA_025584955.1 Alethe diademata | reverse complement strand
ACAGAACATACACAACACGATTTGGGATATGAAACACTGTCACCCCAGGACAGTTTTCAAAACAGAAAATTTTTTTTGTCCATATGATTTTTTCAAATAAGGAATGAAACCTCTGAAGTAGTTGTTCTATACCTCTTTTGCCTTAGGGGATCATACTTGTGTCAAGGACACTTTGCCAAGGCGTGAACCACCAGGCACTCGGATTGGAAAATTCTGATTTTCTGAATTTGAGTGTCTCTGAAGTCAACAATGGGAATTCTGAGTGCAGGAAGTAGTGTATGAGAACACATCTTCTCAAATGGAGTAGCATAGGAATAAAGAATTTAGGACTTCCTAGCTTTCCAGGGCTCCCTGGAAAACACAGGTGAGAAGTGTTTGAGTTCCACAAGAACACTCGAGACATCTCTTTCTTAGGCATGTCCCTGTGAGTACAATACAACACTTGTTTCCCTGCTGCTTTCCCAGAATAATGAATTTTGCATTCCTGGCTACACTGCAGTTCAGTCTCAGGAGAAGGAGCAGTAAGTGCCCCGCTCTGATCATTCATGGCACAGTGGTTAAGTCACTCTCCAGGGTGACAGGAGAGATGGATTCAGTCCCCTGTAAGAACCAGGGCTGGGAATGCAAACCTCTCATTGGCTTAGTGAACACTCAAACCACTAGACTATTAAGCATAACACAGTGTCACCTTTACCAGATATCTTTCTCAGAAGAGGACTAAAACACTCTGGGTCCTGAGTGGATGGAAGCACCTAATATTTTCTATTAATTTTCTGCATTCTCAGTGGAAAGATAGACACTTAAAATAGGAGTGGATTTCCCTCTGCTTTTCTTCAGAGGCACTTTCTCTCCACTATGGTAGGCAAACTCTAGCCTCCTTCTAGGGCAAACAGGATTTTGTGCATAATGTCTAAATTAAGCACCTAAATGAAGTGCACAGGATTTTGTGCAGGAAAATTAAATCTCTTCAGACATGCCTGCTATGCAAGAAGAATGACATCTGAACTTTTTTGTCAGAAAAATCTCTGGGGAGTCCTGAGCTATGTGAGTATAGCAGCATCACTTTTGACCCTGACAAATACTGAGTTGTTCAAACCTGTTTGCTTGGGTGTTGCTAGCTCAAACATTCCCTGTGCCATACTCCTTTGTGTGAGGAGCCTGAGGATAGTGTTTGATACCAGGAGTTACGTGTCTAAATCCACCACTTACGTATGCAAGAAGTAATGAGTTATTCAGAGGCAAAGGGCAGGCAGAGCCCCTGTCAACTTAATGAATATTTGGGGTACAAATGACCTCTGAAAATCAGGCCATTTATTTGAGCACCTAAAAATAGATTCAGATGTTTAATTTTACATATTCAGGTTGAAAAATTTTGGCTAGAGAGTAAATTAATTGCCTAAGGTCACACAGCAAGTCAATGTATAATGAGAAAGTAATAATGAGTGAAGAAAAAAAAGGTATTTTTAATCTCTATGGACTGATTGAATCCCAAAACTCTTTTATTAGAAGTGTTCTTGAATATATCTCTGTATTTTTTTTAAATTGTGGTCTAGTATTATTATTTAAAATGCATTTTTTTAAATGAAAACATTATTTTTTCACCATATTTAACCCTGATTGGTGGTATCTTCTTATTGCTATGAAAACAAAAGGTTCAGTCAGATCTTCAACAGCAGATATTTTGTTGCATAGGTAGTTAATGAAAGAGATTTGATTACAAAGGGATAAGTAACCTCTCTGTAGCCTGCAATTAACATTTAACTTGATACGGTCAATAAGCCAAGCGAAGGGAGAGTAAACTGAATAAAGAGGATTTTTCTCTCGTTAGGGCCTCATCACACACACATATGCTAGTGAAGCACACTGTTGTGATTGGTGACTTTGCTTGCACATTCCTATAAAGGTAAGCTTTCATCTGGTCAAAGAGAAATAAAAGAACCCACTCACTCTCTGGAGAAAAACAATATTTTAATCCATTCAGATTTCAAGTGTGTGAAGATAATTTATAACAGTCAAGTGCATTATTAGGCAATAATGATATCTCAGGAAGTTAGTCACTCAGTTCATGCTAAAATCCTGTGAGACTGGAGTGCCTAATTCCCTCACAGGCTTTCTAGTTTTAATGAGTTCTTGCTTACACACAGACACAGCAAAAGGTATCTGTTATATCCTTTTCATGCAAATACAAATGAAACCCTTAGTGATGTATTCGGATTCAAAATATATATAAAATACCTATTTTAAGCAGTCATGCAGTTCAAAGTCAACTGCACTGCGCCTTTCTCCTGGTGCACAGAATTTGTCAAAGCTTTTTATCATAAACATAGCAATCAAGTGAAAATGGTCTCCACGTTAAGGTTTGAGGCTTGGGAAATACATGCTGAATTTCCTTTACTGTTGCCAGCTTTCTGCACTACCTTGGCCTTATCATTTATATCCCAGCATTAAAGACCAAACACTTTCCTCAGCTAAAAGAGAAATTTGAGTTCGCAAGATTAGCTTTTCCTTGGTTTTGAAGATGATTATTCCTGCTGTGAGCACAATTCTAAGAGAAAATTAAAACAGACGAAAACCCAAACTTCTAATTACATGAAACCCTAGATGACAGTATCAGGCAAATGAATAATAATAAATGTCATTATTCTGTTATCAAGAATTCTGTAAATATACCTTTTCCTGGTTCATCTCCCTGGTTCTTTTCTCCATATTTGTTTTCTTTTTTTTTTTTTTTTTTTTTTTTTTTTTTTTTTTTTAACTCTTTCCGAAATTTCATATTCTTTGTTGCAGGAGTCCCCAGGATGGATTCTTCCCCCAGGATGTGATTGGAATCACACCATGGTAGCAGATTTATTTTATATACTGGACCTTCTGTGCAAGAGATGTATAAGTAGTCTGTACCAGTGATTAAACATTCGAACACTACATATATTGAAGGGAAAACAAGAACTGCCACTTTGTTATTATTTTTGAAGTTCACTATAACTGGACTTTTCGTTGAGGCCTGATTCTGAAGACAGGATGCAACACTTGGCCAAGACTCACGATCAGTGAATGATCATAAAATTTTTGACCACGGGCACTTTTTTATTCTGACATGTGAGCCACATGTGACCTTCTGCTGGCTCTCTTTAGAGAAGAATGCAGCAACTCAGAGAAAAATGAAAGTTCCTTTCTTCCTACAGCAATAACTGCTTTGTTTGCAAGCTGAATTTTCTCATTGCAATTGCATGTTCAACACTGCTTTTACTGTGCTTTCATCTGTGAAATACATGTTGTCACAGAGCTTCTGAAAATGAACGCGTGCCCAAATTATATATCACCTCTCTGCTGTTCTCTGTCATGAGCCATACTGGTCCTAGATACCACTCCAAGACAAAAGTGTTTGCTTAAGCTGCATCAGCCTGTTTGTTTAAACGAAACCAAGAATAATGTTTCAATGAAATGGATTTCTACTATAGATAGTGGACATAGCATCAAATGGAAATCTGCTTCATAATAAAGAAGAAAAGGAGTGGGGTAGTAGAGCTCAGTTGGTACAGTTGCTGCTTGGTTTCTTTGGATCTTCTGAAGGTATCCTGTGGTTTCTGAATTCAAGAAATATTTGCCTTCTAATGATTCAGCCAGAGTGAGTTTGAGGTCTAAATCACTACCTTTATGGTTATGAACATTACTGCTAATTCACAGCTTTAAATATGGTTTCATTCGCTGAAAGGAACGCAGAAATCCTGTGCTTTTCTCAATTCCCATCTTCTATTTCCTTTGATGCTTAAGTATTAAAATAGCTTTAAGTGTCCTCTTTGAGACTCCTCTTTAACTTTTTCCTGTGTCTGGCAGAAAAGATTAAGTATAAAATTACATATGAATCTTTTTAGAGAAAAATATGTCCAGTTGTGGAACTTGCTGCTGCTAATGCTGTCTTCACTTCTTCTATCTGAAAAAGAGATCTAACAGGGGACCTAAGGGCAGGCTCCTCTGGCTTAATCAGTAACTGTGTTGAGTGGGTCTATGTTGAATTGTGTTTGTGGCACAAATTATTGTGTCCCATAGGGAGGGACAGATGTGACAATGGATTCATTTTACATAAAAGTTAGAGAGGAAAATTCCACAAGATGGATTTTCCTATGTTCTTAAAACTGATATAAGACCAGAAGGAAATAGATTTATTATTTCTTTATGGTAGTAGTTAATATTAAAAGACTCTGTAATTGCAATATATTACAATATAATTTCAATAATATATTTTGGTACTTTAATTGTAACAAAATATAAACATGTATCTACAGGAAACTCTCAGAATGAAAACCATTTTTTGCTCATTTTTAGTAAAATATTCTACTTTTATTGCCCTTTGATTATTTTAATTTAAAATTTGTGCTGCATAGCAAACAAAGAAATGAAAAAGTTTTCTTTTTTTCCTACTTGTCAACACTGCAAACTAAATCTGGAATATGAAAGTGAAGATAAAAAGCTTTTGCTTTTTTTTTCCATACTCCATTCCCAGCAATAAATATTCTGAAGGGCAAAAGCAGTCTTAGATTACAGTATTGGCTTTCCTTTGCTTTATAAAATCTACTTTGTCCTTCTAGTGTAAGTCTGTGCCTTCAATGGGGCTACTCAAATGTATGTATCTATGAGTGTAATTTGTACACTCAAGCTGAAGAGTGAACCTGCCACAGGAATTTAATGCTGTGGATTGATGAGGAAAAAAAAAGTCCATTTTGTAGAGCTCTCCCCTTCTGTAGGACTGTCACCAGTAAAAAGCAAAAGCTAGTCTATGTCAGTAAAAGGATATTATACTGAATATACACCCAGGAAAAGCCAGCATACAGAATATAATAGGGGCATTTTTAGTTGGAAACGTTAGAGTTGCAGTTTAGGCTTTCAATTCCATGTGGGTCAATCACAGTAATTAATTCTATTCCACTACATTCTTGTACTGGTTTTCTCACCATAATACCTGAGTTCATAATATTTGTGTTGCATGGTGGAATTGCGCTGGTGTGATTTATTTGACATGTTAACATTCCTCCATGCAGAGAACAACATATTTTTGCCTTGTTTTTAAAAACCATATTATTATTAAAGGAATGTGAAGACACATTGAACCAATGTGCAATTTCAATTAGACAATAGAAGGTGAAGAAGCAACTTTATACTCAGTGAGGACATGAGGGAGACTTCTAATGGCCCTCAGTTTCTGTGAGGGTTCACATTTTCAAGCCAGCTTTCAAAAAAACTTTTCTTTCCCCTTCAAATGAGTTTCACCCTCTGTGGGTCTGTGCAGGAAAGGCACAGTTCTCAGCTATTGTCTCCACAGCAGAGCTTAGTTAATCTTGTAGCCAGACTGGTTCCAGGTCATTGAGTGCCTGAGAGAGATACGGTCTGTGACACTGGCCATGATTAAAACCAGAGGCAGGTTTAGGCAGTGAGGCAATCAGGGGTAAATGCAAGGAAATGGAGTTTGCCCACATTCATTGTCAGCAATACAGACTTTACCCACTTCTTGCTGCTTTGCCTGAAAGACAAAACAAACCGATGAGATTACCCCATTTCACCACAGGTTTTTAGTATAATTCTACTGGGCAAAAGCCAGAGGCCTCAGTGGAAAACAAATGATGGCTTCACTGATAAAATTACAAATGAGAAAATAACCCCTTTCTACACCCTGCAGCTCCTTTTTCCTCTTCTGTATCTTCTCTTTTCCTCTCCCATCAACAACAGCACCAAAGGCTAGTAACACAGTGTGGTTTGCAAAGATTGCTGCAAACTGGCTGCCTCTCCAGCAAAGTGAAGTATGCTGCAGGCATGCCTCATTGGCTGGTATGTGCTCCAGAATTTGCCCAGTTCACATCATGGGATGGAAAATGTTCTGCTGTGGCCAAGGTGAAGAGGAAACTGAACAGGGATAAAACATTTCAGTTTATGTAAGACTTTTTACTTTTGGGTCCTGACCACATATCAAAAACCAACCTTAACTGCCATGTGATTTTGACATTAATTAAAAGCTTTTAGTTTACACAGGATGTCAATATCTCGAAATATTTAATGTCTGCTCTTCATTTAGGGCATTGTCAGTTTCACCGTTACTACACGGTGCACAATAATTTCTTTAAATATTACATTTCTTTGTGGCATGCAAGGGCAATTACTTGCCAGGATTTAAGATATTAAACCTGTACAAAAGAACGGAGTTCCTATAAATATTTTTAAATATACAGGTAAAAGTACAAGAACTAGCAAGCATTATATAAGTAAAGAAAAAGCCAGAAGAAGATATAAAGAATGTGTAGGAGAGATAGAATGACTGAAATGAAATGGAATTCAGGCTAATTTATAATAGTCATCATACTTTTGATGGCTGCAAATTATGAAATGGAAGGAGTTGATCACTATTAGAGACTGCTAAAAAGAGAAGTATGCCATTCCCTTGCTTTTTAATCTTACTTTGTGATCTCATATACTTTATTATATATAAAAATTATAGAAAATTATGGATGATATGTATACTGTGTTACTGCAACAAATATATATAAACTCAACACTGAGAGGATTAAAAAAAATGCAAACCCCAAACCCAAATACTATACCAAAAAAAATTATAAAATTTAGTGCAGAGTTTAAACGGCTTTTGTTTTATTTTTTTTTCTATTCTTCTTAATTTGCATAACTCCAAATTCATATTTTAATTCCCTTTACAATAAAGTGAGGAGCAGGGAAGCAGGTGTCATTAGAGAATCCAGAGCTCTAGTCCATAAAATTTATGTCTGTCTTTTCAGGAAACTCAGATCCATCTACATGTGTTCAGGACAATACTGGCTTCTCGAGGACCTCTGCTATTGACTCATCAAAACCAAGATGGTTCAGGTACTGCTGTGCAGGCGTTGTTAGCAGCTGGCTGAGAGCTCTGTGGGTCTCTAAGGGTCTTTGATTCAAATATTTGTCCAGCTGGGTGTCATGAGGGAGCTGTGTGACCACACATTCTCCTACGTCCACGCTCATACTTTCTGGTTCAACCAGCTTGGAAAACAAACAGAGAAATAGCCCTTGGAGCTGCTACCTCTTGGCTTCTCTGAAGATTTTTAGCCCTCGTCTTCGTGTCCTCCTGGAACCATTGTGAAAACTTTTAGCACTGTTTAAATATTGTGAGAAATTCACATTTCTGAGAAGAGCAAGATACATGCTTATCTCTCCTAGCACCAGTGAGCCTATTCAGATTTGCTGCCCTGCAGTAGTGAAGCATGCAGCTCTCATGGAATGCTAAAAGGTGTTTGACAAGCTGCGCATCAGTTAAGCACATAATTTTAAACACTCTCTATATTCACTTTTAATGTCATACCTTTCTGTTATTAAAGGTTAAATATACTTTAATATTAGTTTTTATATCACATGAGCAAAAAAAGGTAAAAACAATGAATCAAATATAGAGTAACACACTAAAGGCAGTATAGTAAGTACTATTTGATATTATTTAATATTTATACTATATGATAACAGCTATTTCCTCCACAGGAAATGTGGATAAGGAGACCAATGATAACATTCACTGCACAACAGGAGAAGGCTTTTGGTACAGTTTATAAATCATATTGTGTTGTTTGGGGAGCCCTTAAGGTACTATATTGATATAGTGCTACAATGCATTAGAAGCCTATCAGTTTTATGTATTTAATGTTTCTTCTTGATCTGCTCTGATATGGAAAATAGGAAGCACAAACTTATTAATTTTGAGTGTTTTTAGTCTGTGATTCTATTGCTAAAGGTACAGTTTTATTGTTTTATTTGCAATACAGAACAAATGTGTTCAGTGATAGCAAAGTAACAAACAGACATTCAAATTCAGTGCTCAAAAAATATGGTTCTATCTCATTAGTTATGGATGTCACGTTGCTTGTTTCCTGGATCTTTGCGTGTTTTACCCCAGCAACAAGTATGAAAACAAAAAAAGGAGATATAAAAAAACAAGTAGCTGAATCAGAATGAGAAAAAATACTACAGAAAACTGGAACTAACAAACAAAGTTTGCTTCATACTGAATTTGTGCCATTTTAAGTTTCAGATTTTTAACCCATAGTATTGGTCTCTTCAAAGGAGTGAAATACTTTATCTTCTTGACAGAACAAATTGAGTGGAAAATTACATAAACCCCTCAGCAGATGTTCTTTCCCACATTGTTTGGGAATTTATCCCTGTTACACAGTTCTTCTAAGGCCCATGCCAAGCTGAATGGGGACATTAGCAAACTTGAAGATATGTTTAGGTGAGCATTATGTAAATATTCTCTTACCATGGCCTTATTATTTTTCAGTGCCAATCAACTTCACCATGGCATTTTATTTTTCTATCAAGAATATCTCTGTGTAGGTGCTAGACATATTATATCTCCATTGCAAATCCAATAAATGAGAACCTGTTTTTTTTTTCACTGAAGCAAAAGCCAAAGTCCAGACCTCTATAAATTCAGTTTGCTATAATGAATGGGTCTTGGAGTCAAAGTTGTCAGGCAACAAACAACAGGAAAAAATAACCCAATTCCAGTTCCTACTGCCTGCAACATATCTATAGCTGCATAGCATACTGATTTCTGCAAATCAGATGGTATCTTCAAAATTATAATGCACACCAGCAAGTTAAGCATCTGTATAACAATAAGATTTGTCATCCATCATTCAGTGAACAGCAGAAGGCAACTTACTGTCATCTAGTGCCAAGTGACATCCATCTAGATTGTCTGCCTGTCCATCTGACTCTAAACCTTGGTACAATCTTTAATCCAATCCTTTTTTTAAAATTATTATTCCTATTTTTTTGATGTTCTGCTACAGCATGCACAAAGTTTGTGAATGAAAACAAAGACATGTTATAACTAATGCACAAGGAAGATAGCTTCAATAAGTATCCATTATCCCTGTTTATTCTTTAGCAAACATAGTGAATGCCACCAATGAAAGTCCCAGTAGAATAGCAAGAGAGATTTACAGCCAAAGCTGAGGAAGATACATCTGCAGCTGAGAAGTGCATGAAGAGATGCATAGGAATCTGGAGATAAATCAACAATTCTATGCTCTGGGGTGCATTCACAAAGAAATTAAAGACTACCTGCAGAGAAAAACGTCTCTGCTGTTTTCCCTATATTTCCTTGCTTCTAAAAATACATTGAGAACTGGGACAGTGGAAAAAAGAGATTGAAGAATAGCAACAAGAGATGAACGGTAGTGGAAGTTTTCTCCACTGGGATTAATTAATTAGTCTTCCTTGGCATAGGAAGAATGGCATAAAGCAGATTCATTGGATCTGAGAATTGGACAAAGCCTGATGTTTTTAAATAGAAGCAGCAATTTACACAGGAGAATACTCAGGAGAAAAGTGAATTCCTCTTGTAACAGATACATGCTGTTTGTGATGTCTCCAGTAACAGACCTAAAGGAGGTGATTTTGGAAATGAAACCTTACTACAGTGACAGGTGGATACTCTTGAATGATTACTGTAACACTGTCACAGGGAGGTGAGTTTACCAACAGCCTTGGTGCAAAACCCAGTAACACCACTACATGAAAATGATATTTTCAATAGTATCAGGATGAATCTAGGGAACAAGAAATAAGTTTCCATTTAATTAACTGTAAGTAAAAACTATTATCATGACCTTAAACTGATATTATTAGAGAGAAAAACAGAAGACAAATGCTATGTTAAAAAGGATAGCAAAAGCTAATATATAAATCACTATATTCAGAGATCTCAGACCGCACTAGTAGTTATTGCTCTAAGTTCTTCCAGTATAACTGTATGGATCATTATTCTCTCTTACAGCCTAACTATAGGGAGCTCTGTTAATGCACCTCTGTTTTTCAGACAATGATTGCAAAATGTTAATCCATCAGTGGTGAATCTAATGCAAGAGTTTTCCATTTTCCCATCCGTTTTCCTCCATCATCAGCTCATGCAGACCACGGACCCCTCTGCTGCTGTGACTCAGCCAAGAGGTCCTGGAGAAGCACTTCTGGAGGCTGATGATACAATCCCTGAATAGTCACAGATCTGGTTAAAATGGTTCATGTGAGTGTAGTCAAACCATTTTTAGTAGCCATATACTCGAAGGAATATCTCACTGACTGCTGATCTGAAGGCCCCACTACCTCAAGACCAAGAGGGTTGAAAATAATAAGGAGGAAATGGTAAGATTTTGCTGCAATCTTCCCTCTCCATAATACTGAAGAAGCTAAAATATTAATTTGAAAAACTATGGTAGAGTTTTGCTAGCATCTCACATGAAATTTAATTAACAGAATGCAACAAGTTGACAGACAAATTTAGAAGACGCAGCTCTCTTTTTATTAGCAGAAGTTAACTAGCAAGCCTTCTATTTATGGCCCTTACACTGGGACAAATAAAAGCTCAACATTTTCAAAAATGTCCTAAGTTTAAAAGTCATCCAAATTCAGATATGTAAAAGGATTCATGATACTTCACTTCCTGGAAAAGTGAAAAAGAAAAAAAAAATCTAGGTAACTTGGTTACTAAATCCTTTCCTATTTGCACACTTTAGTTGGATCCACAAAAGCACTTGTGCTGAGTACTGCTCCTTTGGCTTTCCTAATACAGCTGTTTGCCTTCCTCACTCCAAGCTGAAGAGCCAATTGAGTTTGATACTAGGGTCAGGATAAAACATATGGAAAGGCTCAACCTCTTGGTAGACAATGGAGAGCATTCCAAGAGATGTCTGCAGGAATGGATAGAAGATGCCACAGGAACAGCGTGTCATATGTCCTGGTATAATAAGGCTGCAGAAGGTAGCACAATTGTTTAACCAGATTTCATGATTCTAAGATATTTCTGTAATTTCCCAATGACTGTTAAATACAAGAAGGTGTGGTCATGGATGACTTCCTAATTCTTAGACCTGTGATCTAGGCTAGACAGTGGACTATATGGACACACTCTTGTAGCCTCTGTCTGGCCAACTGAGAAAATCCACTGAAATGGATGGCTTCTCCAACAGAAATTTAAAGGTTATTATTCAAGAACAACAGATACCACTTTTGCAGTCTAATTATGGAAGTGGATTTCGACACTAAAATAATTTTATGGACTTAACTCAGAGCATTTTACTGCATTGCTTGACATCCAGGACCAAAGGTCTGTAAAAAGAATTTGTATGTTTCTATCCTATGTTGTTGTGTTTTTAAGTATGGACATGGAAAGAACAAGATAAACTCCGAGAATGTTATGACAAAAAGGTAGTGTTGGACTTTGGCCTGAAGCCTTCATCCTTGTTGTAACACAAAATTTCTGTTGGGAAAACTAGCAAAAAAGTAAAAAATCTGAGCACAGACTGTACCAAATAAAATGTCTACAGGTGAATTTTGACTAGTCATACAGTTCCTGAAGTAAAAGAAATAAAAATAATAATTACTTATATTCTATATATTGGGTACTCAAATGTACAACTAAACTCTATGGCTTCCAAAGAGTTGCCAGTTTTCATGGCCTTCCTTCCTTCCTTCCTTCCTCCCTTCCTCCCTCCCTTCCTCCCTTCCTCTCTCCCTCCCTCCCTCTCTCCCTCCCTCCCTTATTTTTTACTAAAATAGGTTTAGGGAACATTAACTGTAATATAAAAATGCTCATAGTGGATGAGGTTTTCAATCATATGTCCCCTTTAAAGTACATTTAGATGTCTTAGAAACATAAACCTGGAAAAGACAAAATTCTTTGAAAATGAGCTCCAGATTATATAGGTGTGTTTTGAGAATTTTACATTCTACTCAGTGTATGTTCTCTATCTGTTCTGTAACAAACACTCAGCTTTTTGACCTGCTTTAATATTCAGCATCCCTGAGGTTAGAAGATTATATGCAAACAATTTTAATAGCACAATTTCTCTTCATATTTCCAACACACCCTGTCAATAAATCAGGTTTAAATAACTCCCAGTTCTGTAAAATAAGACAATATTTGTGATGTCTCCAGTTGTATTTTGGATATTTATTATAAAATATTTGTGGCACACAAAATTGGAAATGAGTTTTGGTGTATAAAAAACCCAAAAATTCTATCTCCTATAATGTGGGAAAAATTCATATTTCAATAAACTCTAAAATGGGTTGGTAGAGATAGGAGCTCAACATCGGTAGTATGCTGATATGCTCCAATTGATGCATATCCATAAATAACTTTAGTTTTACCTACTATGAATACTACTTGAACGCTCTAGTTTATCTGCTTCTTTACAGAAGCATCCTTAAATCATCCCTTGACAGCTAATTGTTTGAACTCCCTCTAGACCTCTCTGTAATAAAAAGCAGTAACATCCTGTGGGACATTTGTTTTATCAGCAGCCCTTTAGCTAACACTCAGGATGAAATCCTCCACTGACTCTCTGTTGCAATCATGAGACTTTTTCCAGGCACTGATAGAGGAATAGAAACCTTTCTGGTCAACACACTGTCTCATTGTCTAGCAGGCCTACAGCTGTAACAGCATGTGCAGTTCTGGAGCCCAAGCTCATGCCAGTAACAGCCACTTAGTTTAATCTCTCCTCCGATAACCACATCTCTGAGTACCACAGTCCTCTGCACCCAAACAGTAACCTTGGATAGTTTCTCTGAAACCTTCAAAAAGAAATCTGCTTTTTATAACCTGCATTCAACTGTGGGAGCAGCTAGCCCAAGGTTGTGCACCTGTACTCACCATTAACACCTTTGCTGGTCTTCAGCAAAGTATTTAAGTTTCCTGTCTTGGAAAGCTGCCTTTTGGAAACGCGTTTTTTAGAAGCTGACCAACTCACTATAGAAGGACATACCTTTATTTGCCAATTTTATGTCAATCAACTTTGATGGTTGAGCTGCTGGAAGGATAACTGCAACCCAGTTGCTGTGTTCTGCACAATAACATCTTTGACCACTACTGCTAGATTAAAAAATTTGCACTACAAATGTGTTGCTGCAGCCCTTTTGGGGTGATGGTCAGAATAGGATATGCTGAATAGATATTGGTGGTGAATGATTGCCATAGCCAACCTGTGCAGTGGAGAGCACTGTATATTAGCTCTTTCAGGACACAGTTCATGATATCCTGAAGTAGGTGTCTGAAACAGGGAAGATAAATTACACCTCTGCTGAGTCTGCAGGGAGTCCAGGATGATTAGTTTAAATGTTGATGTCTCTATTGCAGCTTCATAGAGATAGCAGAGGAGAGTCACACAAAAGGAATGCCTGCACAGGAGTAGTAATGCCATCTCTAACATAATCCAAACATGCAGAATTATCTTCTGTTTATACAGTTTTATTTACATCATGGATGTTAGCATAGCCATTTTACCTGGAAACTACATTTTTATACTCTACTTGTTATAACTACCCTGATAAACATTCAGTGATTTTTGTCCTGGTTTCCTCATGAGATGCAATCAAAGTGGATATATTTAAAATAAAAAGCCACACTACTTTAGGATTTCAAAATTAGCATATTCCTAGAGTCTAGTGGAAAAAAATGTATTAGTCTGCCAAAAAAAAACATATTTCTTAGGTTTATAAAGTTGCCAAGAAGAGACAAGAAAAAAGGAAAGGAAAGGAAAGGAAAGGAAAGGAAAGGAAAGGAAAGGAAAGGAA
>JANRMJ010000066.1:73075065-73104809 GCA_025584955.1 Alethe diademata | reverse complement strand
AAAGGAAAGGAAAGGAAAGGAAAGGAAAGGAAAGGAAAGGAAAGGAAAGGAAAGATCACTGAATAGCCATCTACCATCTACCAGCTATGTCTTTCTAGGATATAGTTGGTTGATATGTAATCACTCATATTATCCACAAATAGTTAGGAGTGCCATTTTGCTCAAAAACTGTCAAAACATACTTTGGTTGTTATTAACTCTATTTCCACTATGTTATAATGTCCTGTCTACAGGAGATTAACCCAAGGTAAGGATATGACATTTCATTAATGCTTCATTGGGTGAGTACATTTGTTCTACACTTTGGGGACATGCAGAGTAAGAAAAGCAGCTTCAGATTTGCCTATACCTGAGTGATTCAAAATCAGCTACTGAAGCCTGGCTTTCATACCAATAATTTCCTATGAAGTATATACTATTTCAGTTTTGCTAGTAATGTCATGGGAACTGCTGTAGTGAATCTGATCAGTTGTTCCTCTGACCTAAGAACAGCCCTAACTGTTAGTAATACCAGTTTCTTCAAAGGAAAAATTCAAGAAACACTGTAGTGAATCCCTATTTAATTATCTGCCTGATGAATGGTCCCTTTTTCCTCTTATTTAAGTCTCTGTTTATGCCTGAAGCCCAAAATATTTCAATGTTTTCCAAAGGAGTTGCTTGAGTTGTGTTTTAACACTCTTCACTATAGAGCTACATGGATTTGTTTTCCATACACACATTTAAATTATTTTAGGGATTCAAATACAATAATGAGTTCCATAGAATTCTTTTTATCCAAAACACACCTTACCACTTCATTGATTGACATTTGTTCTTTTATTCTGAAGAAAGGGACATAGAATTTTTAAAAATATCTATTAGTATGCCATAAAAACAACACCAAAATCTTATTTGTTCCAATGCTATTTATGCTGCGTAATACGTACATAATTTGCTCTTCTTACAATCTCTATACACTCTCAGTTTTATCAGACCCATAAGAGAAGAACTCCCAATAAGTGTTATCAATTAGGAAAAGATTTACACTGAGATAATGGAATCTGAAGGAATGAACGAGTAATTATTTTTTTTTTTTCATATTCTGAATGTCTTTGGTGGTAAGAAATAGGTAGAAACTTGAATTGAAAAGAAAGTTAATACAGGACAGACAATACTACTGTGGTTAGCTCTATCCTTTCTGCCCTAAATGTCAGATTCTGCTCCTCTTTTTTGAAGGAGGTGATGGGGAGAATGGAACTCTTGTTTTATCCAGAAAGTCAGCAGAGAACACTCTTTTAGGAGTAGCAATAGCAGGGGATGGGTCCTGCACCATTCTAGACAAAATTACAAAGACATCAGCATGATCTCTTTTCCCTTGCAACACAGATGTGAAGAAAAACTAGGAATCCTTCCATTCTGTTCAAAGATTAACCTGTCTGATCACATGCATATACACACAGAGGATATCATGATTTGGAAGGGACTAACTTGTCCAAATCTTAAGTGGGTGGCCTGCACAGAGATTGACCCCACAACCTCAGTGATATGAGCACTGAGCTAAGCTCAGGATCAGGTCTAGGACTATGTGTCTGGATGGATTTTCAGACTTTCCATTTTTTTTCTTCTACCTCATAAAAAAAAAATGGCTTAGAGGACAGAAGGAAGGGAAAATGTGAAATAAATTGAGAATATAATTTAAACATTTTACGAGCAGAAAGTTTCTATAAAGGCAAAATGCAGGGATATTCCACACACTAAACTGCACTAGGAAACAGTCATGTCGCATTTGGTGATGTTGACCTTGGATACTCCTATGGGCCTTCACCAAGAGATGTGCTCACCCTGCTGCACTGAGAGTCAACACCATGCCCCTCACTGTGTCTGCAGTGCTGGAGCTTGAGCTCAGTGAGAGGCACGAAGTACAAGGCTTATCATGATTGTGACAGCATTATTTTTGGACCCTGAGCACAAACAAGCTGCACTTCTAAAGTGTGTTATTTCAGTATATTCAGCTTTCTTAAAAAATGTCTAGAGCTAACCCAAGAGAAAACAGTATTTTCTCTAGATCTTTGTGACAGTGGACTGCAGGCATTACTGAATTATAATTCTCAGGGGCCTAGTATAATCTCTAGGGCCTATATCCTTAAACTTGTGATAAAAAGGTTGCACTTTACAGTCTTTAAATGAGACCATTGCTAAAGAGAGCACAGTAACTTCAGGTGTACTTTTCTAAAGCACTTACATATATAGATCATTAATTAGAAATTAAACATTTTGAAGCAGTTGGAAGTTGAATAGGAGACTACTTAATGTAATGAAATAACTGAATTTAGATTTTCACAAGACAAAATTTTCATTTTGCTTAATCCTTTCAGAAACTTTGGCATTACAGAGCTTACAATTTTCATCAAAAACCTTCTTGGAGAAAATTCTTAATCAAGATTTTATGGTTATATTTGATTCTATAGGGTCTGTATATTTTGTTTTGCTTTAGGCTTCACTAAAATGATTCAGCTTGCATAAAACTCTTCTAAGGAAAGGAACTTAATTAAAAAAAATAAAATTCTAAGTTACTCAAAACCCAGGATTATGAAAACAGTGATAATCCTAGCAGTGAATATTACTCTGTCAGTGTGCTTCTCTAAGTCCATGGTGCAGATCCCTGACAGAACAGCTGTATACTGAAGTTGGGGCAAAACCAAGGGCTCAAACAGCTGTGATGGCAGAAATCTCTAATGCTTTTATAGCACCAGCAGCACAGTGTGTGGATGCTGGATGCTTTTTAGTACTTGTAAAGGACTTATTTGGTTGATACAGATGCATCCACAGAGAAAATCTTTGCCAGTGTACAACTGAGGCAAAACATTGTTACCGTGGACATAATCTCAGATTGTATAAATCCCGTTCATATATTAAAAAAAAAAAAATCTTTGTGGAAAGACTGCGTTACTAAATCAATGAGGTGCTTGACAGTGGTGATTATGGAGCCTTGCAGGACTGAGGATTACCCATACAAAAGACTGGGATCCAGGGAGAGCAAAGGAAAAGGTGCTTCCCTCCCCCCCACACTGAGGTGAGCAGAGGTGGTGTCTTAAAGAGGTGGAGCTGAAGCGGTGAGTGAAACCTGATAAAATCTTTTTTGGTAGATGGTTTGTGACCATTGTGATTTTGGTTTTAGCAAAGTGGAGCTAGCAGCTTGAAACTTAACCCTACAGGGAAACCCAAGTTCCTTTGGAAAGCTCTGTTTCAATGCTTGCTGGGTCACAGTGCTTTTCCATTGTGTCATGGGTTATTCCAGTGCAGAAGGACTGAAAAATAAAATCTTCTGTCCTGAATTACCCTCTTTCTAAATGGTCCTGCCTTGCAGCAGGGCCAGTGAGGTAGAGGGTGAATCACAGTGAGGTATAGGCTTTTGAGATAATCTGAGAAAAATAATTTCTCACTTCAGTAGCTAGTCCTGTGAATATTTCTGGGTACTTCAGACCATTCAAGCTAGTGACAAGAGACATTTTCTGTTTCACTTACTATCAATGTACACTATGCATTTAGTCATGTGTGTAAAGCTGCTTGATGCCAGTTAGAAATTTTTTGATAATTTTCCCTTTGAGGCCGTGGGAGCCACAGTATCCCATCCTCTGTTAAGGGAAGCAGCTGCAACAGTGTGTCTGCCTCTCTTCCCCGCAGGAAGTGGAGCTTCATCTACTCTTGAGCTTACTGACAACAAATGTCTTAAAACTACCCCTATTTCTCCACCATCTATTTTTCTAGGTGTGTGCTGTGTCATCCAGACATGGAGTTACTCATATTTCAAAATGGTGCTGGGAGGCACACATCTTTCACAAGGCTAGCTGAGAAATAATAACAGAATAATTGTTTTCATTGCATGTAGCTGCTATATCTGTGAAACAGCTGGACCTTCTGGCGTCCTGATTCCCATTTTCTGGACAGACAGATAGGGTACCGGAAGGTAACAAGAACTTTCAGATGTGAGGAAGCAAGATTACACAGCAGCAACTAAGCTGTAGGTCCCATGTCTTTCATTCAGTAGCACAGAATGAGCAAAGTGAAGCTCTGTTGTGGGGGATGGGGGGAAAGAATAGTGACTTCTGTGAATGTTGCAGGCACAAAAGTGTTTATCAAGAATACGTTTTCTCATGCAGAGGTTAAAAAAGTTGATTTTCTAACCTTCCTGATTTCAACTCATTTGGTAGTGGTCAGATGTTAACTTCCATGTTTTCCTTTACCAGGACTGATTAGGGGGTGAACTACTTATTTGTTTTATCTCACTGCCACTGTTTGAGTCGGGAGCAGTATAAACACCTAAGTGGGAATGTCATGACTGAAGGAGAATTAAGCATACTAATCTGCTCTCCATGCCAGCCATTAATATGCTATATATCCTGTCTCCACTTCACTTTCATATTCATTACTTCTTTAATGAAAAAAAAAGATATTTTAATGGTCAAAAAATTCTAAATGATTAATGATACATCAGTTAATGACATTTTAAAAGTATTTCAGTCTGGAAATATGACACTACAATCATTAAAAATCAGATTCAATTTCCAAAGGTCCTAATCTTAAACTTTATACTGCTGGCAGAAACATAAAATGATATCCCGTAAGTGCAGGTGCTTCTGTATGATGGAAAAGCTCAGGAGTTTTGTGAGCATTGCCAGAAAATAATGTGTTCTCGGAAATTCTGGAAGTTGAGCAGGAAGATAACTGATGAGGATATGACAAGGCAAATGAACAAATTGTTCAGTATAGAGGAATGCTTAATACAGAGAGATCTTTTTCTGTGAAACATTGTTTGGGGTCCAAGAGTAGCATAATGGCTCCAAATGGATAAAAACAACAGTAAATCCCATTCTCATGCATTATGCATAAGCTCTTGCTATTGGAGTTTACACCACCATCTGGTGTTTAATTATTCCCACTTTACACCACACGGTGGTGTGAATCTAATGAAATGAACATGTACATTATAATAATTTGGTGCATAGATTCTGGTTTGCTAATTATTAGGTGCCAGGCGTCCTTTTCTAAAACTGAAACCTTAAATTCATTCTAAAAAAATAACTGTTTCTGTAGGCTTTCACTAGAAAATACATCAACAATTACTTGTTCCATTCTCTAAAGATCCATTATTTCTATATGGCTGGTTGAGTTTCTCTAACATCTGTACAACATAAATTAATTACACAGTAGTGTCAGAATTCGCATTATCAGACACTGTTAGTATTGTTAGAAAGGACCTTGTCTGTTTGTACTTTTAAAATTATATATATATATATAGATATATATATATATACACATACACTTTGGTATTGAAGGCCTCTCTTCCTTGTCTCCATTGCTGACACAGTGGCTGTCACTACCTACACGAACTTTTGCTATGTATCCAGGTTATTTTTTTTCCACATTATCACCTGTAGATCATTAGATTTCAATCTGTCATCAGTGTATCTGAAACCAATATCTTGTGCTATTAGTTAGTTTCTACCTGGCAATAAGCCCTGCTGTGAAGAGTGAGCCTCCTCAGCAAGTGCAGTGTTCACACTGCTGCCAGAAAAGGTGTTGAAAAATTACTGGGTCCCCCATTATCAAATAATTATGTTCAATTATTTTTCCACTTACAAATCTTTTCATAAACTGAGATACAATGTAAGGAGAGTCAACAGGATTTTTTGCAATAATCACTAAGAAAACTTGGAAGGCTTCAGCTGTATGTTCAGCAGTGTCACTTCCTACCAGATGATGTTTATCTGGTACAATAATGCTGTTAAGGGACATTCAAATAACCAATGCATTCAGGAGTATTATAACTTACAAATTTAATTTACTCTTCTATGTTTTGATATACTTTTAAGATCTGTGGTTTGTGAACTAGTGAGCAAATTCACAAGGTTGGTTATGATATATAGCACTGAAAATATGTCTAAAAGCTGAAAAAGTTCATATTTGAAGAGATATTTGAGAAAATAAAGCAAAGTAGAATGGTAAGAGAGCCTGGAACAAAAGTATTTTGATGTGGTGGTTTTGTGTTTTTTTACACCTTTGAAAATTTTCCTATTATTTTACCTATGCTTTTCCTTGATTTGTATTTCAGTAATCTTAAAAAAAATAAAGATAAAAACAATTAGAAACCATACAGTTCAGGTAGTTTTCAATTAAGATTAAACCTCAGTTTCATATTATCTTGACAATTCAAATCATCCCATTTTTCTTCTTTCCTTCCTTCTGTTCATGAAAACGTTGATAACATGTATTAACTTGCAATCAATGCTTGTTAAAAATGAAGAAAACATCACAGTTCAGAAGAGCGTTTTTCACTCTCCTGCAAGAAACAAAAAAATCCTTGCTAAATTTTCATTCATTATTATGTGTGTTTTAGCTAACAGTGTTTTGAAATTAATATGTAGATTTAAATGACATGGAGAAGACTATAGTTTATAGCAGACAATGCAGAAAAAGTATGTATTATAATAGTAAAAACATTCCATGGAAATTAATGTACTTATCCATAACATGAAAGGAATACTTTCACTCTCCTAACTTTCAAATTTTTATAAATATAATTGAAGTAAGATTTCTAAATTCAGTAATATCACCAAATCTGAATGGTTGCAAAATATATTACTTACAGTATCAACAGCTAAGCAAATACTCTGTCATTTTCACTTTGTTGTAAAAAAAGGAAAAATACCATTATATTTATCATTTTTCAAATATCCGTATTTGAATATTATAAAAGCTAAACAAATTCAGATATAGGACATTTCTCTATAGTCCCAGTGGGTATAAAGAATAATATTCATAAAAATAATTAATACAATATTTTCTGATACAGCCTCCCATTTTTCTGTGTATCTAAAATGGTGATAGAAAGAATTTGAATAGAATAATGATTGTCTTGGAAACAAGTCTTTTTTTAAGAGAAAATGAAATAAGAAGCTATCAAAAAGTCTAGCAACATCCAGCAGTTGCTTTTGACACAGAGTATACTGTTTCCCAACTGCTTCTGTCTCCAGGAACTATTCTATATTCAATGGTCCTGGAGAAAGTGGGAATGTTGTGACATCTGTATCAGCTCAGTGGGCTACCAGGGAACCTCAAAAAATTCAGGGCATATTTCTAGTTCTTGAAGAAATTAGGGAAAGGACTTCATGGGGTTAAACTTGGTATTATCTCATCAGCATTATCTCATCAGCATTCAGTACCACTGTTATGCCATGAAGTAGAAAAAACAGAGAAACATGAGAAGACGAATAGATAAAAGGCAAGCACTGAGAGTAAAAACATGTTGTTTCTTAATTGAGCTGGAGGAGGGGAAAATGCTGCTTGCAGGTCTCTTTTGATGAGAAACCTCCTTGTGTCCATGACTATGTAGGTTAAAAATATAGTGCTGTCTCTAATATACACACATTGCAATTCTTATGTGGTAAATCAGTGGTGAAAATTCAGGAAGAAAACAAGAGGAGGAAGAGAGGAAAAATATAATTCAGCAACGTGAATATTCGTAGGAGGTACAAGGTGAATTTATGTGTTTGAAGACATCACCGTAACCCCTTTGAAGCTGTGCATATTTACATCAGCTGAGATTTTCTCTCCCTTCTTCTTTTTTTCCAGTGTCTCAGTCCCTTTCTCAACACCTTATTCCCAAGTGTCTCTGATGCTGTTTTCAGTTCCATATTGTAGTTTATACTGGACACAAAACGGCAAGCAGGGGAGACCCCACAAGCTTGTAAGGGTATTAGATTCAGTGTCAAGTCTTTGCCTCATACCTGGCTTTTCTTCCTGAGCCATCTAAACTGTACATATTATTGATGTTACAATTTTCTTTTTTTATCTTTTCCTTTTTACTCTTCAGACAACAGAATCCCTACCTATTATCTGGGCTGTACTGGAATTAAATTCACCAAAGCGAATTCTGAAAGGGAATTTTCAATGTATTCTATTTGCTGACTCAGAATAAACATGGCAAGAACTGCAATGGCATTTTGGCACTTTGGCTCACAGGGGGCAAGGGAAGGCACAGAGACTGAAAAAATAAACAAAACCACCCCCTACAAACAAATCAGTAAACAAAATATCCTTGAATTTGAGATAAAGGTTGGCCTCAGGGCAGAGGCTTGATACTGTTCTTATTGTAACTAATCCTAATGCCATGTTTTCTAATTTTAGAATAAACATTCCCTCTCGGATGGAGCTGCCTGTCAGCCCACTCTGCAGGAGAAGTCGCCATATGGACTGCTCTGCAGACGGCTGGGCAGTGGCATGTGTACAGCTGTGCAGGACGAGCACCCAGGTGTTTCAGCCTGCCTGTGATAGGCAGCCAGCAGGCAGTTCTGCAAGGGTGGGGAGGAAACTCAGTCAGGGTGAAAGAAACCAGTAAGATGGGATTTGACAGGAAATAGCAATAATAATAAATAGCAATAATGGATAAAAATAAAGTACGGGGGGTTTTTTGCTTTTTTTTTTTTTTCTGGGTCAGATCAGGGTTTTCAGTAAGGAACAAAGTCTAATCTTGTTTAAGATTTGATGAGACTGTAAATAAGAAATATGAATATAACACAAGTGTAGGCACCCATGTGGTTGCTCAATATCATGTTAAAAATAGCAAAAAGTGTGGAGCTGCTTTGCTGCCACATGAACTAAAAGAGCATACCTGAAACAGACAGATAGCACTAATTTCTATCCCCAGATTTTCTCAACTCCCATTCCTTGATCCTCTGCTACCTGATTCCAGCCGCTCAGCTAATACAGATTTTCAGTCCTATGCTAAATATACTACTTAGACCATAGGGAATGCAAAGTCACCTCGCTGACTGCATCCAAGTCTCTTTTGACTTGTGCTGGTGAAGCTGCTATAGAAATCTGAGCTTCTTTCTGTCACAGCTGAATCTGGAAAAGATACATTTTGTGCTACCGTCAGCTGAATCCTTCACACAGCTGCATCCAGATTCAGATATAACCATATACACAAATAACAGTGCTGTGAAGCTGTGAGCACAAAGGAAATACAGATTGAAAAAGCTATTACAAAGTGCCAAAGAGTGTTTTGTGTTATACAAAAATACTTATTACTAAGTATTCGCGCTGGTCACAAAGCTTTAGAAATGTTTTAAGGATGCTTTTAACCAATGCATGAATATGATGAGGAGCACCTGTAAATATTTTTGATTACCAGTCAGTATATGTAGACTGTTATTTTGCTTTGGGCTGAAAAACTTGGAAGAATACATTGAGAAAAATACATTTTAAAAACAGCAAAAATTAGCATTATATGTAACATATATGCAGTTTTTAAAAATGTAAAATAATACATTAACGAAAACCAATGTTCACTTTTTTTATCTTTAAATGTTATCTTACACTATACACACTATGGACCTTATTATAAATTGGGAAAAAAACCAAAGAAAATTAGAGAAAGTCAGCCTAAACATCTTTGAACTTTTAACAAGTGTGGACTCCCCACTTCCTACAATCATCCAAGCTTGACAGACTTTTGAGTGATTTTAGCACAATGGCCAGTGTGTCAGGAGTCTTTACCAGTGGGAGTCTGGACCGAGCAAAGAAGTAGACATGAATTAAACACAGTGGCGTTTTGGTCATTAGTTTTTAAACAGCCAGAAAACATTCATCCTCTTAATCTTGACAGAATTGAGTTATAGAAAGTCAAATGTAGGACTTACCCAAGAGTGACCAAATAAAATTTAGGCTCCTCCTTGGAGTTCTCCTCCCCTTCCATGGAGACTTAGAAATGAGAAAAGTTGCCTTCTGGATATGTCTCTCACTCTTCAATGATTACAAAAGGAGACCTGACAGATTTCTTAGAATAGGCTATCTCTTACCTAGCTGCACTAAGGGATGAATCTCATCATCTTGCCCATCAGGGCAAGATATTAAAAAATGCTTACATGACTTCTGTGTTTACTTTTCACAGGCTCTCTGTTAATCTGTGTTTCTCAATTACTTATAATTGGAGTTTATTTGAATTCCAAAAAAATGAATAGAAAAGCACCTTACCAAAATCCAAGTACGCTGATTATGTCCTTAAATTCTCAGTGCATTTTTAAAGCATAACTTACAATTTCCTTTCCTGCTTCTTTGTTAGCTCATACTTGGGAAAGCAATGCAGAAGATGTATTAATCCACATGGGGATACTGATTGCAAAAATCTAATAGAAGAAACATAGTAGAACCTTCAATAAAACTGCTCAGGGAAAGAGAAAGCAACCCCGATGATTTTGCCCTGCCACACACAAAAAAATTTTACTCTGTAACAAGGGATCAGTGCTTGTTTTATAGTCCACGTCTTGAAAGCAGTTCTTGCATGTACACTAGCTAAAGAAAACTGTAAGCTGAACTCAGTCATACCTGTCATCCCTATTTGATTATTAAATAGAATTTGCCTAAGAATAGGATGCAATATTGTGTTCTATTAATTATATTCCTGAGACAAGAGGTTACTCTTCAGATGAAACATTGAAGCACACTACAAGGATTTCATACCTGTCTAGTAAAGCACACCTTTCTCCATAGCACTACTGGGTTTCACAAGTCTCCACCTCGTGACTTACTGCAGGAGCCAAAGTTTAAGCCCTTGAGCACCTAAACTCCTATTAGTGGAGTTCTCCTAGCCACTTCATGCTGGCATGCACAATAGTTTAATACATTTAGCATTAAAGAGTTAGGTGCCAAGATCCTGCTTAAATCTCAGCTTGATTAATAAAATAGTATTTCCAGAACAGTTTTACCTGGATAGATCCACAGTGTGGCCAGGCTGTAAGAAAGGCAAAGCTGCTGTAATGTTAAAGGGCCAATTCAGTGGTTGGTGAGTTGTGAAGGAGCTAAATTTTGAATTTTCTTCTGACTGAACCCAAGCTGCCTGGGGGCACCATTGATAAGGTATTCGAGGATGGGAGTTTCTCAGCCTCTTCTGTCTCATTTACCAGAATATAATTGAATAACCAAGGAGCCAGAAGTGGAGCAGAACCGTTTGCCAGCCTGCCAATTAGAGCACTCCCCTGGAATGTGGGATCACCCCCTTCTTGAGGGAATATAAATGATCCAGAAAGAGTGAAACAGCTTCATCAGGTAGAAATGTAAGTGCTCACCCCTCTCTAACCAGGTGGTTTCCATTTACACAGTAGATGATTGTTTATACTGCTTTAGTAAAGGGGGAAGGGAAAGGGAAAGCAGGGAGTGGGAATTATATATTCCTGGCTATATTTTGAGTACTTTAGGTGAGAAAAAGAAAGCAGAGGAGGGGAAAACGTCTATATTAAAGACACTAATCTTAATGCTCATGCTTAATCCAAGACCTGTGAATATTTCTGAAAGATGAACAATTGTGATTCTTATGTCCTTGGAGGAGTATACCCTTTAGGAGTTTCTGATGAAATAGGGCTCTTCAAGAGTCTTGTGATATTCCAAGTCCATAACTGGAAAATTTTGTGCACCGTCTTCTTCCCTGCGGTCAGATGTTCCTACAATTTCCTTCAAAAGGTTCTGGTACTTGTTGGACACTTTCCTGCATGATCTCAACTCAATATACGTACAGAAAATTAGACAATAAAAGTGACTGATCCGTGCACTGAAGAACCTTCACAAAGCCAATAATGGAGCAACACCAGAGCTTGGGTAAGGAGGGAACTCAAAATCCTACCCAATAATGTAGAAAAAAGCAAGACCAGCAATTAAATTAGTTCTGGCTGCAAGAGGTCTAGCCACTTCATTTTGGCTTTTTGTCTTCTTTTAGGTGCTCTGATTACTTTGGATGTGTGAAACATATACATCTTCATATACTACATAGATTTTGGAGTTGTTAAACTTATTAAGTAGTCATATGCCTGAGGACTAGCATGCAAATCTGTGCTACAAGTCTATCCCAATTTCCTTTTCTAAATCTAGTGAGACAGAATCCAAACTAGTATCAGGAAATATGTCCCCAAGAGACCATTCACCAAGATGTTTTATGCAACTCAGTGTAAGCATCTTCATAACTGGATATAAAATGCAGCTTTTTATTTTATTTTAATCATTGTATCATACAAAATTACTTCTCTTTTTTATCTGCTTTTACTTGCATTATTTCCAGACTTAGACTCTGACCTTGCAAACATCTGATTTTGAGTATGTGAGAAGGGCCTTGAAGTTCAAGAAGGGCAACAGAAGTGACCAGAGACATCTGACCTCAATTTAAACTTTAATCCCATGAAGATTTTTGAATATGAAACCAATATGGCTATTCACACAGCTAAACATAGGAATGTGAACTCCTTACGAGGTTGAGAACTACTAGAATAGGCTTTATTAATTTCATTAAGTGCAGGAATTCCATGTTTCTGACAATTTTGTTATTCTTCTTGTGACCTTGCATATTATTGTTTTGATGTTTGGGAAAGATGATTGTCTCAGGGGTTTCAGCAGGACCAAAGGTGTTTGGGTGAGTTTTCCAATATCTGTCGACAATATCCTGTAAGAAAACAGAATTTCCACAGTTCTGCAAACTGTAACTATCTGCTAATACTGTAATGCTTTCACTTGTATCATTGAACCTTCACAGAACTCGGGCTTCTAATGGAGAATAGTCCCCTGCTGGCTTATGTTGTGAAGTATTATCTCCACACGTATCATTAATTTTCTTTTCATAGTATTAAGGCTCATTAATCCATTCCTAGTTGCTTTGTATTTAAAAATAGAAGTTATTAAAGTGGATTACTCTTAACTGCATAGTAAATAAATTGTATAGGTTATTTGGCTCTTAAACTTATGCCATAAAAGTGTATCATTATTTACATGTACACAACTAAATATACACAATTTCATATTTTTCTTAATAAAAGAGAAAATTATGTTAAATAAAATTCTGTTGTTTCTATAGTGAATTAAGTCCATTTACAGGAATTCGTTAATGTGCAAGAAACAGGCAACCTGTCAACTCAGTTTTAAAATCCATTCTTAGTGCGCACCTTTTTGCAGATTTTTTGAAAATCCAAGTCTAGGAATTCAAGGTGAGATAGACTCTGCCTTAAACCCATCATAGTCCCTAAAAGAAATCCAATACTCTTGTACTTTTTGAAATAGTTGAATTCCTAAGGCATTTAAATATAGCATTTTCATCCTTAGATTAAAACCCCCTGGGTACTCAATTTTAATTGTCCAGATATAGGAATTGCATTCACACCAGACAGTGCAAATAGACACCTGAACTCTGTCAAAGCCTTTAGAGAAGCTTGACAATTACAAACTATGAGATTATATTTAGCATCCTTTGGCATTCTGTCTGTTAATTGGGATTTTTTTTTTTTTTTTACTATAAAGGGTTGACATAGACTAGTGGTAGAATCCTGTTCTAGGTCCTAAGCTACTCAACAAGAGGGGATGGAACACTTACATGGTGACAAAGTGCCCAAACTCTCAGGTCTGTGGAATTTTGCAACACTCAGCTTGTTTACAATCAAGCAGTTAAAAGTCACAGGGCAAGAGCAAAGGAAGACTAGTATTTATCTGGTAAGATGGGAACTAGATGAGAATGATATCATTGTCCCTACTGCGGGACTGGTGTACTGCTTTATCTTTTAAGGCTGCCCTTAGTGCTAATTTCAGTATGAAGGGTCAGCACTTTGGCAAAGGCAGCCATCAGCAAGATGGATCACAGGTGAAGGCAATTCATGTTTCCCCTTTGCTCCTGAATTCTCAGGAAAAGATGTGAAGAGAGCTAAATCCTAATTTCAGGATGACATGACAGAAGGAGGCACAGTTTAGTTGGTGTATTGACAATAAAGAATATTGGTAGGTAGAATATTGCCAGCAAAAGCTCTCTCACCTGCAGTAGGATCTGAAGTGCAGCATGCAACATATTGCTCTCCAAGCCTCCAGAGACATCACCACACATCACTGTGGATGCAGGGAATTCAGGTACCTCTGAAATGTCCCCCTGCAAGAACCAATTCTTCACACTTTTAAAGAAGTCCTTCATCAGCTCTATTAGAAAGCTGGATTCCTCTTCAGTTTATACTGAAGCATCAATAGAGGGGACTAGCACTTTACAGTGCTTTGCTTTGCCTTTTTAATTTACCTTTTTGGTTTGACTTCCTTGATTTTATTCTCTAGTTAATAGAGATATTACTGGTTTTTTACACAGTCAGCTTTTTCTTTTGAAAATTTTTCTAAGTAAAGATTATCTTTTTCAGTCCTCATGATCTAACTACCAACAGATATCTGAATGTTTTGTCCCACTGTCCCCATGAATTCCCGAAGTCTAAAACCAGTTTTTTTCCACTGAATAGACTGCTAATTCAACTCTGTGAGTGATAAACATGTCATGAGTTTATCTATGTCCTGATTGTGGGGGTCTGTAATATATTAAGCTAATACAATGTTTTATTCTCTCCTGCATTTTATCATTCCTTCATGGATTATTTCTGCCATTCTCTAACTCAGAGTCACTTCAAGCAATAACTGCTAGAGAATTTCTTCCTTCTTTCTCCCACATTTCCTTTCAAAATGCACTTTGCCTTAAATATAAGAAAGACTATAAGTTCAATATCTTCCACTTTAAAAATAGGTCAGACTTTTTTGGGATTGTGCTCTTTCTGTAAATAAATCATTGTTCTTATGGCAGAAATCTTATTCGCCTTTCTTGCCTGCGTCTATTCATGACCTGGCAAATTGTCTTCTGTTTTGTTTAAATTCTCAATCATCATTATCTCTTAAAGAGTTTAACTTTTTTTTTTTTTTTGAGGATCACACCTTGTATGTTTTCAGTCCTTCTTGACCTTCTTTTGTATGAGTAAATTTATAAATACCCAATAACAACTTATTTCTTTTTAAAGAAGGTTTTCTTTTGATCTTATGCACCTTTCTCCAACCTATTCCAGTTTCAATACAGTCTTTTTTTGTTTGTATGTGATGATAATTACATACATTGTTCTTCATGACATTTCACTTTTGCTTTGTGCGATGTCATTGATTCCTGCCTGTCTCCTCTGAAAACACTCCAAATGATACTTTGTAGGATCACATTTTTCTTTTTCATGGTCATACTGTCGTGATGGTACATAGTTGTCTGTGACATGTAGAGATAGAATTTTTTCCTTGATCATTTTCAAATAACGAATTTCTGATTTACTGAGAAAAAAATGTTAGTATTAATTCCTAAATATAAAACCATATATTTCTTACTATTGAATTTCATTCTGCTCTTATTTTTCCAGTACTCAGGGTTAACCCGTTCTTTCTGCATGATATCCCAATTTTCTTAACAAGCTACATATTACATTTAACTCAGTATCATATTTCTTTCAAGGTTATTAAAGAAAATATTAACGAAACCACTCAAGAGACCAATAACTGAGGAACTGCAGTAGCAGCCTCCCTTTACCTGAGTTCATCCCTGTTCTTTACTCCTATTGTCACCGCTCCTTTACTCCCTTCTCCTCCTTATAATTCCCAGATTAATCCTTTTTTTCTCCTCTTCTTAACTAACAATTCCTGTGTGGTATCAGACTGATAAGATCTGTTCTCTTTTACCATCTAGAAAATCAATCATTCTTCAATGCATTCTATCAGGTTAGACTGACAATATCTTATTCTTTCTTTAAAATTGTCTTTCAAAAGAAGCCTTGAATATTATTATTTATCAGACTAATGGGTTGTCATTCTGCCCTCCTTTTCACACCTTATCTTCTGTTCTTCACTGATATGAAAACACTCAGGAAATTAAAATAAAATAAAATAAAATAAAAAAAAATAAAATAAAATTGCAAAATTTTTATAGTGGCTGTGAATTCTGTAATTCTATGTTTCATTTTACTCTGAATTATGGAAGAAAAAGACTTTGTTCCTCTGCTTTGGATACTTTAAAATCTTCATATTTTTCATCTATCTTAGTTGCAGTAATATCTGTTATAATGGATAATAATCACTATTCACACACCCACCACCTTACCCATGCTTTCATGTACATCATCATCATCATCATCATCAGATTCATGGAAAAATGAGGAAAATATTAATTTAAATAGATATCTTCCTACTCTTGCTGCATATTATCACTGATTCTGCTATTCTAATCTTTTTTATTTATGGAATTGTAGCAATTTCTTATGGCTTGACTCACAAAGAATGTATAGGAGGCATAGAAGTGTAAACCTTCCCAGTTTTTTTTGTTTTGTTTTGTTTTTTTAATTTCAGTTTGTATATATATATTCTATTTTCTGTTTGTATTTGATCTGTTTTCATTCCTGTATTTCTCTGTGTCACTTATTTACCCATTTAGATTTGGAAAACTGAAAGATTTGTCTTCCTGCACTTTTGAGTTCCTTATGTGATTCAGACGATTTTTCTTCTTTGATTTAAATAAAATCTGGACCTCTTTCCATTCAAGCTCCTGAGTGCTATGGACTACTTGGTTTCACTATCTGATTCTCGTATTTTATCAGCAGTTGACCTTTCAAAAATGAGAACCTTAACAACAGAGTCTTCATTTATCTTTATTTATAATGTGAATTTAATAGGAGACAAGAAACAGATAATCACTGGGTTTTTTTGTGAATGATCAAACAGTTTCTTCTGTAACTACTTTTGCAAAATCATTGAGACATTCAGAACTTCATGTTGATGTGGTGACTGGCTGGTGAAGTAGGTACTGCTGTTTTTAGAGAGACAGAGAGGAGTCCACAAATGGAACAATGATGTTTTTTTATTAGGAAAAAATCTGGTATTTGGTACAAGTGGAAGAGTATATTGACACAATCTATATTAGTAAATTTTGTAAGACCTTAATTTAAATTCCTCCTTACTTATTCATTTTGTGAAGATATTAAGAGGAGAGTGTGTCCATATAATTGAGTTTATAGTATTTTGAAGAACAAAATGACATCTTCCTGAAAGTCTCTTCGCTAAATATGGAATAAACCCATCCCTAATCCACTTGAGAGATTATAATAATTTTAGTGATCTGGCTACCAGGCAATGGCTCTAGTCAATAGCAGGAACAAAAGCTGAGAATCAATAAATCTTTACCTGAATATTGATTATACAATATCTTTCTTTGTTCTTTCTGAGATTAGCTGGTGGTCTGCTGCCCTTCAACAAACAGTTACTTAAGCAGAAGCTAGTGGTACAGATACTATAAAAAGAGCAGCATCAGAGCAAAGAGATTTAAATCACCTCAACTCCCACAAAAACTCTTTCATCTTGAAACAATCTAAACTCTACCAAGGGGAAGTAACAGAAACAATACATTTTCTTTCACCTTCAACTGACAGTGGTTGCTTTCATATTCACTGTCTTCAGATATAAGAAAGGTTTTCATATCTTTCCCATTACAAGACTCTTAATCTGTTAACATGATTATTTTTCATAAGTTTACACATTTCTTACTGTATTTACATGATATTAGTTGTGAAACTTTCTTAACTAGAGTTTCTCCTACAGATACAGAACACGAAAAGCAGATACAGGAGAATAAAGGATCTTCTCTTTTCTATAACTTGTGTTGATCTTACAGGAATATAAATACCACTTTAGCAACTAAATCTGGTTTTATTTCTATATTAATATAATCAGTCTAATTCTCTACAATATAGCTAGTCTTTGTATATGTCCGTACATAGAAACATAACCACTTACATGTGTTAACACCAGGAAACTGAAAACATCCAAAGAATTGTTTTGTTTTTAAAATATGAAAATTCTGTATGTTTCTTTCAAGTCTAATATATCACTTTTAACAACTTACAAAAGCCACAGGCATACTGAGGAACTATCTCACTTGTTTAAGAGAACTAAATTTGAGTTCCTTTAGAAAATGTCAAAAATTTTGCCTGGCAAAAATGTTCTTCAAAAGATTTTTTTTTTTTAATAGCATTAGTAATCATACTAGATGCTCCTGCTGCTCAGAGTATAGGATTAGGGTGAACAGAGAGAAGATTAAAGTTTGTTCTTACAAGTAGAATGGCCCAAACATGCTCCTTAGTGCTCACTCGTCAAAGGTCCTACCCTCTCTATTGTGCAGATAGAAAGAAGGATGGGAGTGCTTCCGATTTAAACTCTTCAGAATAACTCAAATGATTTATATTTAAAACAGATTAAGATGTGTTTGTGGCAGCTAGTACATTAGTTGGTCTTAATACTGTACTCTCCAGCTGAGAAAATTAACATCTGGAATTACAGACATCTTCAGTGTCTGTTCACAGCCTGAGAAAATAAGATGAAGACAACAAATACGCCTGAATTTACAGGGATCCTCATATTGTTATTGTACTTAAAAGTTGTTTACTTTGATTTACCTGGCTGATTCATCTGGCTCCATCTGTTTAACAATGAAGATTGGTAGTAGGGAAGCCTTATAAATAAGTATAATTTTGATAGAATCAGTTCCAGTTATGCTGATCCAAGAAGAGTCTTGGCTGTCTAGGCACATCCTTTAAGAGAAGAGTTGAACTTGTATAGTCAAGGAAGTATTTTCAGGACTAAGAAAAAATATGTCTTGTTTTCATAGGCTCTGTTCTATTAAAAATCATCCTTGAGGAAAAGTACAAACTACAGAAATGTTCTGTGGCTGCTGTCACAAATTATGGGGAGACAGATGTTCTTTTCTCCACCTTGTTTTTGTGATAGTTTAGTAGTTCATGGTGTTATTTTTGCTATTGATCCTGAAGTACACTCTTTTTCAGAGTGCTTTGGTTTCCCCCTGTTACAAAGAAAACTGATTGGCATGCTGAAACATATCCATCTTTGCTCCATCCGCTCAGCCCTTCACATTTGACATGTTAGGGAATTGGTAATTATCAACAGATGGTGCAAATTAGAATGTCATGATGTTACTTTAAATCTTCTCCAATGGCAGGTTATCTTTCTAATAAATCCAGGGGTTAAGATAACACAAAGATAATATTTCTCTTCCTTTAACCCATTCACCTTTAGTCTTGAAATAAGTCCAAGAACCAAAGCTAGTAAATCCACATATTTTGCTAACTTGCTGATTTAATTGCCCAAGTAGCTATTCCTTAATTTATCCCTTAATCCAAAAGTTTCTCCTTAGTTTGATCCCTTAATCTGGAAGTTGACAGAGATAAAAATTAATGTCATAATATTATACAGCAAAATTATTAGAAACAAACAACTCATCTAAAAAAGAATGAGAAATAGTTAATCAACAAGGGACAGAAAAGGGCAATGTAAAATTGCACCAATGACTACTTTCTGAAAAGCCAAGAATATTCAAGAAGAGTGAGGCTTTAAAAAATAGAAGGTTCAAAGTATTTGCCAAATGTAACCAAACATTAGAATTCAAATCTGGGCTAGTGTTTTTGAAGCATATTGCAGAAATTATTAAGATTCTGGTAAAATTCTTAGTAAGCAATAATATTTCTGATTATTTAATTATTTTGAGATAAATCTCATTAATTTGTTAGCTATTGTGTTTCTTTGTTAAGCATTTTGCTGAGAAATAAGGAACTCAGAGTCCGTTTCAAAATAAATAAAAATATAAAGTAAAAAGTATGTAAAGTATAAATTGCCCTAATCTCATAATTCACCAAGAAAGAAGTTACTTTCTAGACTAAAAAATTCTAGATTGTCTTTCTAAGTTAAACTAGCAATTAGATTTATTAGAGTTAAACATTTTGCAGAAAATAATTTGGTGCTCCCTGGTTGATCAGAAATCCACATGCATTACAGTAACAGCAGTTTGGAACAGCATGTTATTTCAGTGATCTCTTTTTATCATTTACTCTCTCTTTAGGCTTTTTTCCTGATCAATTTCTTTTTAACTTTGGACACCCAAATCCTTTAAGGTTAACTTACAAGGAATCCATAGATAGGGATAAAGTCACTCCAAATTTTTACAAGTCCCACTTGGAACTTCAAAACTACCTGGTTAAATGAATTTTTGAATATTAAGACCATAAAAAGATTTTATAAATCCAAATAAGCAAAAGCCAAATAAATTTCAAAATCTTTGCGTTTTCACTCATTTATTAAATTGTATGAATTTTCTTGGCTTCATTTTTCTCACGAACTGGGAATCTGACAATATCAGATTGTGCAAGGTATTAGGGATTTTGAACCTCCATACATTTAAGGCTAAGTTTAAATAAATAAAAATTGTTATTAAAACAGATTTACACTCATTTATATCTAGTAAGCTTATTTTTTTTTGCAGTGTTTCATTTGGTAATTTATTGAACAATGTCCTATTAAATATCGATGATGCTCTGTCTGTTCTGGAAACAAATGCAATTACAGTTTCAATCTTCACACACTTCTTCCGGGCTTACACTGGAGCACTAACTTAATTACCTTAATGGAATTACTCTTGATTTACACTGCTTTACCTGAGCTACAAATCCAGCCTATGACCTGCAAGCATATACATGGAAGTTTGAGACTTTTACCTACAGTATAGTGGTATATATGCATAAAATTATTTCCATTTCTAAATCGTAAAAAAACAATATTTTCCTATTGTTGCCCATGAAGTTTTGCATAAACTTTTCTTGGGCTATATAGTTATACAATACATTCTTGAGCTGTACAAACCAGTCTAGGACAATTTCTACTTCCAATTGTGTTTAAAAAACACAATTCCTGTCAGGTTCAGTGGGAGGAATGTCTTGCCTGGAGAACATCATCCTCTTTTTAAACTGTTGGAGGGTAAAAAAGAAGATGCTTTGAAAAAAAGTCCATTCTGGTAGCTTAATATCTGTTATTTTTTGGATTCCTTTCAAAAAGAGTGAAAGAAGCATGGGCAGCTGTATCGAGGAGAAGATTCTTTTCCATCAAGGCTTGAGTACAATGTCTTTGAAAGATCCTTTTTAGAAATGCTACCATTTGAAAAGGACAAACAGGGAAACAAGCCTCAAAGGGGATGACAATAGTATATGGAGAGGAAGTGGGTGGGTTTAATGCATCTGAGAAGCAAAGCTCCTTTTAAAGGCACTGAAGAGATTTGAGGTTCTATTTAGTGACAAAGGAAGTTATGGAATGAGGTATAATTTTCCCACAGGATTTTTGTCTTTTGATGTTTTTGAAACATAATTTTTTTTTAAAAAAAGGAGTAGTCTGTGTTTTGATAGGCTGGAAGTTTTTGTAAGAGAGTGTATCTGTTTATAAAGGTGAAGAGTAGTATGCCACCATCATTCTGATGTATATAAAATGAATTGAACATTCATTGGGAAAACTATTAGAAAGTTAAAAGCCATGTATCATTTGGAAGCATGGTAGTTCTTCCCCATTTAGTGTAAACGAACACTCTATACATTAAAAACTACCTAGTCTTGACTCAGTTTTAGGTCTATGCCTACCATTAGGATTGTCCTAGAACTTCATGAATGTGGAAGCAAACTGCAGCAGTGAAAACTGTCTATAGCAAATCTTGGCCTCTCTACTCAGAGCAGGAATTGACTGCAAAAATTAAATAGCCTCAACTTAAGGTCCTTGCAGAGGATGGCTCTGCTGTCAGAGCATTTCAGAACCTTTCGAACTGTAATTTGCCTGGTAGAAACCCCATATAATTAATCATTATTTTTGTGGGAGGCAAAGAAAGGAGTGAAGTTTTAACTCTTGCAGCAATACAAAACCTGCTTCTTCCTCTGGAGATGTGAATTTCACTTTGTGGTCCAGGTTCACAGACCTGTTCATAACAATGTGAAGCCAATACTCACTTATCTTCTCCACATAGCTTATATCACGGCACATATTTCCATGTGTATGCCTTCAAAAGCACAGGAATTTATTGCAATAGTTTGCTTCCAATTATCTAGATTACTCCTCCTGTTACACTATATGTCAGTACAATGGGAAGGATAGGGTACATGGTCAGAAATCTTTCCTTTAGGACATTTTAAAAGAAGATGAAATCCCACATTTCTTTGTTCAATCACTTTAAAGCTTAAGAGGACTTAAACATGGATAGACCTGTGCTCAGATTTCCATTATGATTATTCTTATATTTTTTGTTAGATCTTAGTGGGGAAAAATGTTCTAGCAAAATCTCAAAGCTAAAGGTTGTACCAATCCTTCCTTACATTGAACCTACACATGCCAGGTTGCACACTCAATACTACAAGTAAAAGACAGCTGAAAAGCTTTTCCTCCAATACAGGCATAATTATACACAGAATTTATAATCACAATTTGGTTTCAAAAGCCTGCTCAAGTCCATGCTTGTGATCCAGTGCAGAAAAAGAGTCATTACTCCAGGCCTGAAGCTTGCCCGTAAAATGGTTGTAGGGAATTGGAAGAGAAGTCAAAACGTATAAAAACAGAGCTAAGTTCACTTGAAACAGCAACGTGTTACTTTGTTGATTTGTTGGAAATGCTTTTTTGAAAAAAAACAACCCCACATTTAATTGTAAAGGCATCTCAAGAGACAGGAAGAGGACAAAATAAGTACAAAAAATAATGAGAAAAAATTATTAACGCATCAGGATGTGGAAGAGTGATGAAAAGACTGTGTGACAAGTAGTGGAAGGTGGAGACAGTACTGATCACAACATTCAGAAAAAAAATGTGCAGCTCATTCCAGAGGAAATATTGTCAGGTTCTGCTGATAGCACTGCTCAGGCTTGTCTGCCAATTTCACTGTTTGTGGAACTTGCTAAAAAAAAAAAAAAGAAAAAAAAAGGGAAAACTCTAAAAACTCTAAATGTCATCCTGAGCTATGAAGTTTGTATTAAAACCTTAAATTGTGTGACTTTATTCTTAAGCTTTCTTTCACTAACAAAATATCATAATCTGATTTAGTACTTCATAACAAAGCCTTTAACCTACTGGTTACTTGTGATAATCAAATCAGTATAAAGGGAACAGAAACTCAAGTGTCAAGCAGTCACATGGCTGTACCTCCTTTACACCTGCTGAAGGAAGCCCACACCCTCTTAAATCTGTATAGTGAAAAAAAGGGATACAGGGACTCAGGAGGGAATTTGCTCTACAGGTGCTAATGCCTTCTCCATCAGACTGCCCTCATTATCAGCTAGAGGGTAGATCAGCCTCTCTAGAATCTTTATGAAGTCCTGCAGACTGAAAGCATGCTAGACTTTTTACCAGTGCTTCTGATTTTGCATCAGTACAATCACATTAGAAGAAAAACACATGGGAGAATCAAATCCTATAAATGAAACAGAAAATCCCTTTGGATGATTAGTTCAGACCAATGTTAAAAGAATATTTTGTGTGCATGTCAGGTTCTTTGCCAGCCTCAAAGTAGTAATTTGGATTCACTTCATTATAAGCACTGCAGTACCTTAGGAGAGAAAGAGAGAAATAGAGCGTGAGACAGAGTAATAATAACCCTTGAACAATGAAGTCTTTCTCCTAGCAGAACTTCAAATAACTCAGACAACTATCTTTTAATCAAATATGCAAGCAGCAGAGTAACTGAATTCAGCATAGTTAGCATCCATGAGGAGAAAAAAAAAAAAAAAGCACAGAGGAACTTAAAGGAGGAGATTCTAGATAAAATGAAAGGAGCATTATGTCATGGACTTAGACTTATATAAAAGTATGAATACCAACCCGACAGCAGAATAAACACATGCCCTAAAGATGGTCTGATCTTTTCCTTTTTGAGTCAACAGGACTTTCCCCACTGACTATAGTGGGAGAGAAAACAAGTTGTTACTCTCCAGCCTGCTTCTTTCTGGTCCAATCTGGTTCTTGTTCCCTACTTTTCCACTTTGATTTTCTGGCATGTGTTCTCTACTTTCATCCTGGGGAGTTCTGCTGCTTCATCTTCTCTACTTTAAATTTTCCTCTCTGGTTGTGCCTTTTCATTTGCTCTTTCTCTGACAAGTATTTTTTAAATAAACAAAATAAACATTGCATATTAGGGACAGGTAAATCTTAATGATGATTAAAGGACAAAGCCGGTTTGTGAAAAGTAGGAGGAAAAAATTAAAATAGAATTTAAATTCCTAACATACTTGTGTGAATTCCCATTTGTCTGTCCTATGCTGAGTGGGTGAAATACTTATTAATTGGCTTTACCACTGGGCTTTTCCCAGATATTAATTTCTATATAGAACTTTAAGTTCTAATCCCAATTCAGTAGAATTATTTACTAGTGCTGAGTTTCAAGAGTATAAATAGCAAAGATGACCCAAGTGTCTCATACGTATCCATTAAAATGCTGCTTCAATTGCAAAAAAAAATTATCCTGTGCAAGCATAGATTTTGTTCAGATATGCTGTTTGTAATTAATTTCACATCAAAATTTAATTAATATTTCTAGAAATCAGGGGAAGTTTTTTTCAAAGGGTTAATAATCTTTTTTACTAAGAACAGACTTCAGTAAATCTTTTAATAACTTTTTATAGAACCATTGATTAGCATGTCATGAATGTTTTCAGGAAAATGAAAAGGACACCAATTTGAAATTTGTTAAATGAAAACAATTTGAAACGTGCTGTAAATATTTAATTTCCTCTTCCAATATCTTTAATGAAAAATTTAATTGACTTTTGCAAAGCCAAAGTTCTCATTCTTGAACCTAGACATGTTCTTACATACTTTATGTAATGAGGGTGTTGTAGTCAGTTACTTGTATATTTTTTGTTTGTTTATGTTTGGTTTTGGTTTGGTTTTTTGTTTTGTTTTGTTTTTGGTTTGTTTGTTTTGTTTTGTTTTGTTTTTTTTTCTAGTATCCTTGTCTCAGCAGTCAGATTCATCTACCATTAACCATCCCAAAGTTACATGTCTAGTCCAAACTAGTAATCTAGTCTTCTTCTGTGGTCTGTGGAGAAAGAGATCTCCTTCCAAAGTTAAGGTGTTTGTGACTGCTGAGATAATTGCTGTCAGAGAGTGCTGTGTTTTCTTGGACTGTGAAGGAAAAATAAGTAGTTGCTATGGCTAGAACCCTAAAGGATGGACAGGAGTGCATTGGAGTGATGAGAGCACTGTAAGATACTAATGATTGCTTCATTTCTGCTGTGGGTTTCAATATTGTTGGCTATGCCTTCTGAAATCAAGGAAGCATCCCAAAGAAATCAAGCAATCAAGCAAGAAATCAAAACAGTAGATATTGAGCTGTATGTGACAGCTTACTACTTTTAATTCTTTTGGCATTGATCATCCTTCTTTGATAACTCCTGAGGACTTTGCCTACTTCTTATCAACAGCTATTCCAGTTCTGTATTTGCCTAATTTAACTGAACTAATGAATGGACCTAATTTTGAACTCTATTTTATTCCATAAATGCCTCATGAAGCAGGAGAGGATACATGTTTCTGCTGAGTACTGACCAAGTAAGAACTGATTGCCCTTTTTAAAAATATTTAAAATTCTTGTTTGTAAAAAATAAAAATAAATAAAAAAAGAATCATTGTGAACCGTTTTATTTCCTCCTTTGGTACTCAAGAGATCATATTTTCCACTTTCTGTCCTACATGTAGTGAGCCAATTTGCTGTTTGTTTTCAAATCGTACCAATAGGTGGCACTAAAAATTTCCTATATTTCCCTTTTTTGTCCTTTTTTTTTTTTTGCCTTTCTGAAAAAAAAAAACAAAAAACTGTGGCAAGAGATTTCTCTTTTTATCAGTACAGTAGAGCACCAAAAGAAAATAAGATCTTACAGGGCCTGGAGAGAAGGAAAATAGCATCCAGGCATGGCCTGCAGCTCTTTCTTACAACTATTTGATCTTAGAGATGTAAAGGTAGTATTGCCTAATGAACTTGTAGTTCTCTTTCTATACTACATGTCCCTACCTACTGCAGAAATTTGGGTGGAATGGGGACTTGGGCTGCATTTCCTGCTGGTATAAAACCAGCAAAATTTGAATGGCTGAAACAGAATTTCTCTGCCTTTTGATTGAGTGTTAGATTTGGTAATTAAAACTGTCTACAGTAGTATCATGCAGCATGTCTTGACAATATGTGAATTCATTTATTTCCTGGAAAACTTACTACAGAGTTCTGTAATATTTTTGCAACTAAAACTTTTTTAACTGACTTCATAAATCTATGAATATTTTTAAAAATATTCACTGGACATTGGTGATATGATTTTTTTGTGGCATCCATGGAGAAGATAGCCAAACACTTCTTTACAACACACGCAATAAAGAGAAGTGAAAATTTGACTGATTAGGTAAGGTTATTTAGATTGCTAAACTTCCTAAAGAACACTTAACTATAGCCAAACATTACTGTAAATGAGAATCCAATTCCTGCATCCACAAGTATTTCATAACAATTGTCTAAGAGGTCCAATATATGTGTAATGATTTAAATTTAGTATGTAATAAATACAGATTTTTTTTCAGAAGTTGAATTTTCAGTCTTCTCTGGGCCTCAACTGTGAGATGCACATCACACTGTGGCTGTCTTTTCTTAAAATATGCTGTAAGAATACATATTCTTTTACTATCCACATGATGTCATGTTTACTTTTTCACTCAGTGATCTTCCTTTCTATATAGAAGGACACGGAAGTGCATGCATTAAAGTAAGTATATGGTCATTTTCCTAAATAAATAATTTCCTTCCTACCTCTATGTCTTTAGCTATTTAAACAGGCTTTTCTGCCAAACTGAGATCTGATCCCCTTTCACTCTAGCTTTAAGGTAAAGCAAATCACTCATACCAAGTCACATAATGTACATATGCATGTATGAATAAAAATTGGGAAAAACATTATTTAGAAAACAGTAAGCAGTCTCACACATGCATACTCTATTTTTATATGTTTTTGCTCCCTTGCTTTGGAACTGTAAGTATTTAAGTAGCTATAAACATCCAGACATAAGCATACATATTTCATATTTTTAACTTCATTTGTGCTTGTGAAATGTATAGTTCTGCCTCAAACCAAACATAAAGAAGAGCAATTAATGCAGCAGGAGTTCATAATTCTGCACTCAAAACCAGTAACTCTATGGAAAAGGGTACCCAAGTATCTGGAGAAATTCTCTGAGAATATAAAATATCCAAATACAAATTATTTGGGGCTCAATAGCTTCCAAGCTCATGATGAATTAGTGCAATATACCCAGTGTCATGTCTTATTGCTTAATTGGCTACCTCTAGGTACAATATAGCTGGCTTTATCACAGAAAAATCATTCTGATTTATTTGATGCATTGTATATCATAAGGAAGCATGTATGAGGTTATTAATGTCTTGCACAGTTGTGACATTTTCCAAGGGCACAGATAATGCATTTCATCATATGCAGTACTTGCCAGTTATGACTAGTATAGTGAAATTTTGTATTTTTACGAATTTTATGTTTTATTGTATATTTCCCTCACACTGCCTGCTTGGAATGTAAGAGTAGCAGCATGAATAGTGCTTATGGTCTAAAGGAATCTACTGTAAATGCTACAGA
This sequence comes from Alethe diademata, assembly GCA_025584955.1. Classification (NCBI taxonomy): domain Eukaryota; kingdom Metazoa; phylum Chordata; class Aves; order Passeriformes; family Muscicapidae; genus Alethe; species Alethe diademata. The sequence goes on along the minus strand of JANRMJ010000066.1, from coordinate 73,077,480 downwards.
ACTTTAGTTGGTACAGAGCAGTTGGAAATATTGGCTATAATATAAAGTCAGATTATAACAATTCCATTTATTGCTAATTTATTATGGCAATTGAGTTGTTAATTGTTCTCTTTGGCTCATAAATGTCAAGGTCTATCTATAAGAGTTCAAGTGGCTGGGCCACAGTCTCTAAATAAATGTATCTCTGTCACATAAAAAAATAAATTTGTCTAGTGAATATAATCTTTTTCCCCATTGTCTCCCAAATATTCTTGAGTTCCTACAGAATTAAGGTGGATTGTTTAGAAAGACAAATTTTAAAATACAGTAAAGTGGTCTTGAGAGTAAAGAGATTTGTCTTAAAATTCAGATGGGTGCAAGACTTCTTGTCATGTGTGACTTTTTCAATAAAGGGTTAGTAACTTTATTTAAACAGTCTAAATGTTTTATAGAAACCATTGTAATTCTATGATTCTACAACGTTTTTTACTCTTTTTCTATTCCAGTGAAGTCAATTATATTTCATATAAGTGTTAAAGGCAGAACTGCCCTAAAATCATCTCAGGCAAACACAGCACAGTTTAGACATGACAACTCTTTTTATTTTTTTCTTCTTACTTCTTGGCCTCAATCTCATATGTTTTGAACATGGTACCTCTGCCTAATGCCTTTCTCCCACCTCAAGGTGCATTTCAATTTTTCTGGTTGGTAGAAACACGCCAGGCTTGGCCCATGAAATTGTGGATGTTGAAGTAACTTTTGCAGATGTGTTGAAGTCTGAGAAAAGTTTCTATCCAAAGGCACTTTTCATCTAGTAGCCACCTACTATCTATCCAAAGGCACTTTTCATCTAGTAGCCACCTACTATCTGACATGTCAGGTTACCTGAGACAAAGGACATGCTAAGTTAAAAATTTAATATGCTCATGTTATGATAATAGAATCATCCCCAACTCTTCCTAACATCACAACAGATTTGTTTCCCACATAAATATTTTGGTAATTTATGAGGTCTACTTAGGAGAAGAGATGCCTGAAGCTAATTCAAATATACTGAGAGAGTGGTATTGTAAAGAATGCTTTTACTGTCACTTTACAGTCTGCTGAAATATCAATAATAATCTTTGAATAGAGTAAAGGATGGATTGAAACCACTGGTAAAAAAGTTTTCAGGACTAAACTTTCAGATTTCATCTGGAAAATCTGCTTTCATTTTGTTTTTGAACTTCTCTGGCAATACTTGAGACACTGAGATTTCTCCAAGTGACTTCAGACAGACTATTGGAGGACAATGAAAGAATTCTGGGGTTTAATTATTTTTTTACTATGGAATTAAAAAAACTAAAAAACTAAAAATTCTGGTTTGCTTGCCTCTGAGCTTTATTTTCAGTCATTTTCTTTAAATCAGTGTCATTAAACTTAGGGAGAAAAGAAGATAAGGTCTCTGAATGCCCAAAAATTCTAAGGGTAGTGTCTAGAATAATAACAGATCTAAATCTACAGAACTAAATCCCAACAGCAAACATGCAGAGAGATTGAGTTATCTGGTACACTGAAGGGGGCTTGGGGTTACTTTTCCATTTCAAGGGAGGTTGTAATGAAAGCTATGAAGTAGTCCTCATCAAAGTGGCTCTTCCTTGATCTACCACATTAGGAACACTGCCAGTGCTGGCAGCCCCTCTGGTTTATGCAGAGCTGGGCATGAACATTAAGAAGGCTGTGAGGCCTTTGAGAGTAAAGTCTGGAGTTTTAGTTTTCTTTTGTTCTTTCTCTTTTTCTCTGCCCAGCAATTGTCTGTGAATGCCAACAAGGTGTTTTTCAGGAAAAAATCAGGTAGGCTGGATTCAAATGCTTATTGCCCATCTGTTCTTTTTCCAAGAAGATTACACCTTCACATAAGTGCTGAGGTATAAATCTGTGCTTTCTTGTTCCCACCAAGATCTCTGCAACTAGATCCATGTGACAAAGTATTCAGCTGCCAGAAAAATTGGAGAAAATTTTTCTGTCAGGGTTTTGAGAACTGGGACTTATTTTTGAAAATACTAAAAGCACATTATCTTTCATTTATTCCCTAAGGCAAGTGTATTAAATACATCTAATTTATAAGACTAAGTAGTCCCAGTTAGCAGCAAGTTATTTGTCACATACAATGTGCTAGAACCACTAGAGAGTTGGGATGATTCAGATGCATGTGGAGAGTTCACACAAGAGTCTCTGTATCTTAACAGCCCATGTTAGCTCTCAGATGAATTAATTTTGAGAACCATGGAAGGGAATAAGGCAATCCCAAACAAAAAGATAAATTGATGTCATGTGCTATTAACGCATGAAACAGGTAAGATAGATCATCAAACCTTTTTTTTCTTTTTTCTTTTTCTTTTTCTTTTTCTTTTTCTTTTTCTTTTTCTTTTTATTTTTCTTTTTCTTTTTCTTTTT
>JANRMJ010000066.1:73051302-73074965 GCA_025584955.1 Alethe diademata | reverse complement strand
TTCTTTTTCTTTTTCTTTTTCTTTTTCTTTTTCTTTTTCTTTTTTCTTTTTCCTTCTTTTTTTCTTTTTTTTTTCTTTTTCTTTTTCCTTTCTCATTTTTCCTTTTTCATTTTATACTTCCATTGTAATTTCTGCATGGAAATGATTTTTTTGTTTCCACCATAAATGTGAGTGGACTCCAAGATGCTTTATCAGTGCCTACAGGTACCAGCATTATAATAGCATCTATTCTAGTACAGATTCCATTAGCCTGAAATCCTCAGTCAAAGAAGTTACAGACTGTCCAGAAGCCTTTCCACCTTATACCTTTCCCACCGCTCGTGGCAATAAATTCTTTTACGTCAAACCCTTGGAGTCTCCCAAAAAGTCATACTACTTGAATTCCGTAAAGTGAGGAGAGGAGAAGGGAGGAAAAAATGTCTTTGACTAAGATCAGCTGGATTTTTTCCATTTTAAAATATTTTAGTGTCTCTTTATCTGTTATCATAATAGTCTGCTAGTCTTTACTTCAGAAAGAAAACACTTATGTCAATGGGATTTAGTCCTTTAAGATATTCAGCCAGCTGGCTGCTTTTGAGACTTTGTTCCTTGTCCAGACCAGCAGGCGACATTTTTAAGCCAAAATCAACAGAATCAGGATGCATGAAATAGCTATAACCTTAAGTTTTTGTCCTATTTTTCCCATATTTTATTCCAAATTTCAAGAAGAAATAAGAAAAATGAAAAGCTATGTACATTAAGACTATCATTTCTGTGTATAAATAATTGCAAAATCAAAGTTAATAGTTTCACGAATTTTTAAATGCAGGTAGAAAAAAACTGAGGTTTAAATAATGACATAGATTTTACATCTGTGCAATACTTTCTGCAAGGACTGCACTGTGAGCAAACTTTATATAGTGGGGCCCTACAGAAAAGACTTAAGCATAATTGTAGATTGGAAAATGAAGTCATGGCCTGGATACTGTTTTTGGTTTTGATTCCGTCATTTCTCAAATCCTGAAAACTGCATGAATATGAAAGCTCTATAGAACAGCAATGACCAGGTAGTGGTGAGTGACCAGGTTGTATATTCTCTGTAATTAGAGATTAAGAATTTAGGAGAATTCAGACCAGAAATCAGAAAGGAAAAGTAAAAAAAAAAAAAAAAAGGGAGAGATAACAAAAATATTTCTACCCAGTATCTACACTACATGTTCTAGTATTATTATGTACCAGAGTTTCCAACACAGGTATAAAATTATTCTTTTGTAAGAGTCAAAACTGCACAAAAATAGAAACAATCCATCTTTATGTACCAAGAAATCAACTGGTGACCAACGGGTGTCAGGACAAAAGTTCTCAATTTTCAAGGGCAAGGAATAAGTGCTTTAATTTAGCTAAATGTTCTGTTACCCTGTGAAAACTGAGTACAAGAGTAGAATAGTGTTTCTTTGTTCAGTATTTCCTAATGACACCGAGATCATTTTTGTGTTACTCACACTTTATAACCTTCAATCTCTATCACCTCACCTGAGATCTGAACTCCGGACTGCATTCTCCTCTGATAAGCAATTCAGCATCTTCACTGGATAATGAAGTTTCTAACCAAATGGAATATATCAAGAGGAATATCTGACTTATACTGCATGGCTAAGTACAGCTCGTGAGCTCGCATGCAGAGGCATAAACCAGTAGATTAGGAGCAAGGCTGGAGAACATTTGCTCCATCCTGAGAATAGCTGAGACTCAACTGCAGGCCTGAAATTATCCAATGATGAGATAAAAAGCCATTGCAAGTTTCCTGTACAAATTACTCCTTGAGCTCCCCCTTCCTTTTACTTGTGAAAGCATAATTTAAGTGTTTAGTGACCATAAGGTTTGGATGTGTTGCCCCCAGGACAGATTTACAAAAGATTCACAAACCCTTGTCATTATCTATGCAAAGAGTAAGTTGCAAGTGACAATTATAATTCAGAACATTTACTCAAAGATGGATTGATTGCAGCAAAAAAAAAAAAAAAAAAAAAAAAAAAAAAAAAAAAAAAGAAATTAGCTGTATTATTCCCTCTGATTTGAAGAAAAGACAAGATCACAATAGACTCTATTTCAGTCAGTATGATAGGTGGGAAGAGAGTTACCTACCATTGTTCCTTATTTCTTGAAGTTTAAGGAGAGAGAAAAATGGATTGTTGTAAAGATCTGAAAATGAACGTCCAATGTATCTCTCTTCAAGGAATATCAGTGGCCAACTTTCAGAGGTAGACTTGTAAGCATTTTTAATTTTCTATAATTTTCTATCATTATTAATATTAAAATAATAATTAATATTATCATAATTATTCATAATGGATTAATGATTGTCACATTAAAATTAGAGCTATCAGTATTTAGTGTTCAGATGTAATGTAAAAGATAGAGACTTTATTATTTAGCTCATTCAAATAGTTGCAGGTCTTGTTCAAGTGAAATGCATAATTACAGAACTATGTTTCCAGATTTGAGGAATAAAAGTGAAATGAAGCATAGATCTTAGGACTCACCTTTTAATGGGCTTTGGAAAACACACTATTCTTGAGGATTCTTGGGAAAGCACTGCTGTTTCAAGCTGCTGGACTATATACTTTTCTGACTGCAGTGAACTGATATACACTTCAGTTGAGCAGGGAAGTCAGGCACTGCTTTAATATTTTATCTATTCCTGTGTTCTGGGAAAAGAAAAACCCTAGAGAAAACAGTAGAATTCAACCATGAATAAAAAGCAAAGAAAAAAAAAGGATTATTAGAATTAAGATTTCTTCATACTCAGACACCAAGCATAAGGCAGTCACAGAGACAGCTATACAGAAGTTTGCATGGTTCAGATTTTAGGCAGTTGCTTCACACACTGCAGAAGCATGAAACTTCTGTAAAATTTCTTCTGCCATATGATTTAACTGCATTGCAGGTTGCAGCTTAGGATAGCAACACTTACCATACCTCTAATGTTATACATCGATGTTTGTTCAGTTACATCAGCAAATAATACTCCACAAAGAAGAGAAACATGAGAAAACCCCTGACCATCTAAGATTTATGTGCCATTTCATAAAGTTATGACCAACTTTAAACACAGGACATAATTGACCTATTGCCGCATCAGCTTCTTCTAGAATACTGAGCTGTTTAAAAAAAACATATGATTTCTGCTATAGAAAACTTGTTTCATTAGTAAAGTTAATGATCCTGTTCTCTCTTTTCTCTGATTCAGGTGTTTTATTCTTCACCACATCACTAATGGAAAAAAACTGTCACAGCTGAAGAGGGATTTGCAGAACCTAAGCTGATCATTAAGCAGTTTGCCAATGTTTTCCATTTCACTTTATTTTCTCCAAAGTCTTAATATTTTTAAGGTACGACAGGACAGAGTTAATCAGACAGCCAAATTTTTGCTGAAATCTATTTAAAAGTCTCAGAATTTATTTTCTCTGTTGTCTCTCACCTGCTTTGAGAAGATGCTGTCAGCTTGCCATGGCAAGAAATGGCAAAAAAATCATGTCTTTAGGAGTAACACAACTAGAGGAGCACAACCATCAGGAGGACTTTTGTTTCTTTACATTCCTCCAATGGACATCAAAAGTGTGCTATTGAAGTGTATTTGGCTGTCTGTATAATTTCAGGCTTTTCCTCAGAAAAAGAAACCACAGAAGAGGAAATCAACAGTTCCATGTTTGAAAACTTCATGGATACTGCACTTTTCCATAGACATCATATTCAATCAATGATAGGAAACACATCAGAAAATAAATTGAGTTCAAGTACAACAGAGATAGTGTGTCACATATGGTTTTGGCAGCATTTGATTTGTAATAATTACTGATGGATTCTCACTTCTAAGCAGAAGTTAATGGCAGGGTCCAAAAAGTGAAACCACCATTCTTGCTCAGCTGTGACACAGACAGCAATTTTCATTCTCCCTCAGTGGGAGAAATTTTAATTGCAGTCCTCTTCAAATGTTCTTATATTTTCTAGATTACCCATGTAGGGACAGCAGCTCATGGCATTACTCATTCCTTGGGTGCTGAAGATGATCTCCAGTTTCTCAGACTGCGTTATAATTAATGCACATGTGAGAATCTTACATCATTACTGTTGATATATATGTAGAAAACACAGAACCATAACCCTGTGATTACCTTTTGCACCATAGTGATTTAGTTTGAGGGGGTTTTGCTTTTTTAAGGGAGAATTTAATTAAAACCCTTGCTAGTCTTCGGAGAATAAGTATCTTTATTTCTTGACTTTTAGTAATAAGAGCAAGCTTTCTGTGTTGGTACATACTTTTCTGGCACTGGAAAATCCTGATTATTCATGCCAGTGGGCAAAACAAATAATAGGGCAACCACAGAAAAATGTCTTCAAACCTAGAAAGACTCAAATTGAGATCAGGTCTCTAGACCATCAACAATATTAGATAGCTCAGAAAAAGTATAGCCCAATGACTTTTGCGTCACTGCTATGAAAATATTTTTAAAACTGATAATTGCTTTACATATCCATAAAAATTGTATCAATTTTCACTGAAATGCAACCTCAGATAAACCTGGGTGTAAAAGCTTTAACAAGAGATGTGTAATGCATAAATTGTACATTTAACTTCAATTTAAAGTACTGTTTAATTTGTTTTCCCTGATGATTTTAACCATGCAACTGATTAATGCCAGTGGCATTGTAGAAAATTGGAAGTAGAATTGCTTCAGATGTAAGGTGTGGTTACTGCATTGCCCTACTTAGCTAAGCAGTAAATTGGAAGCTTGGTTAGGTAGAAACCTTGATTTCCCACATTCTTATAGCTATTTTCTTGTTAGTTAAAATGTGGCTGCGTTTGATAACTTTGAACTGTATTTGTCTCTCTGGGATTCAAAGAAAACTTCCTCTGTCACATGTTGGGAACTTGCTTTTCAAACCTTTCATTCCCATCCATTTTGGAACTGGATTTAACGTAGAATTTAATTTTTTTTTTACTTTAACTCTTAGGAAAGTTTAGCAATGGAGTCTTTGATGTCTGAGGCTGCTATTGGGTTTGTTCAACATATCAAGGATCTCTTAAGATCTCAGAATAACATCAAAATGCTTCTAAGTATGGAACTACCAAAAGTCACCTGGTGAATTATTGAAGAGTCTTAAATTAATTTTCCCTTGAATAGCTGTCCCAAAGAAACTTTTCAAACAATGTTCAAGACTCATCCTTTGTTTGCCCTATTTTGTTTGTTTATTTTCAAGCAAGTTGTTTTAAAGCAACAGATGTTGAATAAAGTTGTTTTATACAATAGGCCAGTCAATAAGTCAGTTATTTCAAGAATGGTGATCCATCTCCCTATTCCGTATGAATAAATTCAAATCCATATCTCTGTTTTTACCAGGAAGTGGCATAAAGAGAGTGGAATGGAAGATAGAGCGGGACATGCTGAGAGTTCTTATGCTAAGTTCTGTATGAAAGAGAATTCAATATTATTTAGACCAAAATGCGGAGAATAGAAAAACCTACAGAAATGGCAATCAGACAATAAAGAAAAATGTTCACCACCTGAAGAGACTCATGTTTCCTCCCTCCATTATCTCATCATAGAATTCGCTTCTGTTCTGTGATAGTTTTAAGAGGAAGAATTACAAATAATGCTTTCTAAGTATCCCCTTTACTAGTGGTTAGACTTCTTATCCTCTTGATCTGCAGGAAGATTTTCTCTGGACTACATTTTCTCTAGACTGGACATATTACTCTGGTTTTTGTTGCTTTGTTTGCTTTCTTTTGTTTGGCTTGTTTTGTTTAGGGTATTTTTGGGTTTTGTGAGTGAAGTTGTTTAAATTTTTATGATAAAGTATTGTTAATCTCTAGATTATCTTTTGAGATGAATCACTTTAGTGAGCATTCAAAGCATCAAGCCCCTTGAATAACAAGGAAAGAAGGCTGCTAGGTATCTAGATTCAGAGAAATGGTCCATTGCTCATCTCTGTCATAACTGAGATGCACAAATGAGAAACCCTATCACTTACGAAGATTTACATTAGTAAAAACTAGACAGCTGCTCTTCTGGTGTGCTTAGACTGTGGCATACAATTCAGGAATCTAAATTTTATTTATGTGCTATATTAGAAACTGATGTTCCTTTTTCATTGTAAAAGGAGTTTTATTCATCCTTTTAAGCCCCCATCAGAGCCAATAGGAACTTGACAGGAGCTTGTTCTGCCATTGCCAAGCACAAGTCATCAGCTATGTGATGTTCAAACGTACTCTGAACTCAGTTTTTATTTTTGCTATACTTTCACTGATTACCGTCATTACCCTGATTTGTCTGGTTCCCATGACAAAATTCTTGGCACCTAAGATTAAGTCTGTGTGGCATTACAAACCCAAGTGTAGCCTGTGTCTGCCTTTTTAATATGTAACACATATTAGCATGTCTAGGATAATACAAGACTTACTGACAGTTTCACCACTCACTACTTTCCAGCTGGAATATAAAACAACTGGACTAAACTAGGAAGCTTTTTTTTTGTTATTGAGGTAGCTTCTTTATTCTCTGTTTGGAGATTGCCATCTGAAGAACTCTAAACACCCATTGGTGCTTTCTGATTAATAGTTTTTAGGAGGTAATCTTAGCGAGCTGATAAAGTCATGAGAAAAACCTGTCCTGCCTTAACAGCTCCAAACTCTAATACTTTAAGCTGTGGTTTTGATTTTGGCTTGAGATTTATGATTTGTTTGGGTTGGCTTTTTGTTTGATTAAAAACTCATTAGAGTTACAAGCTTCATTTCAGATTTCTCATTAGCAGCCACAAAGGGGCACAGCAGCCTGCAAACTTTGCAACACTAGAAGAAATGTCTTTAGATCCTTCAAGGGAAAGACCCTTTCAGAAGCTCTAACCCTGCACCACTGCTCCACAAGATTCTGAAACCGAAGAAGAGCAGTTACAGCACACAGGAAGATATCTGGGGGAAAACATTAAGTATCATTTGGAAAGCTGACTTATTCAACCCTTTACCTTAACACTTGAGTACTTCTGCAAAAATATTTCAGGCACGTTTTTGCTCAGACCCAGGCCAGAACTGGCTCTGAGGCTGGTCAGAGGAGCATTGGTATGAAGCCCTAATCGTTCTTTGGCCTCGTGTGGATTTGCTTCATATTCTATCAACAGGATCATACAGGGACTGAAAAGTGTAAATCTTCAAAAGACATTATTATCCAGTTAAGGTTGCTCAGGCAACCCATCAGCTTTGGTACTACATATTTTCTGTAGATACTCAGTGTCTTTAATTTTTTTTGCTTGGTTTCTCACAGCAAAAATTCTCTAAACCAAGAAATATTTGCTCCAGGGAATGCCTGTTTAAAAGTATAAGCAGCTAAATGTTCTCTCTCACTCATATTCCCTGCCAGGCATTCCTCTGTTCATCTTTTATAACTAAAGGATATCATATATATAATGAAATGTTCAGTGATTAGAATATTTCCTAGGGAGGCACAGGAGATGGGTTGAGATCTAGTCTCTTCTCTGCCCTATGGACATGAGAAGTCACATTTCCTTTTTCTCTCTTTTTTTTCCCCGTTTTTTTTTTTTTTTTTTTTTTTTTTTTTTTTTAATACTTTCTGCAGAAGAATGTTCAAAATAAAGTATATCTGCATTGTGGTAATACATTTATTATATCTGTCTACATTGTCTCACTTTTCTGAATACTCATTAGGCAAAAAACAGCATATGGTAAGTTGGTAGAGCACTCATATAGAATGGGTGAAACCTGACTTTCTATTATGGTTTCTTCTCCATAATCTGTTTTTATGATGCACCTATTTAGACAACAGTTTAGGCCATTTTCTTTTCATCTGAGAGTTGAAATACTCATACCAACAAATTAAGCGAATGAGCTTTCTATTCATTCATAAAACCGGTGTGCAACCACAACTGAATTTCTTAGGCAACCTGAAGCATTTTCTACCTTTTCTTTCTGCTTTATTTGAAGGTTATAAACAGCTCTTTATTCAAATCTCCAAGTAATATAAGAAAATATTATGAGTAATTACACTTAATCTCTCTCTTACAAAATATGAATTATACTACCAGATTGATAATGGCATTAACTATTTAATTAAACTGGATGGTGTGGGTTGGCATGGCCTTAATCATGTGATTATTTGTGTATATAGTACATAAATACAAATAATAAAAATAAATTGAAACTAAATTGCTGTCAAAAAAAGCTCATCTGTTTGAGAGAATTTCTGCAAAGTATGACTCTCGCACTAATTTTTCAGTGACTCAAATCATATGATGAGGGAAATAGTTTTCATTGAATTCCCTCCGCCGAATTGCAGATCTTCCAATACGCCAGCCTAAGTCTGAATAAAAGAATAAAACAAATAACAGTTGATATGCACAGTGCTGTACTATAATTATCCAATTACTTCCCATTGTGCAGAAATGGCATGCAATTTCCACACCTGTGGCTCCCAAGAGATGTTATTTGCACAGTTTGGATCTGAACGCCTAGTCAAATTTTGCTATGGTGCCTTGGGTCAGATTTATGTTAAATTTCTCTCCTTATAAACTCCACAGTCACATATTATTTACTGGTGTGCTGGTTACATACACTGCTCTCTTGCTTGGTAGGAAACCTGTCTTGATGATCAACTTCTGCATCCTTGTGGCTAGTAGCCATGCCATAAAGACAACTCCTGTAGTGAGAAGTGCCAGCTCCACAGTGGGGAGAATGAGAAAGGTGGGGACCATATTTTCCCTGTGGCATTTCATCTGTCTTTCATAATGTAGCTGTGGTAGCAGTCTTAGGCAAGAGACACGTCAGTTCCACAGCAAGAAAACCAATGGCCATTGTCTGAGAAGAGGGATTTTATACCTTTGTCATCAATGTTAATACACTTGCAACACATAAAAGATAAATCTGATATATTGGAATCATGGTGTTAATAACCAGTTATTTTTTTAAGCGAAAAAAATAGCAATTTGCTTCTGATGCTTCAGGCCATACAAGCTCTGACAAATTGATTCCAGTATAAAGGATTTCCAAGGCCTTTCAGAAGTCTGACTGATTTCTTTGGTTGTGTTTATTGGTTTTTACATCAGTTGATTAAATTTTATATGTTTTACATTTGCATCTACAACTATGTCCAACTTCATGCCTAAACCCAAAATCTCATTGTTTCCATTTATGCAAAGAGCAGCCAGAATCGTCCTATTTCTCTATTTCCCTACAAAGTATTGCCCCACATCTATGCACAAAGGTGTAGACTATATGCAGAGCAATCTCCAGATACTCTTAATGTTTTTAACACTTCTAATGCTCACTCTGCTCCACTGACCCATTTATGGAGTATATTCTGCCAAAAGTATTCCGCCAAAAGCCAAAAGTGACAAGGCATGACATTTGAAATCAACCACCAAGCAGTCTTTAAGTGCATGAAACACATTTCTGCTGCAAAATCAGGGACTCCATTGAATAGACAACAGGGGGAATAAATTGTCAATTTGTTGGAAATCTATACAACTCTTTCTGTCTATGACTCCTAGGCTAGAGATAAAAGTATTATGTCAAGTTTTTTTGTGTTCGGTTTTGGTGTTCTTTCCTCTCCTAACTAGTTGCAAAAGTCTCCATTTGTTATCATTTGCTTTCTGGTAGTATGCTTCTATATCACGTCACTGCAAGTTTGAAGACATACCTTGAGGTATTTAATTTGTTCATTCTATTTTATCTAAATGCTTTATAGCATTGTCTAGATCTTCTTAGTGTTATCTATTAAAAAAAATCTTAATAAATGAAGCAGTAGGATTTAATACAATCCATCAACAGTGAGTCTTACAATTTGAAAATTCAAGTCTCCCTTCCCCCTTGTTAACCTAATTTTAAATGCATTTGGGAAAATGACATGTGCAATATGTCCTCAATGTCTATAGATGTGGCCTAGTTCAGTACAGACGGGGATTGATTCTAAAAGCCCCCAAAGAAAAAAATAGTGCCATCAACTTCCTCTTACTTTTACTAAAGCTCATTTCAACTGTGCCAGTACTGCAAAGAATGAGAGGTTTTTTTTCTAGGTAGAGTTGAACCTTTTGGATATTTTCATCTTAATCATCAGACTATACCACTTTCTAACTCTTATTTCCCAACTAGTAATGTAAAGAAAACACCTAGCAAATAAAAAAAAAATAAAAAGATTGGTTATCTGTCTAATTCAGACACATTATTAAGTCTGGTTTAAAAAGAACATAGAACCACAGAATAATTTCGTTTGGAAGGGAACTTTAAAGATCATCTGGTCCCAACTACCCTGCCATGGGGAGGGATATCTTTCACTAGACTGGGTACATCTCTAAGTAATGCTCAAGGTTGCACCCAAGAAAAGAAAACATTATATTGTACTAGTAAACCACTACTACCAAGACAGCAAAATGAAAAAATGGTATTTAAAATATTTTATAATTTTATCAGTACACATGGGGATAAATCTGGGTTAATGTGGTTAAGTGATACGATTGAAGTGGGTAACCCAATTACATTTTCAAACAGTTTGGCGTGATCTCTGTAGATGTATCATCTTGGGTCGGTACAGTTCAGTTGGTATTAGCTGAAGGTGAATCAGAAACCTCTATCAGGCATCCTTGGGCTTGGTCAATGTAAATATGTGCTCATGCAGTTTATTAAACTAAAATGACAATTTCCTAAGGTAGGTGAAAAGGAAGAATATGAGGAGTCATTTTTTGTCTGCAGAGAAAAGGCCCTTGATGATCCATGAACTACTTTTAAGGAATCTATCAAATTTGGTGATGAAAGGCAAGTTCATATGGACTGCACATATTTCGCCAAGGTGGCGAATTTTGGGGGTGGTGGTGGTGGTCTGTCTGAATGGCCTCTGCAAGAAGATTGGGCTACCCTGTGCTGGACAGAGCTGGTTCTACAATTAATCCACTGCTGGTCACAGCTGAACCCATAGCAAAACGTGTGATAACCCTGGCAAGACATATTTAACAGAAGGAGAAAATGCCAGAAAGGCAGAGAAAAAAGTCTCAAGAGAAACAAAACAGAAAAAAACCCCTCACCTAAACCCCCAAAATCAAAACAAATAAAAAACAACCGACAAACAAAACCAGAGTGGAAAACATCTGTGAGCACCACAGTCAGAGACGAAGGAACAAAGAGGAGTTGGGAGATGTTCCATGGTTTCATGGTGGAAAACATATTTCCTGCAGAATGTGTAGGACCCATGCTGGAGCAGGGGAAAAGAGTAAGAAGGAAGGAATGGCAAAGAGGAACTGCTGTGTACTGTCCATACAGCTCTCCCTTGACTTACTTGGAGGAGCAGGTAGAGGTACCTGCACTGAAGGAGAAAAGTTAAGCATGGAGAACGGAGATGGCAGGTGTTTTGATATTTGTCTTTCTGTTCCAAATGATAGAGATCTCTTTTAATTTGCAACAAATTATTTTCCTCACATCAAGTCTGTTACATCTAAAACAGTAAGTAGTTGATAAACAATGTCTCTGACTCTGTGCACACCAGCTTTTTCATCCTCTTATATCCTCCCGTTCTGCTGCGGAGGGGGAATCAGTGAATGGCTGTGTAGGCATTTAACTGCTAACAGATACTTATGCACCATGCACATCTACCTGCAAACATATGTATCTAAATCTCAACTGAAAAACTTCTAGAAAGGTATAAGTTCACTTTGGAAACATTTTAGGAATCTTCAAGTTGAAAAAGGCCCTTCCATATAATTTAAGTAGGAATAAGAAATGCTTCAAGCCTATTTTTTCAAAACTTAGCCATCTTTTGTCCTTAAAAATTATTAAAACTCCATAAGCCTTGTTTCTTGTGTCTATTGTAGGGAATTTTCTGTCAGAGGCAATTAGTTAATATCCTGCTAGAAAGATAGTCCGCTCTGGAAATCATATTCCCTCATTTGCTGCAGGGAAGCTTTAATTCCTCTTACACTGCATGAGGTTCCCTAACTTCTACTGTGGCACTTCTGTTTGGCTTTTGGGTAGTAGAAATTTTCAGGTGTTCCTTTCCTATTCAGCTTCTTGCCTGACATGCAGGGCTTTTTTTCTCATCCGTACTCATATTCAGCCAAGATCCTTTTCTGTCATCCCCTTCACAGAAAAACAACATTTAAAAAATCACTAATTTGTATTTAAAACTTAGTTTTAGTTCAACATTTGATAACACACCAAAATTCTAATGGTATCAATATTGAAATATCTCTTTGTGTCTTATAGTTTTATTCCGAACACTGGATTACTCTTCATTAATAGATGCTTCCTTCTTAACTGAAGCATTTTGATAATTAAGCTTTGTTATTCACATGCATACATAATACTGTATACATTTTCATTTTAAAAGGTCTTGTTATCTATGAAACGGAAAAATCCCAAACCACACCATGTGTAAAAAAAAATTCTCACCTCTATCTTTAAGTCTATCAAAAGTGATTCTTATCATTCCATTAACTGGTAACTGATTTTGAATTATTAATTAGCATTTGATAAATTCACCACACACACACACACACACACACATATATATATAGATATATGTATATGTATATGTATATTTGTACATGTATATACAGATATATATAAATATGCACTTCAGACAATTATTACAAACCGTATGTTCACAGCTGTAATTCTGATAAATTAAAATGAACAGAGATAGTAAGATACTAGGAAATCCAAAGACCCTCCAACAAACTGTTGTTAAGAACATAATTATTGATTCATCGGAGGTGTTTTTCTCTTATGAACAAGAACCAGCCACGTGCCTCAGGCTTTTGCCTGAGACCATTACTGCTGAAACCATAGCTTCTTTTAGCTGATGATGAACACTAGAACACATTTATATGACCTAGAACGCAACCATCCTTGAAAATAATTCAGTTATATCTTTTTAAAATGTTTAAAGCATGCTTCTATATCCCAGTCCAGTTCTTCTCAGATAAGTAAAAGCTGTGCCTCTAGAAAAACTGATGCAATTAGATGTTTCTAAAAATATCCCAAGACATGGAAATGACATCTTGTGCACATGTTGCCACTATCCATATATTCTGTTAATTTCCATTAAACTAACAAAATTGATATTCATGTGGTAATCAAAACTAATCTTGGGAATATATTCTTTACAATTTATTTTACCTTGATTTTCATCAGAAAATTACATTCTTATATGTTTTCTAGCCTAAACAATTTCTGCTGTATGATAAACTATGCACTAGGAGTGCCTGTGTGTATCCACCACCTCAAAAGAGAGAGGGGAGATTTGGAGTTCTGAAGTTTGTCTTCCCAAGTCAAGATTACCTGTGATGGAACCTAGCTTTCCTGGAAATGGCCCAACAGTGCACGTCCATAGGAAGGGGTGAATTAATTAATCCTTGTTTTGCTTTTCTTGAGTATGCAGCTTTTGCTTTACCCATTAACCTGTCTTTGTCTCAGTCCATGGGTTTTCTAGTTTATATTCTTCTGACTTCCCAATTCTGGTGGTTGAGGAGTGGGCAAGGAGCTGTGTGTACTTGATTGCTGGTTGGGGTTAAACCATAAACATTATGAAGCTATTTAATCTCTAAATTAGATTCACCAGAGAGGTTATGGAATTTCTATCCTCAGATATTTTCCAGGGATGTGGTCCTAAGCAACCTATTCATCGCTTTGGGTTGAGGACTGAACTAGATGACCGAAAAAGAGCCTTTTCGAATCAAGCCTATATTAGCCTATGAACATTTCAGTGTCTGTCTATCTACCTACATTATTAAAAAACATCCATAAACTGTTGGAAAAAAATTGCGAAAAAATTGGCAAACATCTGCTGAAATAGGATGCTGCGTTCATGCTATAACCAAAAATTAGTCTTTGTGTTCTAGGGCCTAAGCTTTGGAGTCTGCTGCTGTGTTATACAGACAACAGTTTATAAAGGTAAGGAGTGAACTCTTTTGAAATTAAGACAGAGCCAGCAACATATGCAGAGAATCTTGCATTGTTTGTTGTGATTTGGAGGTTTCTGTGCCTAGCAACATTTTGCAAAGGATATCTAAATCCTCTGAGAGTGCTAGAAATAAGAGTGATTACTTACTGGTTTTGAAAATGTTAATTTTAGTTTCAACATGAATTCAGATTTCCAGTTATATCTTGTTGATATGAATAGCATCCAGTGTCCAAGCTGGTAAGTAATTGAGGCTTTGGGAGTTGGACTGCTCTTGTGCTAATTAAAATCTAATCATCATCATGAGAACAGACACCTACTGAGACTTTTAAACTGTAACTCCTAAAGAATCCCTCACAAAGTTTGCATGCACACACATTCTTTGTTAAGTGTGACTGCTGCTTAATATGCTGAATATATTATATCTGTAATACCACTGTTTCTTACAGGTTTATCCACAGCAACGATCTAACTCTCAGTCCTATGTATAAAGCTGTGCAACCTTTTTACTTTTCACATGGACTGAGGATATTTTTTCCCCTTCTGTCTCCTCAGACAATGCTA
Source organism: Alethe diademata (assembly GCA_025584955.1). Lineage (NCBI taxonomy): Eukaryota > Metazoa > Chordata > Aves > Passeriformes > Muscicapidae > Alethe > Alethe diademata. Next base: position 73,060,467 of record JANRMJ010000066.1, on the reverse strand, counting down.
TATGGACATGATTCAGGCAGTGTTAAAAATGTTTTAATTATCAGTCTTATCTTCAATAAAAGCATTTTTACATCTGGATGTAATATCAACCCAAGCAACATGAAGTGTTCTTGTCTTTTACAAGAATGTCATCTAGGAACCAAGTATGGATGTATTCATACATATATATGGATATTGCAGCACAAGCTTGATTTATGTATCCAAGTAAAGATGTGACTTCTTGTTTAGAAATTGAAAATATGCTTTAAGAAAAATGCTTTTAGATACACTGAGACTATAAACACTCTTTCTGGAATTGAATCAACTGGAATATACCATAAATTCTGTCCATTTTGCTCTTGTGGGATTTTGGAACATTAAGCTCTTGCAAGCAATTAAAAAAAAAAAAATCAGATCATGAAAAATACAAGGGAGCATATAAATTCTGGTGCTGGTAAACAAAAATATTGTTGCATGTTTTATTCCATCTGTAGATTTTAAGAAAAAGCAAACTCTGATAAGCAATTTCATTTTGATAAATTTCAGGAAAAGAGCAAGAAAATTTAAACACTGGACATTTCAAACTTTAAGGATAATGATGACAATTATTGTAGGTCTTTGAATAGTGAAATTCTCAAGGACTACTTCTCATTGCAATCTTACTGAACAGTCGTCTTAAAAAACACTCACTCCATTCATTTTCAGGCTACATTTGCTATCTTTTTGCTGTACATTAGCTGCTCATGGCAACAGTAGCTGTAAATACCTAATGATGGACATGAGACAGGTGGTAATTATAAACAGCAAGTTTCCAGTGCCCTCCTGCCATAATTTTCTGGTACCAAAAATGCATAAACTCCAACAAAAATTAAAACTGATAATGATTTCTTCCCCTTTCTTTGCAAATTCAGGGAAGTTTTCATCAAGTGAATATGACAAGAAATAGTTCCTCAGTGAAAATGATGTGTAAAAGAAAACTTCCTGCAGTGCTAAGATGCTACATTTTGATGCACGGTTATTTGGTTCAGTCATTTAAAAATTAAATATTATAATTTTGATTCAGACTTCTTTGGGGTAGGTCTTTGAGTCATGCTATCAGAAAAATACAACTAGATTTAAGTGAAATATAAAGGCAGGTCAACGACATGAAACCAACTTCTATCAAACAAATAAGAGAGGAAGAGAATACCTCAGAGAAAACAATTATTTTGGGATTGAATTCCAATATTGAGTTTAGGTACTGTTGCTTACAATAACTGACAATATGAAAGAAGGTAACACAGGACTTGGGTTTTGCTCTATTTTGTTGAAGAAGAGGGCATGAAAGGTTGTTTAGCAAAAGCAAAATTAAAAGCTGTGGGTAAATTTGATCTTCATGGGAGAGATTTTTTATCCTAACAAAAAGTAAATTTGACCGGCCAAATTTAGTCCAGATAGTCAGTTCCCTTGGAGTGGTTCTACCAATATGGAAGATGTTTTCTCTCTTCTATATAAGAACTTATATTTAGCTCATGAAAAGCAGAATAGGAAGGAGAAAATACCAAAGGGGAGGAATTCTAAGTCACTTGAGCCAGTGAAATTTTTGGGCTGTGGAGCGAACCACTTAAGCACAAACTCAGAGAGTTTCAGTCAGAGCAGCGTGTTTACAAGAAGGAAAAGTGAAATGATCAAAGAGCTCATGAGAATATTAACTTATACTAGGGTGTTTTAAGGGGATTTTGGAGATATGCAAAATATTTTAATTGTATTAGGAATTTTTTTTCACATGTGCAATAAAATAGAGCAAAAGCTGGACTATGAAGAAACAAGCACAAGAAAATGTGGAGGGAGGACAAAATGTACCAGTCATGTGTAAGTTGTGTTTCAGTGTAATTCTCTAGTCAAGACCTGCATCTAATTGTTGCTCTCTGTCCTATTCTCTGGCTAAACACTCTTTCCTGTGTGATGCAGTCTGTGTGTGTTTGGTGATCTGGTAACGGAGTTTGCACTGGACTAGCTGTCGAGTTGGAAAAGAAGGAAATCAAAACTATGAAAGGATCAGAGCTGGATTCTGGATTAAAAAAAAAAAAGGCTTAGGGTCTGGATATGAGTTGTGGATGTTGCCTTAAGGCCTGGTCTGGGGTCTGAGGGACTCATGTCTGTATATCATTAGAGTGTGTACAAATGTACCAACCTGCAAACTTCAAGACTGATCAATCAGACCCAAGGAAGAGCTTGGGCCCATTTATGTTCTTCACGTTTAGGTGAGTGCTGTTAGTCTGATGTGGCTCTCAGTAAAGGCCTTGTTCTCCTTCTGGTGATGATCTGTGTGTTGGCCTGACATGTTTCTCCTGTGTACATGTGTGTTTGCATATTTTGAACACATGCTCAGCTGCATAACTGAGCTGGAAATGGGGAATAGCAGCAGCAACATCCAGCAAAGCTGTGAGGAAAAGTCCCCTGGGTTCATCTTCCTTTCACAGTTAAGATTTTTAATGTTATAGTTGTTCAGCTGTATTCAGAACTGACAGAATCTTTTCTCCTTGCCACCTGCACCTCTGTACCTGACATCACTCATACTGAAGCAGGTCTGTGAGCATTTCTGCTGGATTTTTTAGCAATGCCTTTCAAATTTTGTGGTGCTTTAAGCATTTCTTTTTTAATCTTGCTTCAAAGCACATGGCATATCTCTGAAGCCCTGGAATCATTCAAATCTGAAACACTCTGGGGTTTCTGAGTCACACTGTGTAATTTGAAGCATTTGAATCACCTGGGAAGATCTGGGATGTATTTATTAATTATCTTCTTATAGTGCCAAAAATATACATAGAGATGTATAGCCAAAATTAAAGGCATAATATCCCCCCCCCACACACTCCCCAGAAACTAGGTGACTGATCATATTAAGTGGCAATAAGTGTCAGTGAACATCCAAGGACAACTGTGTTCTCAAACTTCTCTGGACCAGGTTTTAACAACAGGTAGAACATTATCCTGCAAGGGAATTTTGAACTCTCAGATTAAATTCATGCTTGAATTTTGATTCAGACTTCTGAATCTTTTAAATTCAGGCACCCTTATTGCTTAAGGGATATGAAGTCTTCAATCAGCTTTTACAGGAAAAAAATTCTCCATCTCTCTGCCAATGGCATGTGTCTGATAAATACCCTTCCTCTTTCTCATTACTATTAGAACTTTATATTGAAAAATAATTTACTGAAGGGTCCACAGAAAAGCTTTAGTCCATTTTTGTGGGACGTATGGTCTAGTTCTACAATCTCAGGTCTTTCATACTATTTGCTTCCATATGAAATTGACTTCCCACTCCAGCTCCTTCCTCTTCCGATTGCTTTTCTGTTTCTGACTCTTGCTTAGATATTGTCTATTGTCATTGCTGGAAGTGAAGGAACTAGCTCTCCCTACCTACGTGTTCATATAGAAAAAATAATTCATGGAATTGCAACTCGTCTCCAGACTTCCCTCCATTTTCCTGTTCATGGAACAGTTTCTCTCTCTTAATCCACCTGGCTAGATACGATGTCTTATTTTCATATAATTTCTCTCATATTAGGCTCTGCTTTTCAAATCTTCTATCCAATAGAAAATGGATAGAAATTCAAAACTTGATAAGAGACTTCCAATTTTTTCTGTCTTCTTTACTACTATCAGTTACTTCAAGATAGTTTAATGTATACAGTAGTAGACCCAAAATGGGACTAAAATATATTCTCTACTTTTCCCAAAAACTACTTCTTGTAGTTAAATCCCTTTGACCGTAGGACACCATCCAAGATTAGGCAGACAAAAGAAATGGGTGCATGAAATTGTAACAAAAAAGATTTTGTAACAGAAAAGATTTTACCATATTTTCCTTCCACTCTTAAATTCTCATTTTATGCCAATTTTTGTATTAGATGCCAAATAGCATAGGGATAGATAAACTATCTTGACATAAGCTTGTACTAAAAATAAAAAGGTCAATAGTCTGATTAGCGTTCTATATTCTATGATAATATGTATGCATTGTTTAACAGATGGTTTAACACTGTTAAATTGTTTTATTCCTTTCCTGTCTGTAAAATCTTACCAGATAGAAAACACTGGAATAATATGTGTTGTATTAAGTATCAGTTGGATTAAAAAACAAAGCTGTTTGGTTTTTTTCGCTTGGAAAATCAGCATTTCCAGGGATTATTCCCCTGGAAATTAAAACACAGTGCCACATACAAGGTGTCATTTGGATTCTGATAGGTCGCATATTAACTTTTGACTTACATGATAAGAAATGCCTCTCGTTATGACTGGTCATATTTTAGTAGCATGCTAAAGCCTGGCTTTGAATCAGGGTTGTAACCTGGCTTATCTTATTGTTCTGATAATTAATTGCAGGACCACATAATCGATACACAATTCATTGCCAGTGCCAAACTGTGCCGTAAAGCTCTGGAAAATGGCACTAAAAATACTGCTTGAAGGGTCTGGTTCCTTCTGCTCTGCAAGTTGGTGACAAAAATCCTGTTGATCTGAAAAAGAACAGAATTTGGTCTTAACTGTTGGATGTTGTCCCTGTGATTGAGGCTCCTTTACTTTAATGAAAATTGACATGTCTTAGTCTGACAAATTATTTTCATTATGGGCACTAGGATTGCTTTATGGCCTAAGGCATTCATGACTCTAAACTGTGCTTGGCATTTTAAAAAACAATTATTTTAAGCCTATCCTGTCTCTTATTACATTTTTGGTACTTAGCTTCTCATGCTTCAGTACAAAGTTGAAAACATGAACTAGTGTAGTATAGGGCAAGGGAGGTACACAGAAGTTGAATAATAGAGTGCAGCAATTTTTTGTTGTTTCCTAAGTGCAGTGTCTGCAGTTGAAATATCAAAGGGTAAATTCAGTACTCGGTTTAGGTTGGGGTACTCCCACTAGTTTTGGTAGGATGCAATATAAAGCAGAACAAACCATGAAAAAAATTAAATAAATACTAGGCACAGGTGTTTTTTCTCCCTCTAGCTTTTAATTAAAAATGTTGGGATTTTTTTAACCATGAGTTGCTTTTACCTCACTATAAAAGATAAGATGCTGCCAGTCAGAGCATCCTCCACAACTTCGCTGTTCTTTACCAGGTTATTGTAGAGCTTACAATTACAGCCTGTTTTTTACAAGATAAGACCTTCTGCAGTGTTCATGATATTCAGAAACTCACTCATGCCATAGCATAGATAATATTTGTGCAATCAATCCTCTCAGCTGCACTGTATAAAGCTGCCAATGCAGAAAATATGGCATCTCAGACTAAAGGAATGTATGAAAATTCCTTGACCTCCACTCCAGTCGGCAAATGTAATAACATTTAAGGGTAGAGAAAATGGTAAAAGAAGGAGAATAAGAGCAGGATTTTCCTATTAAAAACTTATTAAAAGGAAGAAAAGAAATAGAGGGGGGAAGGACTAGACTACCTGCATTAGCATGTGTTAACAAGAAAGAACCATTTAGTCAATTAAAAAAATAAAGAACATATAAGATATCTTAAAGGAATAGTGAAGGAAGGAAAAGGCTGGTATATTTCCATATCTTGAATGAATTTCATTTCTAAAATATATAAAAATATTTTGATATTATACAGATGGACTGTCTGAGGGAGGAGTTAATTATCAGTTTCTGTGGTAATTGTATTAGTGGCAACTATGTCATATTTTACCAAAATTGGATTCTACCCTAACAGTGAAGCTAGCTAGGTGGTATCCCCTGAATAATCTCATTCTTCATACTGTAGCAGCAGACAAATCAATTATGGATTCTCCCCCTCCCCCATCTCTGTTAGTCATATTTGAAGTTTTGTCACTGTGCATTCCGTTTATTTGCTGCTGGCCTAATAATCCCCTGCATGCTGGGAAAACCTTTGTTCTCTGACAGAAGTAATAAAGCCGTCTGCTCGATTCCCTCTTGTGAGACATGGAGTGCTCCCATTTTATTTAATCTGGTGGTATGTAGCCTTTTCAAAGTAAGCACTTCACAGGGACTGAATGGGAAATGAATCCTAGTGACTGGCCTGTGTGGAAAAAAAATTAAAATTTGCCCTTCAAGGTAAAAAAGCAATGACTCTTAATTTTAGATTTCTCCTCTCCTCAAGAAAGCTGCATGAGAAACGTGGGTCAAATGGGTTTTAGCTCTCATTTCTGCTGGAGCATGTGTCTTCCTGTGGAAGTGCTTCGGCTGTTCCTGCTCTTCATTCACTCATTCCCACTGAATGGCAGCATACAGAAAATGAAGAGATCTAAATGCCAGCAGGAGGCTGGCTGCTTTCTTCTAGGCATGTCCTGAGCCCAGTCACCCAGAACAACTTGTGATCCCTGGACAAAGACACTCACAGCAGGTGGCCATATCAAGAAATTTTCCTCCTGGAATTAGATATTATTCCAGGAATCACTACTGAGTCAAACATAATGCCCCATCCTGCTGGGTCAAGTAGGATTTCATTTCAATTTCTTTACACAACGATGCGTTTCATCTTGTCTGCATACAATGACAGTGCTCAGGCATGAAATAAATTGAAGTGCTTGAAAGGCAGAATTATCCCTTGAACCTGCAGCATTCCCGACCCTCAAAACATACATTGTCAAGTGAGTTCCAGATAAGCAGGATCTTCACCGAGTGTTTGTGCTGCTTGGCTTCCTTTAATCATACTCCCTTTTGTAAAAGGGATTTTCGAGGGGAAAGATAAATCATTGCTGAGGAAAAAGGTCATTTTCAAAAGGCTTTAAGAGCTTCATTTCATGTGGCTTTTCAAGGTGAAACAGGTAATTCAGTGCAGTGAAAACCTTTTGTATTCAACTTAATTCACAGTTCACACTACCAAGAAAGTAGTAACAAAATAAGCTTGAATAAAATTCTTCATTAAAACTGTTCTTATAGGTGTGTGAGCCACATTTTGTTGTTTGCTAATACATTGGCCTGAATATTGAAAAATAAATTTATGACTAATACTGAGCTGTCTATTCTGGCTTTAAATCATCTGTGCCTCCAATATTGGACCATTTTCTTCCTGTAGTACAAAAGGCATCAATCATTTCTTCTGGGAATCACTTTTGTAACACATCTACTGAATATACTGATACTGAGACATCCAGGCACAACCAGGCACGTTGGCATCCTGCTCACAACCAGAGACAGACTCATATTTTTAGGATAGGGTAGCAAATATTTTGCAATGTTTCATAGATAATGAGCCTGCCCTAAATATAAGGATTTTTTCTGTATTTTCAGACTATCTGTGTAGGCCTTACAGATCCCTGGTCAAAGGTCAGATATCTGTCTTTCTTTAAGATATCTGTGCTTTGCTTATGAACCTCAGTGTAAGAGCTCAGTGTAAGAATGACCAGATTAATATACATAGTTTGGGTTAGTAGACTCAGTCATGATCCTTTCAACTATAATGAATACACTTCTCTTTCTTTTCTTATTTTTCTCACTGAGCTGTGTATCCTTTAAAGTGTGGCTACACATTTCACTGGAAACAACTGTCCAAAATGTTCATTAATGTTAATTGAATAATTTATAACAGTAAATAATGACCCTAACTGAGAAAGTCTTCTTTCATAATGAGGACAAATATTTTAAAAACATGCATATGTATCAAGAATATTGTACACAGAAATGGATCTTGTTTTACTCTCTTGTTTTTCCCACACATAAAAATAATATTGATTAAATATCTTCATGCTCTAAAACAGAGCATGTACCTGCCCCAAACCATCCTAGACTGGGTGCTAGTCATATTTTAGTAAAAATAGGTAAAAATGCTGCTAAAAATGAAATATGTTTGGTGATATTACTTCATTCCTTTATTTCCTTTTTAAGTGAAATACGAACCTTAAGGATATGCAACCAATATCACAGATAGAGTATACCTGGTGGGGGATCCCATGAAGAAATCATGTTCCCAAACTCACCTTCTTGTCTGTATCACTCCGATTTGTTAAACAAAAGATAATACTCTTGCCTGTAAATTCTTCTTCTTTGTGAAATATAGTTGTTTGTTAAGAAGTATCTCAAAGAGATTGTGCATAGCACATAGGATGAGTCATGCTTATGAACTGTGGCAAGGTACATGATGTATGCATGAATGTAGTTCAAATTTATAATATATTTCATCTCTCCAAACCACAAGCCAGTGCCCAATCAATGCTCTTCAGCAACTGGAGAAGATTTAGGAGAAGATATAAATATATACTATTTATACAATAATAATTGAAAGAATGACTTTGTTTAGAAGAGATAATGTCTGCCTTCAAAAATGATTAGTATATTCATCTTGTGTAAACAATTTAATAGTAATAATAACAATAACAACAACAAAAAAAAGCATCTCTATTCATCACAATTATTTTTATGTTATGTTGTTGGCTGCAAGAAGCCATATCAACCTTGGAAATAATTCTTCTTCAGTATATCCTTTAATGTGGATAAACCTGGTCTAGAACATAAGAGACAATCAGGGTAGAAAATAATAAGTATGGGAGAAGGAAGATGTGAGTTCAAAAAACTACCATTAAGAGCAAAGCAACTTATGAAGTCATTGGTGTCCTTCTGGCTACTCTTAAGTAAGACTATTAAAATTATTTCTCAATTCTTTGCATGGACACAGAATACCTTTTCAGCAATAATGTCCATTGTCTATGGAAGTGAGTAAAAAGAAGTTTAGCAAGGAGATACAATGTTGTGGTTATGTAGTCTTAGATATCATCTTGCCAACACAAACATTTCTCTATAATCAGAGCCCCAGAAAGCTAATGGCCCTATTCTTTCAGAAGACAAGAAAGAAATTGAGAGGACAATTTGATTTCATTCTTAAAGAATTGCAAGCAATCATGAAAATGATGACACAGTTAATTTTGTTGCTTATAAGAACATATACATGGTTTTTGTATAATTGTCTTAAGATTTCAAACAATTCCACTAAAAAAAAATAGATAAATCAAAACAAAAGACCTTCCATGGTGAGGAATTGAATTCCCATGTTTAGTCCAAAAACTAATATTCCTTCTTCTTGTTCTTTTCTTCTGATTGCTAATTCAATGCTTATTCTGATTTGCAGCCAGAATACACAAAAAAATCTCATTATTTCATAATTGTGGTCTAGCTTATAAATTTTATACTTCATGAGAGAATGCTACCAGTCAGCATTGTTTGCTAACATGTATTTCA
>JANRMJ010000066.1:73036982-73047141 GCA_025584955.1 Alethe diademata | reverse complement strand
CATTTGAACAAGTCACTTGGGAAAAATCCTTTGTACAGAGATATACAGTTCTATATTTGGGAGGTTGATGTATGCACTGATATTGTCAATAATGAAAAAAATCCCTTTCCCTTGTGGTCAGAGATCTCCAAAGAAGCTTCACAGAAGAGATATACTTTGCTTTCCTACAAAATTATATGATGTGGACTTCTGGCATCCAATGTATGTCTTTGAAATTATGCCTGTAAGAGTGGAAAAAATAGAAATGCGTATTAAAATAAGCAGGTAAGGTCACTGAAGGTTATTGACAATTTAGCTAAACATCTTTCAGATATGGTTTAGTAATATTTGCCCCGTCTTCTGAACTAATGGTCTAGTCCTCGAGCATTTCTGTTCATCTATGCATACAAAATATAAAAACTCTAAAATTAAGAACAAGTGGCGGTTGCTATAAACCAGAAGAACTTGCTGGAGTGCAGTAAATATCTAGTTTCAAAACTATTATGCATTGTGCTTTCTTAAATTTTCCTTTCAAGGATAAAGGTTCTACTTTTCAACCTAATATAATGTCAAGACACAAATAAAAATATATGTAAAAAAACTGTTATGGAAATAAAGAATAGTAGAGAACTAATGCAAAACCAAAACCCATAATGGTGTACCCTTGATTCTTTTTTTTCCACAGAACTATGACACATTCTAATTTATATTTTAGTATTTCAGAAATTATAACATTAAACATAGTGTTTTGATTTTGTGACAAGTCACATTATATCCGTATACTGTAAAATCAAACATAATGGATCAGTTTAAGAAATGTGATTTCATTTGTATGTTTGAATTTTGTTGCCTGATCATTTCGTTAAATATTATCCAGCTCTTGTTGGGGAAAAAAAATAGATTTCCCACTCATCTTCTCCTGAAAAGTCATGATTAGATAGGACTGAATGTTTATTTTTATAGGACCATGTCTATTTTTGTCCTTTTTCCAAGGCAGCCTGTATGTAGAACATTTCCATAGCTGTAAGCATCTTTCTATGTATCTTTCCTAGATCTTTTGGAGGTGGATGAAGCATTTCTAAGCACAGAGCTGCTTAGAAAGAAGTATGGTAACCTGAATGATTCCTTCTATTAGATCTATTAGCAATTCTCTTTTTTAACCAGTTACATATGTGAAAGTGGGCAAGGTGAATTGGAAATAGAAATCAGTAATATATATATGAGGAGGTAGATCACACATGGGTGATATTCTTCTTTTGCATAACACATGTTCACGGCAATAACAAGAGTCAAAGCCACTCCAGTAGGCACTCTCCGTACCACACCTCAGGTCAGGCTGGAATCACATGGCTGGTGCTCACATTCAGCGAAGAACTAGAGCCAAAACACAGATTTGGAATACAGATGCATCACTACTAACTTTAAAAAATGCATATGACAGCTTTCATTTGATTTACTGTCAAATATCTCAGAGCTTTCACTGAGTCTCGGACGCAGTAAAGTCTTAAATATATGTCTAAAATTAGAAATAGAGCGAAACATAGGCTCCAATGGCCAAGGTTCTGAAAAGGAAATAAGGCTTTTGGGGAGGGATCTTTCACTAGACTAACTAGTAATTGGACCAGAAATGAATTTTGCACTTGAAAGTCTGTCATTCTTTCCCTAACTGTATCACTGGGTTTATCAAAAGACATTAATCCTCTCTGCATAGCTTGCTTAACTTACAATTTAGATGCCAGTAATTCTGGTGGAATCAGTAAAGATATTTACATTTCAAATGCATATAGTGCTGCATTTGAAGTGAATTTGCATCTAAATTATACCTGACTCTAAGACCGAAAGTCAACAGTAGTCATCTAAAGTGGACATCACCTTTCTTTGATAATTATTTAAAAGTGCAATACCTGCATGTCAGGGCATAATTTCCACATTACGGTTGCAGGCAAACCAGGTTTATAAAGCCAAGAGGCAGTAGGCATGCTTTATGTAGCCCCAAATTGTCAGGCAAATGCAGTCTCCTTTTCATGGTCCAACTTCTCCTAAAGACAGAAGACACCTTGTGAATCAGAATTGTGTTTGCTTTACAGTGATGGAGCTTGCCTCAGACACGCTTCCTTGAAGCAGGCTTGAGTTGAACTGATGTTACTGGCTTCTCACACTTACGAGTGCCAAGGGGAAAAATAATTTAAAAGTTGTACATTTAAAAGTAGCATGCACCATTAAGCTGAGTCTACTGTTGTGGAGATGTGTGAATTGACTGATATATTGACATGGTGCTTAGTGCAGCAGAGCAGACCTGCACGTGGCTTGGGAGTCGAATAGGGAGGGGGAGGAGAGCTATTTGTTTTGTTATGTCAAACCATTCTGCTGTATCTGAAAGGAAACTCATTTTAGGATAATGGAAGAACAGGCATAGAAACTCAAACAATAGTTGCTGGATCTTAAAAGACTCCCACATGTAATTTATTTCCTTCCTTTTTTAACAGACTGTTATGCATTAAAGTGTCCATAGTGTTATTAAACTCTTGCATTCAGAATATTATAAAAGAAACTGAAGCATCTTCAAGCTGACAGGCACCTGTTCTGAGAACAGCCAGTGTTTCTTTTGTTGATCCCAAAGATGCTGTCTTATGGCTCCAATTTTTTCTTAATTTTAAGAAAAGCATCTCTTCATTGTCTATGTTTACAAGAATCTCGTGTCTATAATCTCATTAAGTTTATTTTGTCATTAAGAGTACAGAATGAAAGATGTTTCACATTTTCATTGGTGAGTACGAGTTTTTCAACATCAGTTTTATTTGACATCATGTTATCTGCAATCCTTGATCAATCCTTCATGTGGAATTCTTTCATAGTTTTTTAGTGCTGTTGATCAGATGTGGGGACTGCAAAAATGAGCCTCTTTTCCCTTAGCTATTGTGACTGTTTTTGAGGCAGCTAAAGCCTCAAGGTTAAAATTTCTGCATGATATCTGTCTGTTGAGTGAACCAACTGATTCCATATTGTAGTATTTGCACTGAATGTTAATATATTGGAACCATCTTTCTACCCCTGGAATACACAGAGAAATACTGTTTGAAAACCCAATAGGCAGAAAAACACCAGGGAAATATAACAGGGAAAGCAGTTTGCACTGTAAATATTATATTATCATGCCAAAAAATAATTAAACTGAAATTATCAACTCCTTAACATAATAGAAAGAGCATTGAGTATTCTGTGGAGCAAAGCAGTATTTTTGGCATCTGGCTACAGCTTCTCTACAGACCTACTATATGAAATTAGTACCAGTTCAGGAGTGCTTGCCAAAAACATTATGTTAGAATAATGTTGGAAATTCATTGTTGTTGCTATTGTTCTTAATAATATTATCAGCATTATTTTTTTAAAAAAGGTTTATTTGTAATGTATCAGAGATAAAATCAGGAAAAATAAGTTGTGTGATAGAAGTGGCTCCCTAAGGCTTGATTGTTGCTATTCACTTATACTTTTAGACTGAGAATTTTTTACTGTTAACGTTTGTATGGAAATTAGAATTGTCTTATATAAATGGAAATGTTTCTAAAGAAATTATGTGAGTGACTGATGTTGATCACAGATTGTCCCATTCTTCTTTCTATCCTCTCACTTCGATTTCTTATTTTTTTCCTTTTACAATAGGTGACCAAATAATATGGTGTCCATGAGGAGAATGTCAACAATTACTGGAAATAAGAATCCTTTCTCTTCATTAAGAGTTGCAATTAATTTTAACACAAGAATGCAGTGAATCATACATTAAATGGCTCAGTAAGTTAGATAAAAACTGGGCAGTAACTAAAAAGAATAACAACAGAGGAAATGAGACTGGTGCAAATAAATAGCAGAAGAATTTAAACAGGAGCTACCACTTTGATTTGGCATTAAAAATATAATATAGCATGAAATGGATGGCAACTTCATTCCAGAAATGAACTGGATACTGTCTTCATTTTGGGTCAACTAATCCAAATGTAAACCAATCTTTTTGAAAAGCAGAATACATAAAAGAGTATTTAACTCACAACTGAAATCTATACCAAGGTTTAGATGTCTTCCTTTTAATGAAAAAATGATTGCAAAAAGATATTGTGAAGTACTATTTGACACTGAGGTCATGCTACTCACATACATTACACACAAGAAAGGACTCTTTATGCTTGCTTACTAGAAAAGAGTTGTAGTTACTGCTTGAACTGATTAAAGTATTCTTTTAAAAATGCACTTTTGCTATCAAAATAGTTTCAATAAGGCCAGAGTGACATAGTACCACATGACTGTAATTCAAATTTTCAAATTTGTTGTCGTTGAAGCAATAAAAAGCAAGTTGGCTTTTTTTAATTTATTTTTTGTGTGTGTGTGTGTTAAGCAGATTTACTCTTTACCAGTGAAGCTTCAGTGAATGATTATGACATCAAAGTGTGACAGACAGTGATTATGTAGTGCAGGGGGAAAAGACGGATAAATACAGACATTTAATTCCCTTAGCTTAAGGACACATTATTCCTGGCTAGTAGGAAAAATTCCACCACTATTTCCTTTAGGCAAAATCAGATATGGATTCAGTCAACTTGTCTTGTATAAAAGTTTTACTTTTAAAAATTTTAATTGTAAGTTTGCTTCTTTTCTTTAGGCATAGTTTCAGTAAGTGGTTTTTTTTGGTTTGTTTTTGTGGTTTGTTGTTTTTTGTTGTTGTTTTTGTTTTTTGGGGTTTTTTTTGTTTGTTTGTTTTGTTGGTTTTTTTTTTTTATTTAGAGGCTTACAACAGGTAGCTTTGCTGTTCTCCGTTCCAAAGAGCTCATCCATAGTTGTGCCTAGGCATGACCTTTCCCACCAATGCAGAAAAGGTATGAGACTATGAAATAAATTTTAAAAGGAACATACTGGATATAGTGTCCAAGGAATGTAAGTAATTTAACAATGATTTAAGAACTTTAGGCTTCCTCTGAAACTGGGAATTACTTTTTCTATGTAGTTCTCAAAAAGAAAAGTGAATACACAAAACTTGATACAAGAAACACATGATTTGATAGTTACCACTGAAGTTCCAGGAAAGATTTTTTTTTTCTAGATAAGGATTTTTTTGTAGATATAACAACTCCATCATTCTGATGTTTAACCTACATTAACAAAATGTTTGGGTTTGATCTTGTGTTGCACAAAATAAGCTGAAGAACAAATTGCTGTCAGTCCTCAAAAGGACACACAGACAATACCACAGATTAAATTCAAAACACTTTTTGTCTTTAGTTCAGAAAAATTTATTACATTAAAGGTAGGAAAGGAGAATGATGGGGTCAGTGAGGGGGTTGTGGATTCAGTTACTGAGGGAGGTGGGAAAGACAGCAGAATAATCCTTTTGATCTAGGGCCAGTATATATCAATTAAGTTGCAGACTTCAAGCACATGCTTTTAATGAAAAATTTTTAAGGAATAAAAAGTAAAAAAGTAATTCCAGTAGATTATTTGCTTTTTAATGCTCTATTTCTTTAAAATCCTACACTTTAAAAAAATACTGTCCCTCGTTTCTTCTTACAGATAATGCAACAAACACAATGGCTGACCAGGGTCTTTTTTTTTTTGACCCTTCTACTGAATGCATTTTTATGAAGAGAAAAGGGTTCATAAAAAACATTTTTGTGAGGAACATATGAGTAGATGACATGAGGACAGGAAAACTTAAGAGTTAAAGCTGAAATTGCTAAAACTGTTTTCTTGTGTGCTGAGATTTGCCTTGTTGTGTTAGAGAGCAAAAAGAGAGGGGAAGTTTCCAGTAATACGTCGATGTCGAGAGGCTGGTAGAAAATCCTGCCTCCACAGAAATCAATGGCATACAGCTATTGATTGCCATGAAACCTAGTTTTCATCTAAGTTTTTGCCAGCTAGCAACGGTGTGTCCAGCTCAAACACTAGACATTGAATCATTCTTCAAGATATATTCTGATTTTGGTTTAAAACTCTTGGTGAAAGCCTTTTCTTCTGCTTCTAGAAAACAACTATATTAAGTTTTTAACATATCAGCCTACAAAAGATGTCTGTTCATGCAGTTCTTGTAGGTTTGCAATTTTTCTTCCCCTTTTCCTTCTCTTCAATTTTTTCTTATTTCCTCTCCTGGCTGAAATCTTGAGGTCTGGTCCTGCAGTGACATAAATATGAAAAAAACCCACAACTTTCCAAATGAATTGCTTCCAAACTAATGTTTTATTACACAATACAGTATATCCTGAAGCTAGACTATTGTTCCATGCAGCTGGAAATCCTTTGACCACTGAACACTGGATTTTTCCTAGCAGTTTTATGAACATCTGTTATATACACTCTGCAGTGGTTCAGAGTGAACATGCAGTTGGGTGAGTTAACAGTCCTGCAGAATCATCAGAGTCTAATCTAACACTCCTTGAAAAACATTTTTCAATACGGTCTGCAAAACACACCAAAACAGGGTTTTTTTGTGAAACGAAGAGAAACCATTCATACATAGTCTGCTTTTAAACCTTCCCTAGAACAAAGAGCCTCCAAAGGACCAACTTAGAAGCACACTGTAAAACTCTGCATCGTCTGTGATCTTCACGGGGCTGATTGCACTATTTTCCTACACAAATCACACTGTCGTGGGATTCTGAATTAAGAATTTGAATCCCTATATATAGATGCCTTGAAGGCATTTATGGAAAAGTGTCATAATATGCATCTGATATCTTCCAAAGCACACTTTTGCCATCATTATATATTTAGGAAAGATTTTTTAGCTAATGATTTTAGACATGTAAACATGTCAGTATCTTTTTCTAAAAGATCAGGACAGGAATAATAAATCAAAAAGCATTCAGGTAATAAGAGAGGAGATGCGAGTTACTGCAGTGAGAGCTGAATGATACATATGCATTAGGAAGACACCTCAGAAAGATTATGGCATGTAGCTCTGATTCATTTTAATGTAGGTCTTTATATTTGAAAAAAATAGGGTTTTCAGGGGAGAGAAAGTAAGCACTCTTGCTTGTGCAATGTATTAAACCCGTAACATATTTCATCCTTGCTTTGCTACCCCTTTTATTTTTTTCTAGTCTAGCTTCTAAAAATGTTAAGAAATTTGGCAGACCTCATGGAATTCTGATTTTAAGAACACAAAACAGGAAGCTATTTTGAATGCTCCCTCTTGATCCATCTTTGTGCTGGCAGCACAATGCCTGTAAAATCCACCTGCTGGAAGTCGGGTGGTTTATGCAAAGGGATGTCATGGTAATTTGGAAACTGCTGAATACAGAGTGAAGCCTTTTCCTGCCCCCAAACCTGCCACACCAGTTTTTCTAGCTCATTACATGCCAAAACTTTTGATTGATGTGCTCACTTCAGTCATGGGTAATTTTAACTCCTATATTAAGTAGCTGCTGCTTCCACTCCATTATATTACCTCGTATGGGGCAAATCAGAGCTCAAGCTTGGCCTGTATTGGCTTGACCTAAAAGGCAGAGTAAGCCTTTGTTCAGTTTTGTGTAGGCAGCAAGCCAATATTTCAAAACAACTTAGACAATCACTCTGCCCTTTCTTAATTGTCAAGGCCCCCTGAAGATGGAGCTTTTAAGGACTACTATGTAGCATTTTTTCAGGAGCCCTGAAGAGATTAGACAGTTGGTAGATGCTTTATAGACACAAACACATTTTTTTCATTAATTTTAAGCAGAATATTTACCTCAGCGCAGAATAACTTGTGACTGCCTTGCACTACTGCCAGTAGGATGAAACACCTATTTTTCACAGTCTTCCTGCGCAATTTCCTGGATAGGTTTGGGACTGAAAAAAAGTTGAACAGAAACATGGAGTTTTCTCAGAAAACAGCCTCCCCTACAGTCTTATAAAAGTCAGATTACATGTAAAAAGGGACATGTGACCTAAAATAATATTAACCTATCCCATGGCTCTTTAAAATGAACTTTATTGGAATTGATTGTTAAGGTTCCCTATCTTCCAAAGAGAAAAATATCAATCCTTCTTCTCATAATTAGTGTATAAAATAGGGGACATTTAAATGGCTGTGAAGGGCTGTGAACTGATATAATTAGTGTTTCTTAAACCTAATCTCCATCCTCAAGTTTAGGGCTTTATATCATCTAGATATAAATACCTAAAGATTTGAGAATGGTACAGAATATAAGATTTTAGACTGCAAGCAGATTCTCCTTTGTTTAATTCTGTTTCAGATACCACTACTGGGAGGAAAGCTGTTAGTTTGAGATGTGGCTTGGCTTTAACAATAGGATAACTGAGAGGAAATAGTCCCCCTAAATAGTTCTTGGACTTCAATTTCTGTGTTAGGTATGCAATTTAAAGATCCACATAAAGCTATTTGGTGGAACATTAGACATTCAAGCTCCTACCACTGCTTCACTGATTAAGTTCAAATGCCCATTTCAAATATAACTGTGTAGATATTGTTGCTTGCTGACACAGCATATTTATTCAGCCTGACTGGTTATAAGTAATAAAGACACAATGTATAAATGTGCATAGTCATGTCAGGACCCATTTTATACTTATTTGTACAGCACAGATCTAGATACTAAACACCTTCAAAATTATCTTTTGGATGCATTATTTAGGTGTTATATAAACACCTAAGATTAAAACCAAAGTATAGTACAAAAGAAGGAGTAAGATTCATTTAACTCAACAGACAAAAGCCTCACAAATATTGGTATATGAATCCTTGAGCTAATTGCTAAGATATACTAATTTTTGAGCCAATGTTTTAATCCTCAGAAATAAACAGGTTCTTTCTGAAACTAGTGAATCTCATTCTAAAATAGTCAAGTAATACGCATCAAGATAAGTACTTTCTACAGGGATTGATTGCCTCTGTTTGGAAGAAAGGAAGACCATTGTGTGCAGCTTGGAGTATTTTTCCGTACTGCTGATGTCCAGAGTCAGATATGATGAATCCCTTCCAAAGATCCTTTAAACCTGATGCTGGAACCGGTGACCAAAGGGTTTAGGGTTTTGACTTCAGTGTTGTAAAAAACTGGAATCTGCCTGCTGAAGTTACTTCCCAGGGTTCATTCTACTCCTTTCCTAAAGTTTATTGTCTTTGCAGCGGGGCAGTTGATCTAAACAATTATATTAAACTGGCTTTGATTTCAGTTCACAGAACTGCGTATAATAATTTAGAAGAGGTCACAAAGGTTCTCCTTGAAGAAAAGGAACAATTACGAAGTAATTAAAGGACTTCTTTTTGTCTTGGTATATGTTTGAAGAACTGTGGTATTCACCATCTTAGGAACCTGCAGAGGTCACAGACTGTAACATTAAAACATGGAGCACACTTTAACAAGAATGCCTACTATCCACTAAAAATGAGGGTTGACACAGGCTTCAAGACCATGTGTGTTTCTATATTTTAGTTTGGAAGAAGAAGAATACCTTCAGACATGGATTTAAATATATTCTCAAGGAACACATTCTCTTCTTTTCTTATTTTTCAGGGCTCCATGACATAGCCTCTAGTTTTACCAAGATAGCAGCAGTTTTTAAGCACCTAAATCAAATTCCATCTACTTTTGCAGCTATGACATGAAAATAATACGTAAGAGAAACATCTTCAGTGTGCTGTATTCACCTCCTGACACTTTTTAATATTTTCAGCCTTTTCAGCCTGTTGAAATAGGCTATTTCTACTTGGCATGATTTTTTCACCCATGTCAAATAGGTAGACTACAGTAGACTACAGTAATTTGATACTCAAAAGCAAAATAATATGAAACTGATGTCTTTATTTTAGAACTCTAGAAGGTTAGAATGGATGTACAATTTCATTAAAATCAGATTTTTGTTTTTAATATTTATGTATATAAGCTATAAAACTTTAATATGATGTGTAAAATAAAACACAGGAGGATTCACTTCAGAAAATGCACAAGGAAATTTTAGAAGGTCTTACACTGACTTTTAACTCTGGAAAAGTCACAGCGTAGAAATAGCCATTGCTTTGGTACAAGAATTTAAGTTTGAAGACAATGTTAATTTTCCTTTGACTTAGAAATGTTGAATTAGTTCTTGAAATGCCACTGCCAGTAACACAGTTGCGAGAGATATTATTTTAAACTATTTTATTTAAAGGGCTTTTTTGTTGTTGGGGTTTGGTTTTTTTGGTTTTTTTTGGTTTTGTTTT
>JANRMJ010000066.1:73012780-73036882 GCA_025584955.1 Alethe diademata | reverse complement strand
AAGGGCTTTTTTGTTGTTGGGGTTTGGTTTTTTTGGTTTTTTTTGGTTTTGTTTTGTTTTGGTTTTCTCCCTTCCCCCCACCAGGAGATTTAAACTCTCAAATCATCAATATGCCCCTTGAGGATTCTTTTTTCTCCTTCTTCCACATCTTAACTTTTACAAGTTGAATTTTGTTGCCTGATTTATTCATTCTGCAAATCCTGTTTAAAGTGCCTTTCTTCATAGAGATTCAAAGCTTGATGTAAACACATCATACTTGTAAAAAGAGAAAGAAGCTAATACAATCATGCATACACTCTGGAGTTCATCTGAACTTCAGGCATGGTCTATGATTTTTGGCAGTTGTGTATATGGCCTTCTCTACCCCTTAGCTCCAAAATGCCATCATAATTTTTTTTTGTTGTTTTGTTTTTTTTTTTCACGTTAAATAGTGTATATTAGGATTAACAAACTCTTTTTAATTCACTATTGCACAGGAGGTCTTATATGTGGAAAGCTGTGGTGATACTCTAATTCTGTGTTTAAATCATGTTTGGTTCAATTTAATACATGGGCACATCTATACTAGAAACACTCTACCATTATAGAAATACCAATAGAGTATATCAGCAAAGTGCTCCTAATGGAGTCATTATCAAACTGAGCCTTTGTATCAATTTAATAAATTCACTTTTTTTTTTTTTTTTTTTTTTTTTTTACTGTTAAAATACAATCAGTACTAGGGGTTTATATTAGTTCAGATGTGTGAGTTTAAGTTCACTTTCCACAGCTTGGCTCTTCAAGCTGTAACAAAGTTTTTAAGGTAGACATAGTTGAAGTTAATTGGGAACCAGCTTGGAGGAAGTGGTTTAAATCAAACTTCAGTAAACCAGTGTGACATTGTAGTAGATTAAAATGTGGTTTAAATTTTATGTAAATGTGAGGAAAATGTCTTGTTTGTATATGCAACCTTTGCACAGTCTGCTGTCTCCTTACTAATTCTCCCAGTTCTATCTTGAAATGTATTTTACCCAAGCTCAGATATCAGGTTTCCTTCAAGTATAGCCTTCACATATAAGCAAATGTGTGTCAAGCAATTTAGGAATATGCCTGAAAGAAATATGATTTTCCCTCCTGAATCAATCAATCCTCTCTTCTTCCTATACTACCTATACAATTCTTATAAATGATGCCTTCACAATTCTGCTGGGAGGTTAAGTAAGTGAAATGTTAATGCAGTTCTCATATGAGAGAAAATACATGTAGATTCCCAGTGCTCTGTAATCATAATGCCTCAAGATCATATTCATATCCTTGAAATGCCGGCTCTATATTACAGAGTATATTTCTTTTAAAATATTAAAAACAAAAAAAAAAAGGAAGGAAACAGGTAGAATCAATGCAGTTGTGAGAGAACCAATATAATTAATTCACTACAATTGGAACCTTGCAAAGGATTTACAAACAACGGGGTGGGATTGCAATTAACATGTTCTCTTGTCCCTGAGCAAGCCTCCCCTTTGATCTTTGCAGATGACAGAAGATGTGTCTTAGGAATTAGAATGTAATGCAGGCATCAGCCGTGATTGATGGAGGGGTATCCGGGCTGAACGAGAGGAAACTCTTCAGGCAAGCAGGCATGTGCCACTGTATTTATTGCACTGCCCCTCCTCCCACCTCTTTCCTGAAAGGAACCTTTTCACCTAGGTTCAGCTTGTCATTTGCAAGGGCACTACAGAGGGGTGTTTTTGTTTTTTAGTTATAGTCTCTGGAAGAGGTGTTCTGTCAGGGGCTCCATTCTTTTGACCTACTTAAGATTGCAGCTTTGCCTCTAATAAGAGCACAGTGCCCTTTTCATGCATTGATAGTCATGAGTATAGATACACCCTGGGAAAAAAAAGAAATATAATGTATATATAAAATATCGAGTATTTAGGTTCCTACCTTTAACCTGAAACGAGGCAGAGAAGAAATATTTTCTTTAGTTATATAAATAAAATACCTCAAATGCTGGAAATTTTTAGCTAGGCTTGCACAGGCTCATTTAGCCCATTTTTTTGTTTATTAATATTAGTACTAGTGCAGAGAGTATTTAATATAGGTATGAATTATTGTTAAAATCTCAGTCTAAAGAAATGTCTTCAGTAACCAGTTTTCTCAATACTCGAGCATATAAAATGAAAAAAGTCTCTAGAAGCATTGCAGGTGTTTGCATCAGTTGCATTTCAGGGCCCTTACTTAGTCTTCTACATTTCCCCAAAATAATTGGCTAATAATTTAAATTATGTTTAAAAGGCAATAAAGGCAACCTGTTCATGGCAGTGGCTGTCGCTTTGTGACTAACCGCTTGGCAGTCAATTGCCTTCCAAAATTATAGTCAGATTAATGGCATTGTACCATAAAGGCTGCATGAGCTGAAGAAAAAGAGGCCTTTCAGTGTAAGTTCACATGTTATTCTTCTGCTATACAGCCTATGCATGAAGCTATCTGATGCAGAAAAACCCGGTCCAGTGGAAGGGAATATGGAATAGAAGAATTCTGGAAGGAAGATCAAATGTTTGTTTTGCATACCAAATTCTTATTTTAGAGTTTTAAGTCATAAGAAAGTGCTTATGATATTTGTGTAGGCCGGTTTAGTCATTCCTACAATAGGTGAGTCAACAGAAAACATAAGCAAATGACTAATTTTCTTTGGATCTGTAACTCGATTCTTATTCAAATAATCTTATGCTTTATTATATATTATACTTTATAGAATATTACAAAACCATGGTCTTTCCTTAAATAATTTAAGTGATTTGTCAATTGGGATGTAAGAGAAGAATGAAATTAATTTACTTATTTTAACAGAGGAAGGAAAAAACCTTCCCATTTTGCACAAAGTTGTCCAAGCAGTTTATGTAAGACCTGTAAAACTTCTTCAAACCTAAAATAGCTTTTTGTAAGCAACTGTAGCTGAACAGGAAATGTAGCAATAAGCAGGAATCTATCAAACGAGTTAGAGCTTTTAAGAGTGGCACGTGTCTGTACTGCAAAGAGAGAATTCCCACATAACAAAAGTGACTCTGTGGCATTAGTTCTTTCCGGGATTTTGCCTTCACTAACTAGTTTTTTATTAAAATCTACCCAACTTCAAGGAGGTATCTCTCGGGTGACATATTACAAGAGCATACAGCAGCCTTTTGTAGACTAAATATAATTAGGGCTAGCTGATTGCTAAGAGAATTAGAGGAAAAGCATCATGGAAAAAATAAAAGGGGGAAAAGTGCTGTGTATTTTAGAAGCTGTATTCAAAGCTGCATGTGCAAGTATACATAGAAGTTTTAATAAGTGATCATTAAGGATAGCAGATATATACCATACTGGTTAATTAAGCCATCATGGAAAGAATGTTGCAGGAAGCAGTCATTAGTGGCTCTCAACAGATTCACCACTTCTTTTCTCTCAACTGATTCTAGACTTTTTTAACGGCTGAGAAAAAGCAGAAAAAATGATCTGTCAAATCTAGATCAGGAATGACTGTTGTGTCTGAGTCTAGCATATCTCAAGACTTATTTAATTTGTTAAAAAAAATGCTTAATTAGTGAGAAGTCAACAACACAAAAAATGTGATTTTTCTGTAGCCTTTCAGAGTTTTGTTGAGCATTTCTCTCTTTCTGTCTATTTAAAGTGATTGAAAGGCAAAATATTTCTCATGGAACAAAATTGTGGCTGATCCAAACATTTTCTGCTGTGGAATAAATACCCATATTCCTCCCCCTGCAAGTATGTTATGTGATCATGGTTTGTAGCTGAATGAGATTATTCATGGAAATTAGAACAGTACATCTGACTTCATTTGATGCCACAGAAGAATTAGATGTCAAAACAAGGTCTTTTTAAGGAAAATGAAGATACAGGGGATGGGCAGTACAGTGTACATAAACTTGACAAGGAACAAGTTCAAGCTTGACTAATATAGAGGAATAAATTTGATCTTCTGTGAGTGTTTTGAACATCTGTGTCCCTAAAGTAGGTCCCGCTCAAGGTTTAGTTTTTAAGGTTGAATGGGGAAGCTGTAAAGCTGCAGAACTTTAGAAGAGAAAAAACTTAAAAGACACATACCTTGGTCTTCCCAACCCAGGCTTCACAGTAGTGTTCTCTCTCATTATCCAAGATCTGAGCAGTCGGATTAAGATTTCAGACCTGAGAGGGATGTATCATATAAGCAGAATTTCAGAATTTAAAGAAATTTTCATAAATGTCATTTATTCTTAGAGAACAAGTGTGTGTTTTACTGAACACAGAGGGAATTTTAAAACAAACAAACAAACAAAACAACCAAACAAAAAAAAAAAAATTCAACAAATGCAAAGAGCATTTCTTTACTCATGTCTTCAAACCACTTTTATCCAGCATGTGGTTTTCCAGACTGCATGTAATTTTTCATTATTGATTTCTTGAGCATCTCACTTCCAATGGCAAGAACTGATGATCTCTCTTTCTGTCTTCCTGCCCTTCTCTTCTCCCCACCCCTCACCCCACTTCCTTCTTTAATTTTATGTTCCATTTGTGCATGTATGGGGGGGCTGATATTTCTATTTTCCCAGCTGTCCAGACCTGGAGAGCTATGCTTGTTCAGTACAGTTTATTTCTCATTCCTGATCTCAAATATCTTTCCAAGGAGAATCTAGAGATACAGGAGGGTGGTGTAGATCTGGGTCTTCTGACATGCACACATGTGGTAGCAGTGACAAGCCTCCATGTAACAGAGTATGCCTGCCTGTGCTGCCTGAACACAGTTGTATTTTCTAGCCTAGCAGACTTCTGGATTAATGAAGAAGAAATCTCTGTCTATTGATGTTATAATTGTTTCTTCTCAAATCCTTTTTTTCCAGGAACAAGTCCCACATAGTTCTTTTCGATTTCAGTGCATTAATACACAGGGGTTTTTTATTATTTATTTTGCAGATACAATGCCACTTATGAAATATTAATAAAAGACCTATACTCAGAAATTAACTGGGCCTAAGGACCGGAATGTTTATGTAAATCATTATAAAAATCTGAATGTTGTTTTCCTTGGGTGAGTCATTCTTCATTCTATGCCCAGAATGCACAGTAGATAGCATGGCTGGGTGAACTCCTGACAAGCAGTTTGGATGTCACTGCCCTAATTCAGGTGATAAAAAAGTTTATCTTGATAGTTAAGCATCATACCAGGATAGGTGCTGTCAGAGACAGAAATAAATATCATCTGAATCTTTTTACTCAGTACTTGAGAGACAGTCATAGTGTTAATAGTTGAGTCTTAGTACGTGCAAACCACCCATAGTGAAAAGAAAGGCTTTGGAGGTTTTGGAGAGAACCATTGTATCAGTATCAAGTAGAAACCTGGTTAGCTTTTGTCTTGGGTGGAGGCCATCATTGCTTCAAGTGCTGATTAGATTTCCTATTGATTTCTTCATGAAAAGGCAGCCGACAACCTCATCAGTTATACATTCTTGAGTGCCATCTACTGGCACCTTCTCTAATACAAGCACATATGCACATTTGCATGCATGTTTACATATTTATATGTACACATAGGCAGACACACATATCTGTATATGCATATATATATGTAAATGGGTCTATAAGTCAGGATTGCAATAACCAATTTGGAATGCATTCACCTGTATAAGGACTCTCACCTCATTGTTACTGTGCTTAGGAATTAAAGCTAAGTTAAATTACCAGAATTAATGAAGCTGATATTCCTTTGAGACTGCATCCTGTATTCCTAGCCAATTCTATGCCCCCTTCCAAATGCACAGAACTCACAGATCTGAGCTCCCAGTCTTCCCAACGTCATCCTAGGCTTTCTGGATTTGCCGAAATATAATTGTTCTTTCTTCAGAGGGAACAATAAATTCTGTTCTTTACTCTGTCTCGAGAGTTCACCAAAGTTTTAGAACACGCACATCTTTGAGCTACCTTTCCCTCTTCTTTCTTCCTAGACCTCACTGAAACTGATCACTGAGGATATAAAAGTTACCAGGTAGACCAGTATAAATGCAAAGGCTATAATCCCATTTCTCATTTCATTTTAATTGCATTCATTTTCATGTAGCTCATTTTAATTAATTGGTTGCCCTAATAATCATTAAACACAGATTGACAGTTAAATAAATATATTATTTCTTCTTGAAGGAGATTTAATGGCTTTTTGGTTTTATTTGGAGCTTGGAGGTGGATCTTCATGCACTGAGAAATATACTGTTGCCAACGGCATTCGTGTAAAAATGAACAGGCGGAAATGAGCACAGACTTTTGCTTTCAGGAGTTCAGACATGTCTCTTGTTACTTTGGCATCACAAGTGGCATTCTCAGAGATTAAGCACAAAGTGTTAAATTCTGGCCAGCAACCAAGCTCTTTACAAAACAATGCTAGAGAGATGGTAATTTTCTCAAATCTATATTAACAATTAATCTTTATAATTTATTTCTCTTCCATGGAAAAATCTTATTCCTGTTTCTACCAGAAAATGACAAATAAATATGAGAAAAAGACATCCACTCTACAGGTCAGGCAGGATTTTAAAAGCTACACCCCTTGCTCTGTCCAAATGACGCAGTGTAGCTATATACATTAACCACACATAAATTAAAACTATCAAGTCAACAACTGAGCAACAATAATTTATGCATTTGCAGTGTGGTCTCTATCCTACTCCCTGTGTTCCATGCCTCTGTCAATAGAGGCCTGAAAAAAACCCCATTCATCATTTCATCTTTCAGAAGTAAATTTTAGCGATGAGCCCAGAACTCAGGCAGTTACTAAAAATTTATTGAAATAACATTCAAAAAACCCCAAACCCTTGTCGTTTCTAATCATTTGCTAAACTGGAAAGCAACAACCTTGGTATAGAATCAAAATCTATTGCAATGTATCAAGATCCGGACTCAAAATGTTTTCATCCTTTTCCTTCTATTAAAAAAAAAAAAAAAAAAGAAGTTTGTTATATGAAAAGAATAAATTTTGATCTGGAATTTTCAGAAAAAAGAATAAGGGAGCAACCACTTGCAACTAAACTATAATCCTTTTGAAAAATAAGTTTAACCACATGAGTGTGAGCAATGCTAGCAAAGTTCTATGTAAAAAATAAACACTAAGAAAGGCTAGAGCTCTCATCTATACGTAAGCTAACATAAAACAAGGAAATAAAATAATGGAAATCAAAATAAATCAAAAAAACAAAATCTATCAGCTTATGCACATTTTCCCCCTTTCCCTTTCTCTTATAGTTCTATTTCTATTTTAAACCTCTATCTATTTCAAATTCTATGAAATCTCTGCTTTTCTACTTTTGAATTAATTGAGTACTTTAACTTTTGGCTACTTCTAAAATCATGCTTAGGAGTTTTATTTTCCTATAAGACATCTGTCTCATCGTCTGAAATATATTACACTCCACATTTTCATTTAATTTTAAATTAGATCGAAATAGAGTAGAAATATAAACTAAAACCACTGAGTTTTCCTGTTAGCACTTTTCTTCCATTTTTTTCCCCTTATAGTTCAGGTGCTCTTCTTGCCCCATTTAGTCACAAACTATAAGCAAGCAGTTAGAAAACAGGTACAAGTGGTCCTCTGTAAAGCTGAATTTGTGCAAGATATATCCACTCCCCTAACCCTCCAAAACAGCTGTTATTAATGATACCAGATGTGAGTGGAAACACAACTATTGATTTTGATGAGATTTGGATTAAGATGAAAAGAAACTGGAAGTTTTAATAGGTCATTTCTCATGGGGGGTGGATAAGATACTCACTGCTGAATCATAAATAAAGAACAATATAGTAATTTACTGTTTAACTCTATCCTGACTTGAAAAGATAAGAGTGTTTTGTTGATAGTAGGTTTTGGAGCATAATACATAAAAACCCACAATGGTACAAAGCCAATTCCATACATTACGTTTTTTAAAAGATGAAAACTGTTAAGAATTTCTCACTTGGTAAATAAATGCTCATTAGTTTATCTCACAGTATATTTTAACAATTTGCCTTTACTCTATAGTTGACTAGAGACAGCAAAGATGATTTCTGCTTGTAGTAACATGAGATTACTAACCCATGTAGTTAAATGAATCATATTTTTCAATTACAGTTGATTATAACAACTGATAGTTTTTTGAAATTTACAGTTTTTCAAATTGAAATTTTGTAGATTTGCTGTCTCTGAAAATTATGTTTATTAATACTGGCATTATTCTTATTACTGGCAGTTATTTTCTGTGTGAAGATCAGTCATGCAAGAAGTTTGAAAGTTTTGAAAGATAACCAAAATAGAAGAAAGGAAGGTAAGGTTTTATTTAATGCAAATATTCCTATTTTTAAGATTATTTAAGAGCTTTAATACTTCAAATAAGGACAATTTAAATTTTCCACTGCATTGTATTTATTGCAAGTTTATTTGAATGTTCCCAGAAAAACATGGGGTAAAAATCTGTAGGCAAATAACATAGCATTAGACTGTGCTAAATATTATCTGATCCTGTAATTAAAGATTGAAATAATGAATACATGCACAGACAAAGTTGAAGTTGTATGTGCTACAGAGCAGACTGAAGACTTAGCACAGCTATTTAGGAAACAGCACTGTACAAAAAAGAATGCATCATTTGACCTGCAATAGAACTAATCCAAGCAAAAGATGGAAAAGAGTGCACTACAATTTTAGCAAAAAAAGTCCAAGCTATTAGTAGAATGCATTTTCCGCCTAATAATAAGGTACCATAAAGAATATATGATGTAACACTTAATACTGCAACCTGATTCGTATTTTTACATCAGTTCTATAAAATAGAATAAAAATTTGGGGGATAGTTTGTACTTCTGGCCATACTTAAAACCTTCTCACTAGCATATTATCAATAGATTTCTTTTTAAATATTCCCAAATTATTTTTTTTAACCTTCATTTCTTTCTTCTTCCCTTTTCTCCTTCTTTTTTTCCCCTCAATTCAATTTGCACTTTGTCTTTGAAGTTTACTCTCTGCCTTTAATTATCTTTGATGGACTGTTAAGAGACTTTCCACAGAACAGTTCATAGACTTAGGCTAATATATCATAAATGAGAAATCTTCTGCTTGAAGCACCATTTTAAAGCACCATTTAAAACTGGAAGGACACATCACATTGACATACACTCAATAATAACATTTCACAGCTTTTAACTAAGCTGGTAGGCATGCTTTTTTCCCCCTCTTTTTAATTTTTTTTTCTCCTCTCAGAGACAGCTGCCTACTCCTGTTCATGCACGGTTTCTGCCAGTTCTCTGATGTCTTTATTTAGGGAATTATAAAGAATTGCTTGGAGTCTTCTGCAGTTTGAAAAAACTTGCCATTGAAGGGGAGGAGGATAAAACTTATTCAAAGGACAGATGACAGCTTTTCATCTGGGGATCATACAGAAGGATGCTTCCTTCTATAAAAATAGATCCTGAAATGCTGTTTTCTCCTCACATTTTCAATGACCAATCATACTTAAAAAGAAATACCCTTAAAACTGTGAAGTCAGCTGAATCCTACCATTCTCATTCAGCCAAACTGGTATTTTTTTACAATTATTACTATTTTACACAATAATGCATGCGGAATTTTATCCTAAAAGAAAGAGATTGTTCTCGCAGCCACCCCTCCCATCCTTCAAGAAACAATACCAGCCTGAGCCAAATCAGCTTGCCCTAATTTTGTTTCATAAAGAGACCATTTGAATTCTATTTGTTGACAGTATCTCTTTTTTTGTCTGTATCAAAAAACAACAGAATAGAGGAAAGTTGTGATCATTATTAAATAAACTGTCATCCTATTTAACTGAATGGAGTGATTTAAATGTCACTATAATGAGCTGTTTGGAGTTTATTTTTTGGATTATAATCTGTTAATTAACAATTAATGTGTGCTTTTAAGACATAGGCCACTGCAGGAGGTACTGGTGAGGCATTTTGCCTCAGCAGGAGAGCTAGGCAGTAGTTAACACAAAATAAGCAACCGGGACAGATCCTCAGCTGGTTAGGATTTAACTTTGTATTTTCTAGAGTACAAAAGAAACTAGACTTTCATATGGAAATAGGTCACGGAAGTGTCTTTCAGCAAGTGGGAAAAGGGTAGGGCTGTAACTTGTGAGGGTACTAGGCAATTGAATTCCCTGGGGAAGGAAAAGAAGTGGTAATGCTGGAGTTTCATTAGAAATATAGACGAGTGGGGATGAACCACTTAGCTGACCTGCTGCTACCAATTATACCAAGTACTGAAGGATCACTGATCATGTCGTTTGCCAGAACAAGTGTTTCAAACATAAATAAAGAACAAAGCAAGCAAC
The DNA here is from genome assembly GCA_025584955.1 of Alethe diademata. Classification (NCBI taxonomy): domain Eukaryota; kingdom Metazoa; phylum Chordata; class Aves; order Passeriformes; family Muscicapidae; genus Alethe; species Alethe diademata. Next base: position 73,026,557 of record JANRMJ010000066.1, on the reverse strand, counting down.
ACTTGTACTTACAGGTTGGCAGTAGGGGAGTTATAAAGATTATCACTCTTATTCACTTCCAGGTCTTATCAGGGTTGATGGCCTGGCTGAAGTAATTCTGTCACTGAAACATTCAGCTTCAATTGAGCTACCTTGTTATGCAGAGATGTGAAATATGCTGATATTTTCTGAGTTAGCATAAAATTATTATTGTAGTCCAGTTATTAACGATCATGCTCTGGTGTGGATGCCATTGGTCTTTACAACACCAAAAGCTTTTCAATCCTCTACAGACAGAAAACAGAAATTTCAATTTAAAATAGATGCACAGACCCCACTTCACTCCCCATACTCATAGAAGATGGTTCTGCAGTTTTAGTAACATTTTTCAAATTCTAAAAGCCAGAATGATCGAGAAAGGTTTTCGGATTTTATTTTTTTTTGTTGTTGTTATTGTTGTTATTTAGTGATCAAAACCAATGGCCATAGGTTCACCAGTTAATGCCAGATCTTTGGGATTACACAGCTGGCATTTTTTTTCTCTCATCCAGCTTGCACTTCAAATGTATTGGTATTGCTTGCTTGTCCTGAAGAGCTAGAGGATAGCAAATAGTGTCCATTTTGTAAATTGAGAACTCGCAGACATCAGAGCTAAGATCAATTACGAGTATGTGCAACTGTATGTAGAGGGATTGTTTTACACTATAGATAAATGTCTTTTTATACTGCTGTGTTCATCAGCTATTTTTTCTTGCCCTTTTCTTTTCTTCTTACACTAGTTCTTAGAGAAATATCAAGCTCAACTTAAAAAAAAATAAGTAGTATACTTGCCCCACAAAATCTCCGTATGGATTTTCCTCTGCACCCCCTCACTTGTAAAAAGATTTCCTTTATGCAGTGTTCAAGTTACCTGTCACCTGAATGCTTTCCACACCATGCCTACCTCTAAACTGAGTTATGTGCCATCATGGAACCAGAATGGATAATCTGCATTTTTACGCTGTATTTTTTATGCTGCTTGACTCATATATAAACCTTTTCTCAGTGAATTTGAGTTTCCTGATATTAAGTCCCTGTCTAAAGTCCTCATCTTATTCTACGTGTTTTTTTCTGTTTCCTTGTCTAAAATACATTTTTGAAATAGAGATGTAAGCAAATTGGCATAAACAAAATAAAGGTGTGATGAAGAAGTTCATTACAGAGAAACAGGGAATTTGTTAAAAGAAAAAAAAAAAAAAACTCATCTGGGCCTAAAGGAAAAATAATGCAGAAAGAGAAGTAGACAAAGCAAGAGGAAAATCTATTTTTGAGGTCGTTTGGAATCATCATGGTTTTAATTTAAAGGGGACCATTATCTATGCTAGTTGACACTGGACAGCTTGTGTTTGTGCCACTAGAATCTCTGCCTAACTAATGAGAACTTCTGGCCCACAGTAGCTGCTGACCTGTTTTCAGGGAGCCTGGAGGAGAGAGTGCTGGTTGGCTCCAGCCAAAACTCCACAGGAATTTGGGCTAATAATGTGAAACTACAAGTGAATGGGTGTTTCTGAGAGGACTACTACACCCTCTCTAACAAGCCCCTCTCTCACCTGTGCTGTTTTGAGGTTGGAATTACACCACCTCAGGTGCTTTCTGGTTGAGCTCATATGTGCCTTCAAAACACTGCGTAGGTACCATCCACAGCATCTTCACTAGTAAAGGGAACATAAACACAGTGCCAAGCTGGACCTATGGGATATCTTATGCATTCACTATTCCCTTATATAAATTTAACTTTTTTCTTGAGAGAGAAAAAACAACAACAACATTGTATCAGAAATAGCAATTACAATTATTGATTCTATCTAAAAAATTGTTATGTATTTTATTATTATTATATGAAAATACTGGGCTTTTTCTCTTCCTTACTAGAAAGTCCACACTGAACACATGATTATTTCCAGCACTTTGCTTATCACAATGCAGTTTTCAGACAAATAAAATAACAATTTATCCTCCATTCACTACAAAGGGTAAATTCAGAGATAACAGTGGCCTGGGGATTTAGAAATTGTGCTAAATTCATATGGTAATGAACATCTGTGATGTTCTGATGACTCACTTGCTCTAAAGGATACAACCCTCAGGTTTCACTATTGTCTTTGAAAACTTGCAGGAAGTCCCACACGGAACACTGATGACAGACAACACGGGATGGTTTCAAGCAGACTCCCAGTAAGACAGAGGGCAGTGCTAGGCTTTGTCCCAGCGTGATACAATGGCAAATGTCTAAACAAGGAAAATGTCTCAATATTTTAATGTTTTAATGATGTCATAAAAATTTAATGAAAATATAACTTAATGAATCACACTCTGTGCTGTTGTAAGTTTTTGCCTGTTTTCTCCGTTTGCTGAAGTGGCACAAATCAAGCCACCTGCTAGGAACCTCTGCTCTGAATGGCTTAATTCCTTTCTTCTGCCTCTCCTCCCACTCCTCCCTTGACAGAAAAGACTTTTTTCAAGTGTGTTCTGAGAATTTCAGAGTGTGTTTTCCTAATTAACTGTGTTAAGACACTCAGCCAATTACACTGGACAATTTTCTATTTAGAAATAGGAATACATCCTCCTCAGGTTATTTTGGCACTGGGCTTGCACCAATGCAGTTTAATTAGATCAAAGTGAGAAAAACATCAAAAAGCAATTTTGAAAGGGAAGTCACAATAATTTGCTTTTCAGAGAGTTGTAAAAAATCCAAGAAAGGGCAAGATAACGCAGAAAATCCAAATGTAAGCTACTGCTCAGAGAAGAAAAGATATCGAGACATGAAAAGTATGTTGCAGGTGACATCAGAAAAACTGTTGTCTGAAGCATTATCTCTGCCAAAAATATCGACATCTTTGGCAGGAAGGGAAAACTACCTGAAGCCCATGCAAAGGCAGCACATGCTGTGTTCAGACCATGAAGTCTGTACTCACAGGTAGCTGGACAGCAGTATTAATGAACCAGTGTTTTGTTTAACCATCTTGAAGTTCTGTATGGGACTTGACCACCGTTAATTGTACTGAGCAATCTGCAACACGACTTTCTGCATTAAAGCATTTTTTTTAGATAGGGTTAACTGTATCTCTTAAGCCTTATTAGTAGGAAATTAAAAAAAAAAAATCATGAGAGGAACATGAGTTCATCACACACTGCTTTGGAATCCATCTTTTTTCCCCTCTTCAACTATTCTACCTAGATGATTATTTTCAAGCATCTTTGAAGTAGCTCACAGATAAATGAATTTATTGTAGAGTTAAAATATGTGGAAGTACTCTACTGAAAAGAAGAGATGCTTGATTTTTGTAAACCTAAGGGTAGTTTACCTCATGACCTTCCTAAAGTGACATTTGAGTCTTAGTGGGAAAAAAGATTTAGAGACACTACATTTTTGCACACATTTTTCATGACTGCTGATTTTGCCATACATTTAAGTTTTTATTTTGTGCCTGGTTATCTTGCTCCTACCAGTGTCTGTTACTTCTAAAAACATAATAAAAACCAAATGAATTTGTGGATTTATAACAAGAGTATTTGGTATTTTTATAGTGAACAATTTTATTGCAGGGATCCTTACATTAAGGCTTCAGGGTTTATATCAAAGATCAGGAGGAAACCTAACTACAAATGCAGATTTTTCTATGCACTCTTGCTCTGTGCTCATAGATCTTCTTTGTGTTGTCTTTCAACTGGCCACAATAGGAGATAGTCTATGAACTCATGTTTGGTCTATCCCAACAATTACTTTTTCCCTAAGAATGCTGTCAAAACTGTTTTAACTTTCAGGTGGTTTGCCCAAGCCATAAGTCACCTTTTCTGTCACTTAAGTCTCTTAAATCCTGGGTAGTTCAAACTCTTTCAAATTCTGTTGAAGGGATTATTCTTTTAATTGTGATTATACAATGGATATTTAATGATGTGTTCACTGTACAATCATAGAAAAGTTTTAATCCTAAATAAGATGTTGAATAATTAAAACTACTGAAGATGTGATTAAGAGTGTTCAGGGATTAGAAATGAGAATTAAAGGTGGCTATTGGGTACAGGGGCAAATTCAAGGACTTTATACATTTTTACATGTAAAAAATCCCAGAACAACCCCACACACACCAAACAAAACAAAATGAAACATGTTTTTCAAAGTGATTAAGAAATTTATTGGACTAAGGATTTCCTCTGGGAAGCCATCTAAATAATACACATAAAAGCCATAGAATGCACTTTCTCAGCTCCACAGAGATGTCATTGTGTATCATGGGAGACATAAACTATGATTAGCTTTAGAGGGTTTTAAATGCCTGAACTGTTAAAGAAAAGTCTGAATGTGGGCAGGGAGAAGTTGAGTAAGAGAAAATTTTGAGGAGAAAGAGAAAATCAGAAAGCACAGGCTAAATTTTATTTCACACCACAAATGAGACCTGTTTACAGCATGAGCAATTCTAAAATATTTTGAGCAATCAAGAGTACTCACTCTTTTTTATATTTCCTCCCCAAAAGTTGCATTACAAAATGTGCTTTAAGAATACCTTCTTCATATAAATCAAACATATTGGTCAATATCACAAACACATTTGTGATGAGTGAAATTGGAATATTTTTTCCTGATAATCACAGACTGAAAATGAATCCTCTTAAACATGGTAAGAACTTCTTATTTTGGCTAAGCAATAATATATGTATGTTTATATTTTAAAAATTGTATATAAGTGCATATCCATTTGCATGTATGTACATATATATTTTACTTTTTACTGCAGGTTTTTGCAATTCTTCATCACAGTATTAAGCCTTAGGATGATTGCATTATCCTTCATTTCCAGTAAATTACTAGAAGATGTCACTGAAAGTGCATAAGAAATCACAAATGTGTGAATCTTGAGAAATGTCTTCCAAAAATATCCGTATCATCTATGTTTTTTAAATAAAGTTTTATAAAAAGATGCTCTTCTGGTACCAGCTAATGTAACTTCAGAGATGGTAAGATGATTTCCACCAGACAAGGCTAGTTAAAATGTCTTAACTCTCTTCTAATTACTCATGTGGTCACACCCATAAAAATGCTCATTTCCTAACAAGATACAGGATAATCTGAGCTCGAAGGGACCCACAAGGATCACTGAGTCCAGCTCTTAAACAACTGAATAAGGGGATCAAACCCACAACATGGGGTTATTAACACCACACTCCAACCAGCTGAACTAATCTCAGGGCCAAAAGCAGAACAAGAAGTGGTTCCTCTTAAAAAAAGAATACTCTGACATCTCTGAGACAGTCAGGCTTCTAGTTGGAAAATGTGGCAGACCAGGTCTCTCTGTGGTTTCATGTGCATAAATTTACCTGGGAGTCACAGTAAATAGAACTGACTACTTTGAAATTGTACCCTGCTCTTTCATGTTTTTTACATTTTCATATAAGCTATTCTGTACTTCCTCATCAGTGTATGTTAATAGCCTCCTGGATATGGAGTTGTGACTTTATAATGGTAAATGTTAAAAATAACTCAGAAAATCAATTGATTTGCCTCGAGCAAGGCATCAATTTTACATCTGAATAAAAATAAGGTCAGTCTTTCAGCTAACTGCCATTTCCCTATTTTTTTTTTTAATTTTTTTTTTATTCCAGACTGGGGAAAAAAAAGAAAATGTTATCAATTTTATTAGAAAACAATCAATTTTTATTTGATCAAAAAATGTTGCTCAGGTAGAAATTATATGAATGTGATTTGGGCATATTGTATTTTTCAATCTACATATTGAAATGTGACTTATTTTCAAAGAATCAATTCTAATGAAAACTTGAAATAATCAATATAAAATGTAGAAATGGAATATATTTCAATTTGTAATAAGTTTTGAGTTTTTTCAAAGTACCACCAGAAGATATTACCTCCATTTTGATGATAGGAGGATTGTTTATTCTGTTAAAAAGCCATCACAAATGCAATATGGTTATAAATATATTTTTTAAAAATATTTTTTTAATTACATTATGACTTTGATTAAACTGTCCAACTGGTTATGGTTTGATTTAACTGTATGAAGTATGGATCAAGCTTTTAAGGTCATGAGAGCTCATCTTTGATATGGTAATTTCTGTAGACATGTGGCTAGCATTGATTGATAATTGCCTTTGCATATAATTTTGAGAAGGAAGTAGCTTGTCAGGAAACAAGGAATTATGATTTTTTTCAGTGATCTCCCAAACTGACATAATATATTCTTGACATAAGGAAAATTTGGAGTACTATAGCCATTGCCCAAGTGCCTACACCCAAGGCAGGAAGATAGCACCTCCTTGCTTTTTGCAGCCAACTGTGAAAGGAAAATGGTAAAGCAGTGTAAAGCAGAACGGTGACAGACCAGAGGGTACCAGAGATTACTAAGAATGACTAATTATGCCTCATATATTCAAAGTGGGAATGACAGCATCATTGTGAGTGACAGCAGACACTAAAATTCCCTGGGGAAAGACACAGTCTTAAGTGATGTCCCATAGACAGATTCAGAGATAATATGGGCCCCATGGTTTGAAATTAAAATTCAGGAGAATTTTATAATTCTGAGAAGATGAAGTTGCCTGTAACTGAAAAAAGGATATATAGAACACTGTGGAAGCATCTTTAGGCAACTCTCCAGGCCTGTATTTTCTCTAAACCTGTAACTTTTATGAGTGATTCATTATTTGTCATCATTACATCTAGTGTTACTATTATTTCATCTAGTGTTTTTAAATACTGACTTTGCAACCATTTTCCCCTCTGAACTTCATCAGCTCATACAATTATATCTTGAGCTCTTCAAGATACTGAGAACTGGATGTTTATCACAAAAGATTTCAAACCATTCATGATAGTTTTAGAAAGCAATTATCACAGAGTTATTATTTCTGCAAATGTATTACTGTATTTTTCCTGATAACTTAATTCTGGCTGCATACGCGTGTTCTTCCTTATCTCCTGTGGATTTGGCTATTTTGCATATGCACTGACAGGTACATGCAGATGGGAAATTACAAGTGTGTTGTAATTTGTCTCTGTGTATTATTTCCTAATGTGTACAGTTTTGAATTTGCAAAGTCTCTGAATGAATGAGGAACCCGTATATTTTCTGTGAATTTCACTCTGTGGTTTTTTTATGGCATAAATGATAAAATTGTGTTTTCAATATGTCTAATGAAAGTTGTATACCTGATCTCAAGATATTAAAAAAAAAATGGAGACTTTGTCAACAGGTGAAATTAATAAACATAGAAGAAAAAGACCCCTGTGTATTAAACTGCAGGTCTGTGTCTGGACCTTCAGCTTGTTTAAAATAAAAGATTCCAAAGCTCACTGGCTTTTAATTCACAACTCCATTTCATATCAAAATTTATCTGAACAATTTGGGGCTCTGAAGTTTTCTAAAATATTGTAAAAGGGACTTGTATGAAACATCACATCTGTAACCCTTCTTACCAGATCATAATAACAAGAACACAAATAGGTTTAGGTATTTTGCAGAAACATAGAATTAGCAGTTTTTTCTGGTTTTTTTCACCATAAAAAGAATATATACAATATAAATTTTATTTTAGTCATTTTTTTCTGAAAAACTGACTTTTCAGGTTTGATTTTCAATAAAATCCACAAGTGCAGGTCTAGAGCTTCATCCAAAGACAAGCAGATGTACGTTAGATCTAGTGCAGTCAAAATGTTTAAGGTAATGAGGAAAAAAGCACATTTAGGTAAGTTTTGTAAGAATTTGTTTAAATATTTAATCTTTTGTTTTAATATAATATATACAATTAATACATTATTTCTGAATTTTAAACCAACTTATTAAAATACGTAAAACAGTTACTGGAATCTTCCATCAATACAATTTACTTACTCGCTATTTAATTTTATATTACTTATTGCTTTGCTTATGGGTGGAGAAATTTAAATTAAGGACTATTTTTTATTTTTCAAACTTAACATGACAATTGCAAAAGGATAAACTGCTCCATATGCAGGAATATATCATATCCATAGGGGCACCTTCCTTCAAGTTCAAAGGGAGATTAATGCACTTGTTATGATGTAAATTACACTTCTAGTACTGACACGAAAGAATTGCTATAAAAAATATACTGTAAATACATATAACTTTGGCACCAGATAATAGTTATGTGTCATTAATTTAAAATGTATATGTTCCTCTCTAAAGTCTTCCAACAGAATACAAACATTTTTTCTTTATGTCTCTCTTTTGCTCCCTCACAAAATGATCCATTGTTTCTCAGTTGCATGGAGAAATGTAACTCGGAAGCTCACATCTGTAAATTTAGAATGCTGGGAAAAAACTGTTCGGTGAAAAATTTAAAAGTTATTTTTTAATCTACTTTTTACTTTGCAATGTATTAATTTTTAGTTCTGTGAATTTTAATTATTTGTGTGAGTACTTTTAGTGGGTTTTAACTTTCCATAGAGATAAAATATATTTGATTCTCAATGATTTTTAGAACAGTTTGGAACCGAAAACACCGGGTTCCTTACATTTTATTTCTATTGATGAATTGACAGTATATCCTCAGTTGATATTTTTTCTTCTACTGTAAGCAGAATTAACACTTCAAGCTGGCTAACCTATGACCCAAGGTATATGAGATCATACAGATTGAAGCTTGATGACAGACTGAATGGATTAAGCAATGTGAAAGCTATGCTGGAATGCAACTCATATCTAGACTATTAAGACTGAAATTTTTCATATCTGGTGCTCAGTATAAAGGAAAAGCCTGAGACATGAAAAGAAAAGACATATGAGTCTATGGGAAAGCCTAAAGTAGCAATAAGTAGAAAACCTTAAGGACGGTTAAGAAGCACTACTGAGGTTTGGAGAAGGAGTGGGACCTATGAATTCTAAGGAAGGTAGTGTCTTAGACTTTCAGATTACTGAAAGACACAATGAATTGGTCTTCAGCATGAAAAATCCCAGGCATTACAGTCCCAGAAAAGCAGTAGAAGGGAGAAAAAAGGAACTCTAGGATGGTGTACTCCACAGAGGTGGAGTACAGGACATCAAAGGTAGAGAAATTATTCTTAACATTACTGGCTAGTGTTTTGGGACTGGAGGCTTGTGCCTGGGTCATTGGCTAAACTCTGGCCTGATATTAATCAGCAGAAAAATAAATCTTCCTGGTGTGTGTGGATGGGTCTTCTAGCAAGGCAGAACAAGGAGTTTGTTCTGGAATCCACCACAGCATCCATCATATGTGACTATTTTTGTGGTACTGCACATATACAGATTGCATAAGAAGGAGTTTTAGGAATAAGTACCTCCACAACCAGACATTCTTACCCTCTCAGAGCTGTATTTACAAAACTACTGACCTGAAAAGTAGGTCCCTGACAACCAACATGTTCAGAGGAAATTCAGCTTCGCCAAATTGACTCAGCCTATAAGTGTTATGTTAAATGTAACACAATACTGAAAAAGAGCCAAAATGGCTCAGGAAACGTCTGCTTTAGATAGTGGCAGTGTAAACAGTTATACTGAAGGTAACAGAGAGCTATTGCACTGTGTAAAGTTTTATTAGATTTAATCTCCCATTAAAGCTAGTTCCTTTGCAGTTCAGGAGTAAAAAATTATTTTATAAGCACTGTGGATCAATATAAAATAGAAGCTTCTTTTACAGACAGTCTAGTTCTCATTAAAAACTTATAAGGGGAACAAGAAGAAACCCAGGATACTAATTTTAATATTCAGAAGGGTTCAATGGCTTTGCAACTTCAGATGATAACAGGTTGACTCAAAACCCCCCAGTATTTTAAATATTGTCAAGCTGTGCACTGTATCAAGGAGTGCCATCAGAGAATTGACCCTGTCCTGCCTTGGGGTTGCAATGACCCCAGTGCTCTGAACAGCCATTCTGCAACATTCCCAGGGCCAGGAGAAGGGTAGCCTGATCATAGTTTTAGAGTTTAGGACACTTATTTACACTTAGACAAGACAGGCCTCCTCTCCTGGGATCCTGTTTTCTTTAATCTTTTATTCTATGCATTCATATTTCTGGAATCAGGGACCACATCTACATATGGAAGACTGAGCTGAACCCTTGTGTGGGCACAAGAGATTCCTTGGAAAACAGGGTAGCTTCAACTGGGTGCTGAAAGCCAGACAGAGTGTGCTGCTTTAAGTGGAACAAAAGACCTTTCAGTGGTCTGTCTTCATTCAAGTGAACAGAATCTCACTCACTGCCTCATCAGGAAGAAATCCCATTCACTATGATAACTTCAATTATCCTTAATTGTAGTTTTTAATGTGTGGCTTTTCCCATTTAAAAAATATTTCCCTTAATTTATTTTCCAGACAACTTACCAAATTACCAATCTGTAACAAAAACCTTCTAAAATTCTGTTCAGGATTTCACTTATAAGCATCTAGATACTGTAACTGTGAGTCAGATATGAGATGGGTTTTGAGTTTTGAAATAAACTCATAAATGTATTCCAGTCTTTGTCCAGAGGATTCTTGGGCTGAGATAATGGCAGGTCAATAGAGAAGTCAAAAGCTGAAAACACAAGCAGAGCAAAGCAAGGAATGAATTCATTGATTCCCATTGGTAGGCAGGTGTTCAGCCATTTCCACGAGCGCAGGACCCCATCACACCTAACGGGGATTTGGGAAGACAAACACCATCACTCCAAATATCCCCTCCTTCCTCCTTCTTTATCCCACTTTATGTGAGTGTGATGTCGCATTATCTGGAATATCCCTTTGGCTAGTTTGGGCCAAAAACATCTCTATATTATCAACCCTGTGTTCAGTACAAATTTAAAACACAATGCTGTATGAGATACTGTAAAGAAAATTAACGCCATTCAGAATCAGCACATATTATTTCTAGCTTGGCATTTTTACTGACTTCAGCTCTGATACAGAATAGAACTATAGGATTTCTTCTCACAGTCCTTTTAAGTAATGTTTTCCTCTCTTCCCAAACACTTGTAGTGTAATAATTATTAATTATATTTTGATAAAGATCCCTTTTTTAATATTATAAGGATAGAATTAGAACTACTTATAAAGGGTTATAAACATTTTTTCTATATGATAAAGTATATTAGTCAACTGAAAGACTGGGAGCAAAAATTCTCTTTCAAGCCTTTTTTCAGCATATCCTTTTAGAGAACAGATTTTATATGGTTATCTTTCTGCAAAACATATCTTATGCCTGAGTTCATACCTTTTGCATATTTTGTTCTGGCTCAGGTAATACAATAAAGGTACCCAACGACAACATTTGTAATTTTAAGATAATAATATCCTTAAAGTTATAGCAGAAAGGATCTTGAATTTAGCAGTACTATCACTTTAATTTTTCAGGATTATATCACTTTTTCTTTTCTTTTTTTTTTAATTAATAAGCTAAGTTTGTAATCTCAAAAGAGTATACTTTTCAAGCAGTATAGATTCTCCAGATGATGTAGTCCCATGGAGTTCTTTAAAATCCATAGATGTGGTGGAGATATAACCAAGTCTTGATTGAACCTGATAGAGGTTCAGCAGGTGGCATCAAGATGCAGAACACAACCATCTAGGAAAATGACATCAAAGTAGTATTTCCTACAGCTATAGGTTACTGGTGTAATGAAAGACACTCTATGTTGGGATAAATATTATACAATCCAGACAAAAATTTGTTTCTGCCTGACAGCACTGAAAGCTGTGATGGCCTTCAGCATTTCATCCTGGGACTAAGTGAGTTGGAGGGTAGGACTGCAATGGGACTATGACTGCCTTCTGTTGCCTGTAGGCCACAGTTGTGACAGTTCAAACTGGAGACTTTGAAAATGTTAATCATTTATATTAAAAGGACTTTGTTAACTTCAATGCTCTGGGATATTTCTTTGCAAGATTTGCCAGAGTACAGCTAATGACCTTGAAACTGATTCCCAGCTAGCAGAATCAGTGAAGGCAGTAATTGATCACTATTTATACCAGCTGACTTTCTGTATTCTTATCTTTCCAATGTTTTTTCCCAAGATAAGACTTTTGATATCACTCAAAGCTATAATGAAATTCAAATTTTAATTTTCTTTACATTTTCTCTTCCAATTCCAGAATTCAATCAGATGGTTAATTAGTTGTCATTCTAATTACTGTTATGATAATTCCTGCTATTCAGTCTTAAAGAAAACATGCTATGTATATTTAAGCCTAAACTTTATCTCCCGTACTCAGTTGTTAGGTGGCTTACTGCCATGCATGTGTTTTCTGATCAATAGCATGTATGTGTTTATTGTTGAATTGGGTCTTCCACCAAACTTGACATGTTATTGTAATGCATATTCCAGAAATTGCTTAATAAGAGGAGCTAGAAAAGTTTGTGGAAATAACAGGGAAGTGTTTCCTCATTCTATTATCTGGACAGCAAGAAATAATTACTCTGGAGTCTGAGTTTCAAACTTTCATTCCAAAATATTTTGACACCGACACATTGAAGGTTTGGGCAGTTTGGTAAGGAGGTATGTTGCAGTCTTGAAATTTAACAGCATTGTGTGTGTTAATGTAACTGATCAATGTGCTTGACATGAGACATTTTTTTTCCCTAGAATGCTCACAGATATTTGTCAGAATACATTACCTCAAAAGAAGTCAAACTGTTAACTTCATTTTGCCTTCTAATATGAGCCATCCACACTACAAGGAAAAAAGCTAAAGTTCTGTGTGGAAGCAGCATCAGGAGATATACAACACAATTTAAGACTTTGGTCATTACTGAACACCATTATGAGTAGTAGGAACTCACAGATTATATTGTCTCAGTGCCAAAGTACTACTGTTTCCTGAAGCCCTGAAAATGAAAAATAAAAATCTACTCTTCCTCCTGCTGCATCATTTTATGTCTAATTCTCAAATCTAAATGAAGCAAAAAAGTTAAGAAAATGTACAGTGTATCTAGGGAGTGCAGAGGTTTTATTCTATTGAAATAGCTTAGAAATTTCAGTTAATATGTTAGCCATGCCACATGGCAAATTTTATCTTCGTGAAAGCAGTGCAACTTTTGTGCTCCTGGTAGAAATTCTGCATTTTCATTAGTTTCATTGTCATGTACTCATGGTATATATCTGTGGACAGAAATACAGCTTTTGATGTTTTGTATCACTCAGTACTTGAGTGACAGGAAATTCCAACCCATTATGGTCACAGTGCTTTGTCTGATCAGGGATAGACAAGTATAGAACACAAAATAGGTAACTAATTTGTGATTTTCAGTTGAGAGATGATTGTCTAGCTCAACCATCTTGCTAGAAGGAGAATTCTCTCTGGGCCTATTTGTCAACTTAAGCAATTACAGAGTACACTGAGGTAGAAGACACTTGGGGACGAAAGTTCCTGTGGTTCAGAAGTGAATAAAGGAACTTACTAACACTGTTCCAGGAGTACTGCATTCAGTAAGGGGTGGGCAATGCCACCATCTTCCTGTGAAAAATGTTCCATAGCCTGGTTTGGGTGAAGAATGGTTAAACTGAGACTGTGCTCCCACGGAATCCAATATGGCTCAAGTAGACACAGACTGAGTGTCTTTCATCTGCTGTTGGCTAAACCTGAACAGCTCAGGTTATCCTCTCTTCAGTTCAGTCCATTAAAATATCCATCTAGTTTTTTTTTTTTATTTTTTTTATTTTTTTTTTTTAGGAATAAGGCAATTATCTCCAACAGTTAAGCTACTCTTCTCTCTCCAAGCATAGACATCTCTTATTTCTTGTGAAAAGGAAATAGTATCTCTCATCTGGCCACTACCTTTAAAGAAT
>JANRMJ010000066.1:72993262-73012680 GCA_025584955.1 Alethe diademata | reverse complement strand
CTGAACAGCTCAGGTTATCCTCTCTTCAGTTCAGTCCATTAAAATATCCATCTAGGTTTTTTTTTTTGTTGTTTTTTGTTTTTTGTTTTTTGTTTTTTGTTTTGTTTTTTTTTTGTTTGTTTTTTTTTAGGAATAAGGCAATTATCTCCAACAGTTAAGCTACTCTTCTCTGTCCAAGCATAGACATCTCCTATTTCTTGTGAAAAGGAAATAGTATCTCTCATCTGGCCACTACCTTTAAAGAATCAAGTCCCTTTAACTTTCCAATAATTTTTGCTGAATATTTTATCTCAGAATCGCTTCCATTATCATGGAACACACAGGACCGTCACCTAGAGCAAAAAGACAGGGTGAAGCATATCTAAAAGTGGAAGTCTTTGTGTATTTTTAAATATTTGCATCCTCTAGTTTTAAACTGGCATAAATATCATCTTAGCTTCTAGTGTTTTCTTGAAGGAAAAAAAATCCCAAACCAAATAAAAATTAACCAATCACAAAGAAAAGAGAATGGTGCAAAGGTGGAAGTTTTGCTTCAACTTCTTAGCATCTGAAGGAAAGGACTGATTTTCGATTTGTATAACCTGGCCATCATTACTACATTGCTGTGGCAAATCATATATCGATAGCAAATTTCAATCATGTTCAATAAATTAATAGGCAAAGACAGCTACAGGGGACTGGCCTGTGCATCTACTGAGGGGCATAAAAGGAATATTCAAGCAATGGTCTCAGTATTTATTTGATGGATACTTATAAAAGAAAGGAAATGGAGAATTCCTTTGTCCTTGATTGGCAAAAGATGGCCCAGCAATGTGCACAAGAGAATTCCTGACCCACAGAGAAGCCTTTCGGGTAATCCACAGCAGCTGCCCCAATCTCATGTATGTCTGGTTAAATAAACTCTTCACTGAGATGAGCTGTAGATTGGTGTCCCTCTTTGCATCAGCATTGGTAGGCAAAATGGGATGTGGTCTCTTGCTAAAACACTGGCCACTGGCCTCAGTGTTCCTTAGCACAACTCCTGGCATGGGTTTGACATCCACTGGCTCACCCTCACCAGACAAAAGTCCGACAAGTTCTCCTACATTTTCTTCAGGGAAAGGAATTTCTTCAAATGCATCTGAGCTAAGCTTTGTTGTTCATCTTCACAGTGAATGAATGGGCACTGAGTTCCTAGTGGAAAAAAGATCTCCCTTGACACAAGAGAGGTCCTAACTTATCTCACTGGGACTTCAATAATAGATGAATGGACAGGAACTGCCCAAGCATTCTTTGCCAATTAAATTAGGTATTATTATTGTGTGCATAGTTAGCACCACTAAGATACTACTATACTACATACCAATGAAAAGGTAAATTGAGAAATTAAAATAATGCAGGACCACATTATCTCTTCAATTTCTGCCTGTAGACACTGGATTGCATAAATAGAAATTTCACAAACATACAGAAGGCAGAATCCACATAATTTAACACACCTTTCTACATCAAATACACTTAATTTCTGGCAAAGCTTTTTCTTTTAGATTAATTTCCCTTTCTTCTACATTCACTACCCTGTAAAATTTATAATCACATCACTGAATCATAATAATATATTTTGCACTCTTTCCATACTAATGATTGCCTCTTTGTTTCTCACTGATTTAAAGCACATATATATATAAATATCTAATATTATTTTAATTTGTCTATGAGTTTACATTAATTACAGGTTTTCAGAGAGCTAGACCTTCATTTTTAAACTGAAAATTTGCTTTTCCTCTAGTGCCATGAGACAAGAGATAGCAGCTAATGTTTATATTATTGATTAATCAGATACTGAAGGGATTAGGTTCTAAGATTGTTTAGTACAGGAAAATCCATACTTATTACATTAAAACAGATTTTAAGACCTTGTTTATTGGCTATATTCATGGTCAGGCCTCAGGGATTTATTCAATCTGAAATGCCTATATTATATGTGAACATAAACCAATCTGTTAAAAAAAGAATATTTAATGTTGGTCACACAAAGGCAAGTAATTGTTGTAAATTACAGGTCAGTAATTGAAAATGACTACTTACATAAACACTTGCAAATTTAGAAAACTGCCAAAACATTAAATATATTTAGTTAATAAAGATGAACTTTGGTCAAGTACCCACTTTTGGCTGCCATTTTTTTGTTTAATGGATTTTCTATTATGAATTCATTTTGTAATTTTCATGGATAAAAAACTTAATTGCCTTGGCCAAAACTTCTACATGTATATTCAAACAGAACAATTCTTATGCTTATCTTCCTGCTCTCCAGTGTATAATATACTGACTAATACTAGCAAATAGAGGTCGTTTCTTTGAAAGAGAATGTCATAGCTGTTCACATATGTGGAGATCCACATACGTGGGTATTCATGTGATTGAGCATTTTCAACACTGCGCAAGATAATGACTTTTTAGAGTGGAACACATTAAAAAATTAAGAGCTGCATTAGTAAACAGAACTAATAAACTGCATAAAGAAAATATTTATTTGATGAATTTAAATCCTTGTTATATTTTGAAGCCATCAACAAAGAAAATGTGTTTTCAGGTTTGTTCTAATTTTTTTGTAATTTGATATGCCATTTGGACATTTAAAATAGGATGGTGTACATAACTTTTTTCAGTTTCCTGAAAAAAAAAGTCATGATAATTCTAAAGCTCAAAATTCATCCATAAAAATATTGTTTTTGATTCTAAAAAATATTGAAATTTTTATCCAGAAATATTTTACAGTTTTTCTAACTTGAGTCTCAATATCTATTGCAAATACTTGCATGGATACACATAATTCTACTTATCAACAGTATACTCTTCAGTCTGCATTTCTTCTTTCATCAATTGATTCAAGGAAAAAAAAAATTGTGATATTCTTTCCTGGGTTTGTTTCTGTTTGAAGACATGATACCATCCAGTCTTACCTAATGGTATTTCCTATTCTAGTAAATTATTCTGGTCCACTTTTTTATTGTTTTTCTTCCTATCATCAGTGATTGACTGATTCAGCTCATTGCTGTACGTAGCAGCAATTCTATGGTCCTTATGGCTTTTCGTTCTTCATTTCACCTGTGAATAAGGTAATTTTTCTGTTCCAGAATGACAACATTTTGCACATCAAAGCATTTCCACCAGGCCTCTATCTGTGAAGTTCTTTCTTCGATCTTATTCTGTTTAAATGGCCTGTCTTAGAAAGTATGCAAAACTCCTGGCCGAGTACATGTGCCTGGAGTGAAGCTTTTCCGTACATTCCGTAGGTGATGGTGCTTGCAACAATAGTTTCAAACTAACCAGTGCTTGGTATTCTTGCTCACTCCTTTCTATTTCCCACCCACAAGGCCTTCATAAAATGGGTTTGAGTAAGTAGGTGATTGTATGCAAGACACGTTTTCTTTCTACAACTATTCTTGCAATGCTGTTTTCATTTCTATTAATTATTGTCAAGAAGACTCTTGGCACAAACAAAGTCATGGCTCATGCCTTGTCATTATGAGCTCAAAGTCTTTTAGTTCAAATGCACTTAAAAAAAAATAAAGCTTTCATCTGATTCCTTACCTCTAATATGTAAGCCCCTGTTATGCTGCTGGAGGTGTTGTTGACAGAAAAAGTTATGGTCCGTAAATCAATACAGTACTGAGTTTTTTAGCAATGCATCTCCTCTTAGAGCAACCTTATTTAAAAATAATTTTTTTTCTTTAGCTTAAAATTCATCCTGACTGATATAAAGTGGAATGATAAAAACTTTCCTTACACATCTTAAAAAACATTTTTATGGACAACTAACATTAGTAAAAAAATGTTGATTTCGGTTAACGCACAAGGATATTTAAAAATATTTTCCTACATAGAAAAGTTGTAAACTATACATAAGACTTTAAATTTGGTCAGATAAAGAACTGTTGCATGTTAGTCAACAGTTTGTGGGGCAGGTAAAGAGACTAGAGATGTGTCTCAAGGGGAAGGATTTATGACACAAGTATTTTCCTTATAAAATTAGCTCTGGAGGCTATAAAGTACATACAGATCATCACAGATCAAAAATATGCTACTGAGAAAATAAATAAACTTGAAAATGTATACATTGCACTGTAGGTAGCTCAATTCAGATAAACTATGAGGTTATAATGATGGAAAATTTACTGTGGTGTAAGGTGTATATATTCTAAAGGTGTCTATTCTGTATTCTTTGTCTTTTTTGCCATGACCTCTCTTCCAACATCAGATGCTGCTGCACTGTCTAGATGATATTTAATGTATTTTCTAATTCCAGTGCCATTCTACTTAATTCTAATACAAATGTTGCTAAAAGCAATTTAGTTTTGCTTGATTTTCAAAGTGCCCCAGCAATTCAAGCAGTGGTTCATGTGATTTTGTGAATCCTTTCTTCAGTTCCACATAATTGCATTTTCAGTAATAAAAAAATCATTTAATATATAAAAATAGAGTGCAAAAAGAATACAAAAAATAAAAGAGAGTTCAAATAACATCCATTGCTAGGAATATTAGCAAATACTTCTCAGATTTTTTCCTTCCTAGTTTCCTGGTCTAGCAGTAAATTAATTTGTAGGACCATCTACGAAGTTTAAAATAAGAAAAAAAATCCTTTTCATATCCTGAAATCTTCTTAGTCATTTTGTCTTTTTTAAGTCAAATTTGAAGTCTTGATATAACAAGTGCTGTAAGTGATAAGTTTTGATGTTTTAAACTTTTTGATGTCTTGCATTTCAGGAAGATCATGCATTGCATTGTCCTCTACAAGGGCAGCTTTCCCTGCTGTGCAGCTATGTTAACACTGGCCTTGCAGCATGAACAAAGCCCTTGTGTCATAGTTTTGCCATCTGACTAGTGCACAAAAATGCACCTTGGAGCTGGATCAAGCCTGCTACAAGACACAATGACCACTCTCTGAATAAGTTCCCTCTCCAGATGGAGAGAAGGAAAACATGAAATGGGAGTCAGCAGAGATTCTGCATCAGTCTTATCCTTTATTCGCTCATCATAAGAGACCTTATGTACTACAGTAATTTACCTCCTTCTGCTTTTTCCACCCTTTCTTCAACCCCCACCCACAACAGCAAAGAAAACAATCAGGAATGTTCTCTTCTCTGAGTCACCCTTAGGGAATCTGGCCATTTCTTCTACTCCTGTCAAGCTGAGCTCAGAGTAACTCTTGGAGAGTGTTACCAAATTTGAATAGTTCTATGAAAAATAATTAAGCCAGGAAAAATTCCAGCAACCTTCCTCTACAACAAACAAGCAAGCAAACAAACATTGTGTTTGTTTCTCCTCTGGAAGTCTGCAGATTTAGAAAGCAACAAAATGGGCATAGTTTGTCTCCTAACAGATTATGAATGCCATTGATTGAAAAGATGGAAAATGTTTACACAAACTGTCAGAGATAGCTAAGCTAATTTATGATATGTGGCATGCATGTTTTTGAATCAAAAAGTTTGTCATACACCTACTGTTTGGCTCTAGAATGTATGAGAAGACAGATCTTGTTGACACATTGCAGCTGTATTTCAACTCATTGTGAGATGCTTTGACTTCAACAAAATTCACACCGTGTGCCAAAGAAAAAGAAAAAGGAATTTTACAGTTTCCATCCCTCTTTTAATGTCTTTCACTGAAGGTGAGCTACTCTGATTTTGCAGGTGTTACATATGAGATAAGCAAAGCAGTAATGCATCCTGGGGTTTTTTGTTTTGTTTTGTTTTACTTTTTTCCTTTTTCTCTTTGTTTGCTTGTTGGTTTGGTTTTGCTTTTGGGTTGTTTTGTTGTTGTTGTTGTTGTTGTTGTTGGGATTTGGTTTTTTGGGGTTTTTTGGTGGTTTTTTTTGTTTTGTTTTTTGGTTTTGTTTTTTTTTTAGTTCAGATTCCTTATAGAGGTAAGCATGACGTACTACTCATCACTGCTGCTTCACAGGAATAAAGTATGGAAAGAATAAAGTATGGAATTTTACCACAGATAGAGTTTGTCTAGAGAGGTTCTGGTGAGGGAAGTGGGAAGAACTGGGAGGTAGAAGTGATGGTGAGGGTTATACACAATGGAATGAGCAACCTGCATAAATCCCCGCATAGCTTTGATTTGTGTAAGGAAATGGCTAAATTCTAATAAAATCCATTCCAGGCTGCAAACATGCCTTAGGAATCAAAATACTCTGTGTAGATTTGCATGGCTTTTAACAAGATTGGAATACACTATGCATTTACAATGCTCTTCTAAAGTCCTCCTCAACTGTCAGACTTCCAAAACAGTGGATCTTCCTCTTTCTTTATAGATAAAATGTTCTCCTGTGGACATAAGATAAGTGATGAAGAACTAGAAATGCATAAGTTGAAAATAGTCTTGTTCAGCTCAAATTGCAAGTGAAGTCCTGACCATTTATCAGCCATAAGTGAGATGGTGTTATGGGCTTTCATTATTTTTCAGTTCTCTACATCAGCATTCCCATGAAGACAGTCCATAACTGGCACCAGATATTATCTAGTAAATTACTGTTGTCCTGTAAACTCTATATGCTTTTCGTATATGATGCTGTTTTGGTCAGACTTGTTAATTTCTACATTTTTTTCTACTTTCTCATTTTTCTTCCATGAAACTCATTATTAAGTAAATAATCAGTAAATAGATTCAGAAGTATAATTTCCATTAATTTTAAATTAGTTATATAGAATCCCTTGAAGAGCAAGAGCTTTTTTTTTCTATTATTTTAAAATGTTGGTAACTTGTGTATGCATATTTTTCTTAATGCAATATGTTTTCTGCTGTTTTGTAATCTAGGTCCTTGGTTTTTTTTCTAATTTCTATGTAAAGCTGAATGATTTTCTCAATAGGGTTTAAAGAAATATGATCATGATTATATTATACGTCAAACAGATATCTGATGGATATCATAGAGTGTTTTCTATGAATGAACTCCTATAATAACCATCCAGGTAAAATTTTCCAGCAACCTGATCTTTTCACTGTCTCTGGAAATGTCTATCTTCCAAGTGTACAAGTTCCTCCTTCGTTCTACTATGGTTTATGAGTCTATCCTGACTTAGTATCTGGCACCATAAGATTTGCTTATATGACTTGTTCAATTTTTTTTTCTTAGGAATCATTCAGAGTAACTATTGAAATACATATACAGGGATGCTTAAGGATCAAGTCTCTTCCAGAATGAAGAACCAATCAGAATGTACAACCATTGAGGAAAATTTGGATGATATTTACTAGTCTTGAAATAATTGTATTCCTCTTTTGTTGTTATATCTCTCTTCACCTACTCTCAGTGTATTCTGGATATTTCTCCTCCAAAAATTTTCAGATGAGGCCGAACATACACCAACTGGGACAGTTCTGTAATATCCAGCTCTCCTTGATTTGACATATACCTGACAAATAAACTATCTCATTTCTGAATTTCTAGAAATATGAAGAGATCAGCTGACCTTTCCAGTAGGAACTACAAAAAAAGGTATTTCCTGTCATTGGCAACTCTCTAAGAAAGTCACCATACTTTGGAGCTTTGAAACTCACCATACTTTGGAGCTTTGCATCTTTGAGTTTGTTGCAGTCAGATGGACATAATATAAGGTGCGCGTGAGAAATATGCCTACGATTGGAAGACAGTAAGTGTCATAGTCCTTGAATATTTCTGATGAGTAAGATAGAGGATAAACAGACCCTGGAGTCCTGTCTTAGTATGAGCAGGGATTGAGGGGAAGAATCTAAATGTGGAAGCAAGGTTACTGTGGTGGGCTGACCTGTCTGGATACCAGGTGTCCACCAAAGCCACTCTATCCCTCCCACCTGTGCTGGACAAGGGAGAAAAAAACAACTGCTGTTCAGGATGTTTTAGTCTTGCTGAGTGGCCAGACTGGTTACAAGCTGCTGTGGACTTGTTCCTGTTGGTCACTCTCACCTTGCTCAGTTACCTCCTTCCACTCCCTATTGAAGAGCTTTATTTGATCCAGTATAGTTTAGGGGAATCAAACATTTTTGCTTTCATCTGCATCATCACACATTTTGGCTTAGATAGTGTATAAAACCCTTGTTGGATCTAGACCTCATTTTTTGATGTGATTCTTGTTCATATCAATAATGCCGACTATCCTGTATGCAATCATTTTTGAGATTAAAATTTTGGAGTATTATTGTGAATTTAAATTCAAGTATTCATAAACATTCAAAAATGGAACTAATGAATAAGTATCTAGTAATTTATGTCTTTTGAAATTGCACTGAGTATGAGTCTCTGAAGCCAAAAGACCATAATTTTGTATAGTTCCCAAGTATACCAGATACTGTACAATTTTCTGATGTCTGAAAGTACCTTTTCAGTAATTGCTTTCTGGAGAGCTCTATATTTGCTTTCTAGCTGATACATTCTAAATTAATTTTCATTTAACCTTAAATAGTCTTTTCTCTAGGCTTATAGTGTCAAAATATTTCAATGTATTACTTGAGGCTTTTGCAAGAAAAATATAATAGATTAAGCAAAGAAACAAATATTAAAAAGTTATAAAAAGAGCACATATAAGGAATTAAGCATGTTAATTAAGATATTAACATTTCTTAATGCATGTGCTGAAGCAATCCCTGACCTGAGACTTCATTCACTAGACCTCATAAAAGCATCGTGTGAAAGAGTTTAAAAATTTGAAAAGGCATTTTTCTTTAGAAAAAAATAAAAGCATATGTGAAACAAACAAGCAAGTCAGATTGGTACAGCATGGTACTAAATGAGCAGTACCTGACTTTGCAATAGCCACTGATTTTAACTATGCCAAAGGAAGAGTAGGACATATGAGTCTCACGGATTAGGATGAGACATGAAGGATGTCAGAATGTAAATTCTGTTCTTTGTAAAATGAAAACAAACTGTGAGCTTGGGGACTACCAGGCCACAATATTTACCAACAATTCTTCATTCTTCCTATTCCAGTGTTGTAAATGGATCTAAAGAGATGTTTAAAGTCCAAATTACTGTGACTGGAAAGATCAGGAGGCATTGAAACCTGAACTCCTGCTGCTATTCCCAGGATGTAGAGAGAAACTGTTGGGATCATCAGGTGATTTGATACCCTTGGTGTTACACATACTTGTGTATATTGGGGTGTGGAAAATTGAGGAAGAAAAAGATGTGTGGGAAGTGGGAAATGGAGATCTGATACAGTTGGTGCAATCGTGAAGAGACAGTTTGTGGTAAGCAGACCAAAAAAAAATGGATTTTGATAGTCTTCCCTATTCAGTCTGTTTCTTTAAGAGTGAGAAAGGGAAGTGTGCTGATTTATCTCTTGCTGGTCCACTTGTTCTCTGGGGCAGGAACATTACAAGTCACTGTTTCAAATACAGGCTGTCACTTTGGATGATAGAACAAAGGGAAGTGACTGAAAGTAAATAAATCTTGAATTCACACAGGTATAAAAGGACCTTTTTTCTATAAGCAGGCCATTGTAAACATCACTCTGAATGGTTTGCGAGGCAAAAATAATGGGCTTGTTTGAGAAGCAATTGAGGTACTTTCTGACAAAAATAGTATATTAGGAGATTAGTCTCCAAGGGGTGGATAACCTTTTCAGATTCTAAGAATTTCTTCTGTTCTCATGTGTGAGCTTACAATCTGTTAGTCTCAAAATATATCTACAAACCCACAGGCCCACCTTCCTGACAGCTGCTCAAACAACAGAGTGGGGGAGCAGAGAAAAACTCTGCCCTGTCACCCACCCAGCAGCTCTGAAAACCTTGGTGAGTTACTCATACAATCCAGAAATGCCAGTCAGAGCGGAGGGGGACAGAGGCAGGGGGGGAGAGAAGGCTCTTAAAGTGCAACATTTGCAGCACACGCGTTAAAACTAAAGGGGCCAATTAGTATAATAGGTTTGAAATCATTTTAGCACACTCCTAAAGACAAAAGAAAAATTGTCCTTCAGAAATGGGGCTTTATTGTTCAGACGGGTATAGAGCCGAACAATGAATTCTATCAGTTTTGGAGGCAACATTCCTTCTTCTTCATACCGGACCATACATTATTAATGAGCACTATTTTCGAGTGTGAAAGAACTGTTTGAAAAGCATTAACATAGTCTATTGGATGTGATTGACACTGTCATCCCTTTCATTTTGCTGTTGGCAAGAGGCATCCCTGTAGATTTATGTGCATCTGGACATTACTAATATTCTCCTTGTTATGCACTCTGGGCAGCTGTGATATGGAAATTTTTAGTAGGGTTTTTAGAGAAGGAGTTTACTGTTGCTATCTGCACAAAAACGGAATAATTACCCTTCTCTGAGATTTTATCAGCCAAAAATATTTAATGTCTGGTTCCTGAATAACCCTAATCTGTTTTCAGTATGCACCCTTTTTAAAGGAATTTCATCAAGATTATGCGGATTCTCCAGATATTTTCAGTGACACTTTTCTAGACTGTTTAGTTCCTGGGACTCATGTCCACCCATCCTGATTTTATTTTAACCTCCATTTCTTCAAATAGGTTACATTTCTAATTAGGTTGGTGCATCAAGGACTACAGCTAGTGTTTGTCTGCTGTTTAGAACCACTAAACCTTTTCTGATGTAATGGCTTTTAATTGAAACAAATAAGACCAGTAAAATTAAGAACCACTGAAACAATACATCTAAATGACATATAAAAGAGAAAAATTAGAGGTTATGGAGGTTTTTTCCAAGGTAATGATATTTTTATTTGTTTTATATGCATATTTAGAATAATTTTGGTTTCTCAGGCCATATAAGAATGTTTACGATCACTTTATATGCATGAATATTGTAATGTGCAGGAAATAAGACAGGAAAAAAACCTACATAGAAGGATGAAGACTGATACTAAACATGAATGCGTAGACATTGCATGAAAAGAGTTATAAATATGGGGTTCTGTTTCTAATCTAGATATTTTTTGTGTTAGCTTTGATATATCTATGTACAAATGTATAAAAGGTATAGATGCACAAAATCAAATATCTTATTCAGGGGAATGAATATGGGGATTAATTAGGCTACAATTTTGGAACATCTTTTTAAGATAACCCTTTTGCTAAGCAGTGGTCTCATGAGGGCTCTGGATCAGAACAGACCGTGACGCCAAGGATCTCTCTGAATCTTTGGGTACGAGACAAGGCAACACCATTGGGCTAGAGTATTATTACTCTAGGTTATAATATTCTAATTTTTTTTTCTCATCGTTGCACATT
Organism: Alethe diademata; assembly: GCA_025584955.1. Classification (NCBI taxonomy): domain Eukaryota; kingdom Metazoa; phylum Chordata; class Aves; order Passeriformes; family Muscicapidae; genus Alethe; species Alethe diademata. Next base: position 73,001,455 of record JANRMJ010000066.1, on the reverse strand, counting down.
GCATTATATGCAATGACGTAGTAGGGAAGACATGAGTTTTAAACTCAATGCTGAATTATCTTCTCCTCCAACCTGCTCCAAAAAGCCTATCTTCATATTACAAAAATATCTCACCTCATCACTGTTTCCTTTACTTAGAGGTTTATGCAACTACCAGTCTGCATCCAGCTATCAGAGGCCCATGATCAGTTGCCTTCTGCTCCCACTCAGCAGGTCTACGCTTTGACTGACATATCCACCACCTTCCTCAGAGGTCAGGCCCAGCTTCTCCATGGAAGGTCCATTGTTGGCCAGCCCAGGCTGTGGGAGTTCAGCATTAAGGTCCCTCCTGCTTGGCAGCACAAGAAACTGCCACTGCTCCACTAGACAGCCTAATTACACCAATCAATCACATAAAATAGTTTGCATGGCTAGAAGTGGAAAGGTTATACCTCATAACTTGCCAGCTGAAGAGGTAGTGAAAGAAAATGTGGAGTCAATGAATAAGTTTAAAAGATATGCAATACAAAATAATAGTCTTAAACTGTTCATCTGCATTTTTTTTTTTTTTGTTCGGACAAATTGTATATTTAGATATGGATCAAACCTTATAAATTGATAACTGGTTACCAGACTTGATACTTTGCTTGTTTTGATGTGTTTTGAATTTTAGCAATTTCAGATTCATAGCAATGTACATTTAGTTGTTTTAAGTACTGCTTTCTTCCAACAGAGGTATCTTTGTGCCATCCTGCAGAGCATAAGGTAACTACCCAGAATAGTCAGCATAAGTTCCTTAAACAGAATTTTGAGGTTCTTACATAGCTTCTTAATTTAGTTTCCCCATGTGTTTTTGTGGTATCTTAATATTTTAATCAGGAATCACAGGTGTAGGCCACATGATATTGTTTTGTGGTTATTCTCAGAGGGATAGACATATAAGGGAAGATTCCTTTAACTTTTGTTGAGAATTTTCTTGACAATTTTTCTACTTAACTGCCTTAGCAGAAGAGTGTGTTTATTGTGCTGGCATCAAGAGAGTCATCTGCATGGCCCACTGTCTTGCATCATGTGCTTCCTAGAAACCATTCCTTCCACAGGTCCAGGACCCAGATCTATTCTTTGGTATTTCTGAAGACATTATAATTAAATACAAGGACATAATGCATGACTGCCAAAGGTCTTTGCTGGATAACTTACCTAAGAGTGTCAAAATACCATCTTCTCAGATGACTATACCAAAAAAAATATTATTTTGATATTGCACAAGTGCTACAAAACTAATTATAACCTTAATACATTCAGTACATGTAGAAAGCATATGAAGATCAATATCTTCTGTTCATTTTCTTAGTAATGAACACCTATTTTTACCAGGGTTTTGAAGTTTGCTGTGTAAAATAACATATTTTTATCCAAATATTTGCTACTGTTCAAAATCTATCCTGCTTCCAGTCTGAAGGAGAAGTGTTTTAAAGAAAACAAGAGCAACAATTTCATGGTATTTTGTGCCTATGCAAAAAGCAAAAGTACAAAAAATGCTTTTATTGGCAATTTTTATATTAGACTAAAATTCTTGAGGACTCTAGAGAATCTGGGAAATGAAACTTTTCAATGTTTATATATATTCACTGAAGAGAGCAAAGTAGTCACACTTCTCAGTGTTAAGAAACCACTCCTTCATATCTCGTGGTACAGTATTCTTGCACATATTCTGTCACATTGGTAATCCATGAAAGTGGAGGAGCACACAATTTACTTTCTTTGTCTCTCCCTTGTTGCAGCTTTGTCTTTTCCTCATGGAAAGGGTAAATCACAAGGTAGTTCCTAATCAGCTGCTAGAGGTGCAGTTTAATAGTTTTTCTTTTCTATGTTGGTATAAATATAAGGGTCTTATATTTAGATTTTTTAGCTGAATCTGTTTTAGGAAATAACTGGAAATTCATAATAGAGAATTAAAATACTTGTCCTCTAGTGAGTCAAAAAATAGAGAGAAAAAAGTGTGTATTAGGAGCACAGGCTGTAATCCTAATCTTTTATATTTTCCTTGTGCAATGTGCCTAAGTAATTTACATTCATGTATAAATGGAAGAAATTAATATGAGAGCATATATTTGGTTACATTTTGGTTGAACCAGACTGGGGTATTTACATATTTACACACAGAGGTAAAGACAGATACTTGAAAGTGTTGTGGATTCTAACAATTAGTTGTGTTCTGCCAACACTGGGGTTACACAAGAACTTGCTGTCAAAACATGTCACTCCTCAGAATGAAGTGCAACATCAGATGAAGAGCTGAATTAAGGAGTGTATGAACACCAGTTCAAGACAAAAACAGAAGAATGTATGGCTGTCAAAAAATATCTCATGGAAAGATTCTATAAAATTTAACACTATAAGAATTACAGAAATAGTTCAAAACAACCAAGCTTCCATAAAGAAAACTATTTTGTCTACCATGCTCCTTGTTTTCTGGTTTTTAATTTTTTTTTCCACACATAGGAGTGCTACATAAAGAGGATCTTTAAATGCCATCATAACTAGTTATGCATTCTGCATTGCATTTTCACCTTTTAAGATCAATGTTAGCAAAGCTCATACAAATCAAGACAAAGACCCCCTAAAACTGAGTCGCCCAGGATAGAATCTGAAGCTTTATCTCAAGGGAAATGCATTTCTCCCTTTTTTGACTTGTCTCTTGCCACCATGTCCATCCATAACAGATTCTCCAGATTCTTCCTTCATTAGAAATGACGGGAAAAAAAAATAAGCTAAAGAGAGTCATCCAAAATTTGAGTATTGGTCACAAAGTTCATGAAGAAATTAATGAATGGAAATAATGGCTTTGAAATTTTAGACTGAGTGTTGTATAGTTTAGTTGTTAAGGAATAAAGGTGAAGAAAACTGTATTCACATATGAATATTTAAAACCAATTAAAACCTTCTCTGAGGAATTGGTATGATTTTGTTTGATATCTTTCTAATTATTAGCCAGATGATGCTGGGACAACGTTTATGACCAGTGAAGATGATTAGATATTAGCCAGAGATGTCCTTTACCATGTGACCAGCAATGATTCAGTGTTAATCACTTTCATTCCCAAGGCAAGACATAAAAACATAAGGTTAATAAATTCACTCTTGATAAGTGTGGTGCATGAAAACACTGTCACATTTTCCTATACAGGTAAGACTACCTTTAAAAACCATATTTTTGAAATTGTTTTCAATTTGAAAATGTTTATTTACAGTACTTTGGTAATTCTTTACTAATTCTTTAATATTTAAGTTAGTTTATACATTTCCTTATTTTCTTTTGTGGGGAGTCTTTCTTACTGAACAGTCTGAAGCAAATTTTAAGATTTTCTTCATAATGTTTCAGTCTGCTTCTCCTGAGAACTTTCCATGAAACAATAAATACTGCACACCAGCAAAATACTCCTATGATTTTTATCTTTTTTTGCTGTTTAGTTAGGTTTGTGGAGTTATTTTTTATGTTGGTAATCAATATGCCATGGCTGATGATTTTGATTGAAGAAAAAAGAGAAAAGAATATTTTCCACAGTAATCTCCAGGGAGAGTAATGTTCAAATGTATATAAAGAATATAGAATGATTGCAGTTTTATGCCTGAGGAAATTCAGTGATAGAGGATACTGTAGTATGTATTCCAATCACTGCAAAATAGTTTTAAGTTAAAAAAAAAGAAAAAGTTAAAATACTAAGCTTACATAATACATGTTTCTTTGGAGTTGTTGAGGTCCCTACCGACTGTTCTGGGGGTCCTGTACTTCTGTTTTGTAATTTATTTTCTCATTAGTCAACTGCACAAAAGAAAAAGAGAACTCAAACCACAATTCTGCTGTGTGTAGTTAAGCAGACTTGCAGAATATTTTTTAAAAATAAGCAAATATCTGTGTGAATTTCCAAGTATTTCCTCATGCCTTCAATAGCTCTCCTTTTCTATATGTGATCAAAGGTTCTGTCTATAGCATGACAGTCCTGGTTATGAGTAATCAGCCACAGAGTCATGAGGCCTGCCTGGTTCAGAAGGCTACACAGAACATTTCACCATCTAACATGTCTACCTCCCCAGATAAAAAAATGCCCACAAGATATTTAGAAAGCATTAAGTCTTTCAATAGAACAGTTTTCTCAGGATAAAGATAGGGTCAAATTCATCAGCAGTATCTTTCTGTAATGGAAAGGGATTATTTAAACAAACCTTGGAGGAGATAGGTTTGTCACATACACCTTCTTAGAAAGCAGGTCACTAATTCTTTCCCTCAGCTCAAATCTGTTTTTCCTGTTTATGAAAAGTACATCCTTACCCCAAACCTAGTGACCTAAATGTGAACAGAACAGATTATCCCAAATTATATTGTAGCCCATTTCTTCCTTTGTCAGTCCTCAGTAATCCTGAAGAAGTTCTCCCTCTTCCCTAGATTTCTTCTCAAGTTTTCCAGAAGATACGGGAGAAATAAATCCACCCTGGCTCTGGAAGGTTCCCAGCACAAGCTATGAGTTAATTAGCATTTACACAATACACATATGCAGCATTAATATGGTGGAAATACTGCAGTGCATTCTTTTCAAAGTGCCATGGCAATATGGGATACACAGGTCCCTTGCTGAAAGAGGGAGCTGTGTATCAACGTGCCTCAAGTTGTTTCTGCACTTTGGGACATTCATTTAAAGATTTAATTCCAGTAAAGGAGCCAGGAGAGAACTCTTTGTCACAGAGAGTACACTGGACATGCCCAGTTCTTTTTTTTTTTACTAGTTTCATAATAAATAGTCACAAGCATGGATTATACCTACACTTAAAAATAATCAAAGAGTTAAGAAAAACTCCCACTTTTTGGATTGTCTTTGAAATATATATTGAGGGAAATATGAAAACTGTCACTCATATCAGTAAAATAAATCTTGGAGTATTTTCCTTCATTATTTGCCTGCTCTAATTTGAAACAAAGAATTTAACAATTTGATTAATTCTGCAGGAAGAAAAACAAAACATAATTTGGAACAACTGCATTTCGAAGGGTAAAAAAATGAAAGTATAGCAGAAACAAGTTCAATATGATTTTAAACTATTTTTTTTTCAAGATATCCACAAACCTGACTGTTCAATGACACACTTGACGTTACCCCTTGATCTACTAAAATTAGTTGGAGTTTTACCACTTATTTTAATGGGCACATGGTGAGGACTAACTTATTGTCTTCAGTAGGTTTGTGCTTAATGAAGACAGAGTGGGAAAAGGGTTATCAAGAATTGATGAAACTGAACTTTATCTAGGGTCTGACAAGGCATTTTTATTATTCTTATTATCTTGGGTTTATCCAAGCATCACTTTTTTTCCTTTCATTAATCTATTTTTATCCTATTTCTTTTCTTTTCCTCCATATATATTTGCCATTATTATAATTTACTTATGACAGAATCCTTTTCAACTCTCTGGGCTAGCAAAACATAAAAGTTAAACTTAAAAGTTTCTGTGTTTATGGCTCTAAACTTTTAATCAGATAGTAATTCTGATTATAAATACACTTCACGGGTATAGATTCTTTTCACCTAAGGAGAACCAAGTCTCCTCAAATATTAATTAACATTCATCAGAGTCAAGAAGTTGCTGATGTTGTTACAATATTTTCAATTAGTTGTCACTAAGGCCAGCTAGAATAGAATTCATCATGAAATTAAGACAGTGGGACTGAATGTCTGGACACAGACATCCACAAATGTGTATATTATCAAGTCTTTTGTTATGTCCAGTGGAGATTCAGTCAATGCAATTAATTCAGATGAGAGAGCAGCAAATCTCATCGAAGCATAAGCAGTTAAGGTGGGATTTGTTTACTTAAATATTGCTGTCTTTTGCCATTTCAAGTAAGTACACAGGATGTGTGCATAAAGCTGACATGTCACAGTGTTACAGCTGATCTCTGCCTCTCTAGAGTGGCAGCTGGATGCTAATGCAGAACACAGCACTTTACAGTATCTGAAAAAAATTGTATTTAACTGTACAACTCCCCAAGCTTTATTACTTTTATGGCTTAATTCTTTGACTATGATATAACTCCTTTTATAAGAGACAGATAACTTCTGACTCCCTTGTGGAGAAGAGTAATTTTTTATATTGTCTTGACTGTTCAGCCTCTTGAAAGTAAGTTAAATAAGTAATTTGGGATGCAAGCTAAAGATGTTCATTTTGTTAAATGCTTCAATTTAGAAAAGTAAGTCGCACAATGTCCAGGAAGCTCTGTAACTCTGCTGCTGATTCAATGACTTCTCAGCGAATTTTGCATCTTAACTTTTACATAACTTTGGTAGATAGGCAGGCAAATGCCTTTGACCTTATGAATCCATGTCCATAATGATCACATTAATTGCTTTATACCAAAAATTTTCTCAGCATGTGCAGTGAGAGAGGAAGTGCAAAGTCTTCCCATGGAGTGCTCTGAGAAGATCAGGTTACTCTGAACAGAAGACAGCACACAGGGAAGTCAGAAGAAATCATCATGAGAAGATAACTGCAGCAGATTTTAACTTGTGTCTCAAATTTGAAGACTGATATAACTACTAAGATATGAGTGGCATATTCATGGCAGGTATTTTTTATTATTTTTAAGCAGATAGATAAAAATTTAGCTGATTTTAGTTTCGTATAAATCTCGCACAAATTGTTTTGAGACATTTCATCTTAATTTTTTTTCTTTTAAATTATGCTTATGTGTATTTTATGTTCTCTTCTCTTTTCCTCCGATTTTTGTTTTATGTTGTTTACAATCTTTCTAGTGTCATTCCAGAGTAGTTTTCTAGTTTCAGTGTAATTTCTCAAGATTCATATTGATGAATAAACTGAAGGAAGGTTTTTCATAAGTATTCTCCTCCTCTGTGTTTTCAAATATTTTGAACCTTCTACTATCTTACAGTAGTCCTTCAGCAAGAGCCTCTCAATCTCTAGGAGAGCCTTCAAAATCAGTCATATGTGGTTCAGGCAAAAAGAATGCTTGACCTATTCCATAATGGGAGCATGCTATTTGCAGATAGGGAAGCACAAGTTATAAATTTCCTGTCAGCAGCTCATGATGTACTTAAGAGTTATATATTTACACATTCTAGCAAAAAAGGCTTTCTTTGTACAGAGCAGAAGGAAAATAAACAATCAAACAAGTAGTTTGCATCCTATTAATGGCATTTGGAGGGGCTGCCACGAACATTGTCCCACTGTAAAAATATATTGTGTGTACTAATTGGTTCATACAGCTTTAAAATAAGCCATTAATTTAAAAAAAAAAAAAATATATATATAGGTAAAAGTCAGACTTCTTTTAAAAGTAAGAATGACCATGAAGGGGGGTGTTCCTTGGGGAGAAATTGGTAGGAGATATGTGTCATTTTTAATGGCAATACTTCAGCTGACATGTATACTAAAATTTCAAACTATACTTTTACAGCTCTTTTAAAAACATGCATTTCTCACTCCTTCCATCTGTTTATCTAAATAGGTCACTTGAAAGGCAAACTCCACTTTGCCAAGAATGGTAGTACACAAAGTTTCATTTATTACTTCCTTGATTCCTGTAAAATATTTCAGCAGCATATAGATAAGCAACACCCAGATTTCTTTAGGTTACTATAGAAAAGCTTTATTTATAAGCCAGACATTCGGGTATATTCTGAGAAGTGTTCCTATTTGCAGTTCGATTTATGTCTGGCTCCTCAAGACAGGTGTGGTTCCTCAAGAGGTGCAGAATGCCATTGCTTCCTGTGAAAACTAGGCATCAGGAATCTCAGACTGGATTTGCAGAAAGAAGTGCAATGACCTAGGCTGTAGCAATGTCAGTCAGAAAGGGTTCTATTTAACCACAGTGCTCTGCAATTGTTCCAAGGCCAGAGTGGTGTTTAGAAGTTGAATTTAGAAGTGAGTTAACACACTTGATCCTTTTGCCTGGAGAAAATGGAAGTGGAGAATGTGGAATGCAATTCAAGCAAACACTGTGAATTGTAACAGAGACCATTGATATATTTTATTGGGAGCTACCACAACACTCAAATTTGTACATTTGCTGTCTGCTTTTAAAAAAAAAAAAGGTAAATTAAAGAGACAAATTATTAATTTTAATTATCTTTACTGGTCTGGATAAAAGACATGTTCTAGCATAAGACAGTCAAGAAGGCTCTTGCTTTGTTTGTTTTGCTTTT
>JANRMJ010000066.1:72978408-72993162 GCA_025584955.1 Alethe diademata | reverse complement strand
TTTTTTATTTTTTTTTTTTTTTTTTTTTTTTTATATAGGGTGTATTCCAAATAGGAAATAGGCTTAAAATATGTTAAGAGTCAGAATAGATTAATTTCTTTCATTATTTGATTCCTGGAGTGAACAGATGAAGATAAGGAAGTGATGATTTTATAAGGCAGGTTGGCCTTTCAGAATATGATGCAGCTACATAAATGGCATCATTTTGAGTTCGGTTACTGTTTTGTTGAACAGTAAATATTAATTCTTCAGGTCACTGACACAAAAAGTTTAGATTAATTGAAAGCAGATTGCTTCAATCTCTTTACAATTAAGTCAACAGACTAGGGAAAGTTGTCATTTTTTTTCCTCTTCTTTTGTTAGAATATTTATTTATATACTTAATTTTTAAAAAATTATTTTACACTTTTTAAAAAGGAAAATGATTGGGGTTTTTTTGTTTGCTTTTTGTTTGTTTGTTTGTTTGATTTCGTTCTGTATTGTTTTGTTTTGTTTTTTTAAGGAGACTGCCATAACTGAATCTGTACCTTTATCCAAAGTACATTAAACATTAGGTCTTCTGCTGTAAAATGCTATGGTGGTAATCTAAAGTATCATATGAAATCTTGCATCTTCAGATAAGATTTAGATTTTAGCCAATAAAGTTACCTGTAGGATTATGAACCATAAAACCCTGAGATTATATCACTGTTTTTACAGGAAAATTTTCAACTTTACAGTTGACATTTTAATGTTGTCCCATAAAACGAAACAAAACAAAACTAACACTGAAAATCAAATCATAAATTAAACAGAGAATAATATATAACAAACAGGTTGTAACTGAAGACCATGAGGAAATTTTTTCTGCCTGGGTGGTTCTAAGCAAGGCAGTACTAATGGGTACAGGTTTATTAAAAGAACATGTGCATAACAATGAGTTTAGAAGATAAGGAATGAAAGATATCAGGAAACATGCACCATCTTCAGACTTCTTATACAGAACTTAATCCAAAATCCACTAAGTCAGCCAAAGTAGATCCTTACATTTTTGACACTGTGGAAACTGGAGGATCCGGAAGCCTAAATGCTACCTGGTATTTTGTGCTGAAAAAGCATGACTCAATTGCATTGCAAGCTCTGTTTGAAGTGAAAATTGCTCAGCATTAGATTTTATGTTCTGCCAAAACAGGCCATAGGTATTTGTGGTCTCCTGTGAGCATTCAGGAGACTAGAATGCCCCCAGCAAGTACTATAGTGAAGGTCAAACAGCCTCTACAGACAGTACTGCACAGAATCCTGAATGTCTCCCTGATATTCAGGGGTTTAGCTTCAGACATGAATGTCACAAAAGAAATGACATGCAACACTCTGGGTGGAACATGCCTCCTGCATCAGTTCATCTTCAAATACTTCTGGGAATTAGGCAGAGTTTGACATACATTTGTACAGAATCATTTATGACTCCCACAGAACACTTTTATAAAAGAAATATTATCACAAAGCATTGCCTTAATAAAGAATTAGGTTGATTTTAAACATCCACTTTCCTTAGTTAAAAAGAAATACATAAAGTCTTTGGAGTAGTGCATAAATCATAATGGCTTCTGAATTGTTAAATATCACTCACCACACTGCATAGCTAAAAACAACGATGCAAAATCAAAATAGATGTAGCCACATGGGTAGTGCATGTTATTAGTTGTCGAGAATCCAAGTCTATGCCTCTGCTAATAAAGAAAATGCATCACAAACCATTTTTTTTGTCCCCGTTGCCATCTGCCTTGGCACATCTTATTTCTGTACAGACAAACTCTCTTTTGTCCCTTACTGTAGTAATTGCATCCAGATTGCTTGGGAGGAGGTGTTCCTGGCCTATGATAGCATCAAACTGTGCCTGGGTATAGTCTCTGAGAGTGCTGGTTGATTAGTCCAAAATTATTTCAGGAGCTACGCTAAGAATTTAACAGTATGAATGACCACATCCATGTGCCAGTCTGTGCATTGGCCCTGTTTAGTTTGCCAGAGCATGTGTATTCCATATTATTTGGTATCTGTCAGTAGCATTACATGTGTTTATGTAAGAATAGTGGAAACAGAAAACATGACAGTACTGAAATCAGGAGTAGTAAATGGAATGTGTTTATGGTGAAACAGGAGCTGTGCAAAATCTGTAGCATTAGTGGAGGGCAAATTTTCTCCTTCATTCTGGTTCATGTTAAATAGCCAGAAGATCTTCCTCATGTGTGTGAAATTCCTTTTAATAGGCTAGTTATTCAATATTGTCCATCTTTTAACCTTAGCAGTCTGACATCACATTTATCCTGCATGGATATGGGTGAATAAAAAAAAAATGTATTGATACACTGAAGCAATCTATACTGCGTTCATTCCATTATTGGCAAGAAAAGTAAAAAGGTGCACAAAAAAACAAGTATATATGAAATATGATTCTTTCTGAAGCCACTTTAATATGATCAGCCTCCAACAAGCTCTGAGGTCATTGAGCATTATAAACGATGTTACACAATGGATGGCACTTCAGGTTATTAGAGCACAGCTGACAGCCAAGCTTAACTGTGACATACAACACAAGTACTCCAGTCCTACAGAACAGAAAAACACTCTGACCCTATTGTGTATGAAGCCCAGGGATGCACGAATGTATGCGGGACACAGAGTATATTTAAAGAGGGGGAAAACATTTTTGATATAATTTTCAGAAGGAAATATAGGCGCAAAATGCATATATGCCTGTTATTATTTACCAAATCTTTTGCTGCTTTACAGTGTTTACATGGTAAGGTTCACTGTATGTTATATATGTAACATATTAGATAAAGGAAGCAAGTTCAAAAGTTGAAATCTTTACTATTCAGAGAGAATGCATAACTGTCCAAAGCACAAAGAACTTCAGACTTATTAACGTTAGCACTAATAAAATTAAAATATAAAAACAACTATAGCTAGGGCAATAGTGTATAGAACTATAATACACTTCTCCCTGTAATTTATTCCAAATCTTCAATATTGTAAAGAAAAGAATAAAGCTTTTTCTAAAACATTCAAAAACTCACACAAAGGAAATTGGCACGATACATACTTACAAGTGAAACTGGGAAAATGATCGCTAATTCTTAATAAATTTTGTAAACTTTTTTTGGTTGGTTGGGCTTTTTTATAATATAAAATATACAAGAAAAATGCAAAACAAAAGAAATCCCACAAACCAACTACAAAAACATCATAAATAATATATTTTGAAATGTATTGAACAATAAATCTTCTGATATTCTCTGTTCAGACTCGACTATGTTGTTTTTTGCTATAGGTAAACTGAGTTAATGCAATTTACATTATATATCTCCTCTCTGAGAGAGCAACAAATTTACAGTTTGTCTTTCAGTCTTAAAAATGTGAGGACAGTGTGTGATAGTCAGATTGCCCATGACACAAAGATCCTTTCTGTCCTGGGGTGACACTTTCCAAATATTCCAGTTAGGTCTGAAAAATAATCTGAGTCTTAAAATTTCAGTCAGTATATTAAGACTTGGCTGGATCTCCTCAGATGCTGATATTCTGGAAAGCTGAGACTGCTCTCAGAATGAAATTAGCATATCAGTTCTCATTGTTTCTGTAGTGTTTTACTCTACAGAGCAACACCTGCTTTGCTCGTAGCTCAACCAAGGTTGAGAAAACCTGCATCTTTACCTCTATTGCTATGTCATCTTAAACAAAAGCAGAAAACCCCCAGTGTGATGACAGTAGTTGCCTGAATGTTTTACAGACAGCATTGCATCTGGAAATGGCAATGGCTTATGACACAATGCTTCACGTTATTCTAGGAACGTGTCAGAGTGGACCAAACTACCTTCATTAATAACACATTGGGGAATATTATTTTGTAATATTTCAGTCATAAATGAATTTGATATACAGGCTTGTTCCATAATAATCTTTAATCTTTGTAATTGCAAGTTTTACCATCTTTCCATAAGGCTGACTCAGTTTTAAACAAGATGTAAATAAATGTCACCCACTTCTTTATAACAAAAACTTACAATGATTTTTTGAAACTGTTACATACTCTATTTCCGTATATTTCTGGATTCCTGTCTCACCCTGGTGTCTGGACCTAAAGCAAACAGGTGAAATCCATTGTTCGCGTCCTTGTTTTTCTATATACTTTGGAAGATAAAACAAACTTAAGGACTGTAAAGAACGGTTTATTTCCACTAAGACATTTGTTAAACTGCAGTTGAACTTGCCATTTTATTTAAAATATCTGTTGCAATTATCTTGCCTTATGGAAGTGATTGAATTCTGACTCCTTTATGTAATATGGATTTACAGCAGCTTTTAATCAAAAAAATTTTGAATTCCAGTGGTTTGAAATTTTTCATCTCTGTCGTTCACGCACATATCAAAGGTGTCACTGGTGTGTCTAAACACACCATCGGATTCCACATTTTCACCTGTGCACCCTGAGAAAAAGTGTCTGAAGGTCTCAGAAACACAGCAATGGTAATGAAACCCTTGAAGTTCATAGGACCTGAACACCTCATTGCATGTACCAGTTGAAGTTTTGTATTTACTAGTTCACTTCCTGCTGCATATGTCTCTTCCACTCCTTCTTCTTCACTGACTGCTCTCCTTGTGGAAAAAAAATAAAAATTCCAAGGCAGAAATTAACTGCACTATGGCCTTCTAGTAGCCAGAATGTAACAAAATGGCTATCTGAGCATCTTCTCAGATGGTCATTCTAGCAGGTGTTGATGTTGATACTGCTTCATTCAACAACTTCTTGTTTCCCTGGAAGAAGCTTACATCTGCTTGGGCAAGTTCTGTCATCACTGCCATTTCATTTGCAAATGCCATCTGTCTTGCAACTCCCTCAGGAAACAATCTTTCTTATCTGGCTCACAAGAGACATCCACGCCATTTGCGCTTTTTGAGCAATACTTTGTTGAAACACTGTATGTCATGCAAAAGTGTCACCTCAATCCCAAAATTAACAGATACCATTGCAATCAACTTCACCATTCCCTGTTTGCAACTCTGCACATCATCTTTTTCACTGACATGAAATATCTTTCTAGGGTGGACTTTAAAATCCCAGAGAGCTTTCATGCAAAATTTCTCCATTCCTCTGCCCCTGGAAAGACCCTTTCTGAACCCTGAGCCAGACTCAAGCTGAGGGTGGTAGTTTTCCCTGTCTGTTTTTAGCAACATAGATAAAGCCTCAAGAAATAAATTACTCAGTGTGCCCAAACAATAAATTTACTTTATAGTAGGCATGTGCAAGCACAGATGGAAGTCTATTATTTCCTCATCCTCATCTTTGGTCAAAAAAAGAGAAGAGCTTGGTCAAAAGCTGATAAAATCTCATGTTCATTTAACTTACAGGAAAAGCTCCTCTGCCATCTTCAAGAAGGTGTCACTAACTGTGACAATGATGCCCACAGATGATATCAGAATTTGGCTGTCTTCTAGGCCTATATCTCAAAGACAGCATAAACACATATCATGTAAGCAAATTGTAAATATGTTTTTGGCAGCACTGTGCTGATCGTTGCTGGCTGCTTTGTAGACTTCTCCATAATTCTCAAGCAGAAACAGGAAAAATTACATTCGAAGTCAACTTAAAAACCGTGTCAGACAATATTAACACTGATTTAAGTTAGCCTGGGATTCTGTAGCTAATGTTCTCCATGGAGTGAGAAATGAGATGACAACCACTGTGCAACTAAACAAAAAACAACTGAAATAATGTCTTTATTTCCACTATGTCAGACTAATCTGTGACAGTACTTGCAAATGCAAAAAATTATTTTCTAGACTCTGTTGAAAACTGAACATCTTCTGGAGTGTACAGGAAGTGCTTTTCCTTTTCAAATACTGCCTAATATTAGTGTCCACAAGAGCACAATAGGCCTAAATGTCAATCTTATGGCTGAAGATAAAAACTAGAACAAATTGCTAATCTTCTACTGTGCATAGATAACATTGATTAGTTCACATTTAGCTTTTAAACAGCCAGGATTTTCTGTCTGGGTAGTGGGAAATGGCTGAAGGTATAGAGACAAACTTTTTCAAAGGGGAAGAGGGCAAATTTTGAAAGGTTTGCATAAAACCTTTAATGCAAATGAGGTTATTTGGTTTAGTGGTATGAAAAGGCTGTAGATTACTTTGTAATGGGCAGAAAGTAGATAATTATAAATCTGTAAATTTGTGTTTTTGCAGTTTCTGTTCTTGTACCTTTGTAAATAAAATATCAAATTTCAATTATAAAATGATATACACCTAGAATGAATTAGCAGAACATATTAAAAATATATTTACATATTCCATACTACAAATATATTAGACAAAATAATAAGACATTGGCCTGAATCCAAGTTATGCCAGTGATCTCAAGGGCTTCCTTGCAATGTATAAAGTTACACAAGTGTATGTTTTATAGATTCAGTCTGGAATCCTGAAATAATCTACACTTTGTTTGGCTCTATGCTAACTTTCTTATCATCATCATCTATATACATATGTAGAATTTTAAAAGAAAGGGTGCAGTATTTGCAGTATTTAGTTCAAAATTTCAATTTTTAAATGTATAAATATAAAATATTTCCCATTATCTACATGAGAAGACAAATTCTTGTAATTATAGATAAGCAAGAATCTGACTATTCTCTCTGCACATCACTGAGACAGACACAGAACACACCATTGTTGCATACTCAGATATCAAAAGTTATTGAGAATTTTCAGGAGAAGAGGGAATTTCAAAAGACAAATAATTACCCTAGAAGCCTAGAATTTGTATTGCTGTGAGGAAGTTGTACTTTATTAACGGCATGAGTCAAAACCTGAGATGCTTTTACATATTATTTCTTAAGTTATTAATGACCTTTATATATTTATTTAAAAGTGTACCAAATTTAAAACCATAATTGTGACACTAAGTTTTACAAAACTTAGCCCAGGATACCAAATTTATCTATGCAACTTAACATTATCTGATTAGCTCAGAAGACTTTCAGACAGAGGTAAGAATAAAATGAAAATTGAAGAGCAGAGTAAATAAACCATCAATAAAACAAGCAATAATTTTAGAGGAGAATGGAACTTTAGGGTACTGGTATTTATAGCTACATTTTTCTTCATTGCTTTTAATGAAAGATGAACATTTGACAACACATGGTATAGTCAAATAGAGCTCATAATTCTTCCTTTTGATAGTATTTAAAATAAAGTTTTTTGTCTCAATTAAAAATATTCAATTTTTCTAAGCACAGTCACAATACTTATTCAGCAGTTCTTCAAATTTTGTGTAATCTCACTTACAGAGGAAACTCTTGATTCTCGTTCGATTCGTAATATGTCTTTTCATAAGAAATTTTAAAAGTATTTTTCAATATTTCCTTTGATTTTCAGTCTTGATCAATTTTCACCTGAAAAGATAAAGTCTCATGAGTCTCAAAACCAATACGAATTAGATATTAAAGCACATATTCAACCAAAAAGATTTACCAAGGAATGCTAATGCTGAGAAAATGGGGGCTTTTTTATGAACACATTGTTTGTTCTAATTGCAAACTGTAGAAAGTTAATAGAATCCCACTGTTTGTATTCTGGGGATTTTTTGTTTCTTGCTTGTTTTCTGTTTTTGTTTATTTTTGGTTTTTTTCTTCTGTGTTAATTTTCTGGTTTAGGAACATTGACTGTATACTTAAAAAATGTACTGAGGAATAAATTAGGATTAAGATTTTCAATATAATTAGAAATTGAATAACCTACAGCCAAACATAATTTACAAAATTTTAATCTGTTGAGAACATCAAACTTCAGCTATTTTGAATCTTCACCACGTGGTTGCGTTTAGCTTTGTTTTCTAATACACCTTCCTGTTATCACAGCTGCTAGTTAAGATGGGAATCAAAGGCCAGTCTCTAAACTAGGTGGTCCACCAGGCTACTGGGCATAAAGCATCATCATTCCTGAAATTAGTGAGCAATAAGAAAATAACATTGTATTCAAACACTTTTGACACTCTGAGGTGGAGAGCAGCAGCCTGTCTACAGATAGATCATCTCAGGGTGTAGGCTTTGTACAAATTAGCCAGGGATTTGAAAACATCCCTGTAAACCTGGAATAAAATGCATAAAATGCATCACTGCCACAATGCTGTAAGCATTTGAATGAAAAGAGAAAGGTTTGTTGGTTGCATTTATTTGCTTTCTACTTTTAAGATATTTGTTAAGTTGTAAATGTGAAATCCTAGCACAAAATAAACATAGATGGTCTTTTGTATGTTTATCTTTCAAGGTTCTTAGGATGAATATACCTTGATCAGCAACATATTTCTAAATAATCATTTATTTGTCACAGTTATGTAAATGTCTAGGCAATATTTATTTTTGTAAATTAATTTTTACTCCTTTATGTCTACACATGGAAGAAAAAGTAGGCACCATTGTTAAAAGGAACTCTAGTTGTGATCTTTAAATGAAGCAAATTCCTTAACATACTCAAGTGAATATTTCCTTGGAATACACACCAGAAATAATAAATGAGTTATTAAAAAAAAAAAAAAATTCTGAACACCAAAGAATGTCTGGCTGTCCACAGACTGCTTAGCAATTTTCCTCATTTTGTCTCTTCTGAAAGCTTTCTCTGTTCCTTTTATGGGATAGAGTTACACTCCACGAGCTAAAGAAATTTCTACATCTTTATACAGCATTTTTCTTCTTTTTGTGTCATGGAAACGAATAACCAAACCACGTCTGCATTCTGTGGGAATACTTTAGAGATGCAGAACTGCAGGGAATCCCCTTCTCTCCTGAAGTTCCTCGCTGCAGAAAATAGGGCTGGATTGCTGTGCTCCCAGAGGTCAAAGGCAGAGGATAGAGGATGCTGCTGGCAGAGAGGCAGGCATGGAAAAGGGCATGGCCCGAAGTGGGGTGCAGCATCCCAGGAACCAGCTCTCAATTGTGGAGCTGTAACTGAGAAAGCTCGTCTGTGTGTATTGTACAGAGCCATCAGCACTACCCAGCGCACAGCCTGCAGTGCCCTTTGGAGGTCAGTAAGCGTGCTGAGTTGGTGTGTCCTTGAAATCCAGTAGAACATTTAGGTCCAGCTAGCCACTGAGGTGCAGCAGCCTCACATGCAGTGCTTCCAGCCCACCTCTATCTCTGCTGAAGCATCAGCCACATCGTGGCTGTTTGCGTGTGTGTCTGTGCTCACAGGTGTGCGCATGCAGACCTGTCCTGCCATTTATGCGTCTCTGCCAGTGGTGTGCCTGTCTGTATGCACACTTATATGCAAAATAATACATTTTTGTTAAAGTGAACCCTTTTCTATCCAATCTACCCATTTCTATGAAAGGAGATGATAATGAAGTACGGGTGATATTTTGCTTCTCTTTTGAAATAATTGCTTAACCAAAACTTATGATCAAGTCGATTTCACAGTACTGGTACTCCTCCTACTACCGTGTTGTTAGAAAGAAATTCAGATCATACTCCAAAAGGAAGAGAGGGTTTCAATTTAAATTTCATTGCTCCAGGGTTTTGCCTCTAGTTTTAAAACACACAGTTAAACTGAATAAGTTTTATTATTTTGCTATGATTAATTTACTGTAATTTTTTTCACTGTGCGCTGAATATAAATGTTGACTGCATTTTATGTGAATGCACTTTTACTGATAGCCTCAAATATCTGTATCTTGCCTATCAGACATACCTCAATAATCTTGGGACTGAGAGCTCCTTGTATTCATGTTAGTTCACAGGATTTTCTTATCTTTCCTCATTTATGTTGCCCCAGATCTATAATTTTACCACAGGGAAAAATACTGTTAATATAAAATTGATCATGCAATATTTTTAGTAGCACCTCATCTTAATCATACTTTAATATATTTGGTGCAATTTCAAGCAACAAACATAATGAGAACAGCCAGTCTTCAAAGACAGATTTGTCTGAAGAAATATGGTTGCTATGTTCAAGATGGGAATACATTTAAAATGTAATTTTGGAGAGATGTTTATATTAATTCTATTGTTTATAATGTTTATACCGATTGCATTTATAGTTATATTTCTATTGAGTACAGACCACCTTCACTTACACTATTATCTCAGTCAACTGCAAGCTGATCGATGCAATGACTCAAATTAAACATAGGTATGCTGTACTGCAATTTGAAAATTGAAATCATCTTGCAATAGAAAATGGCCCAAACTATTCAATTTTATTCCTTTATTTATTCAATACTTTAAAGAAAGATATTTTAAAATATAATGTCTTACTTTTCACATGTAGTTTTCAAGTGAATTGGTGATTTTGAAATATTTAATGTACACTTCTTTATTTATTGCATGTATTGTACTTGTAAGAAAAATAGCACATTTTTGTCTTGAAATGTAACTTTCCTCTAGAGGCTTTCCTGTACTCTTGCACTTTTCCTATCACGTAGGAGGTCTTAAATGATAACACAAATAACTAACATAGTTTGTTGTCATTTCTTTCTTCCTTTTTTCTAAAGTACACCATCTTCCTGGAGCAGAAGGAGCAGAATGAATTTCGAATTCTCTCTGTGTTCCTGAGAGTGCTTTTGCATAGTACTTAAAATTTTGCCCTGAATGCATGATGTGGAAGACAACAGCAATCTTCTTTCAAGCAAAATGTTGTGATTTGTCCCTTACCAATCCGTAAGGATCTTGAGCAATTTAATCTAAATAGACTCTGCTATTTTCACACATGAGTGGGTAACAATTGCCTCTGAGGTGCAAATGTGATGAACCATTGACCGTGTCATTCAAAAAGAAAAGAAGTCACAAAAGCCATAATATATGCAGTGAACATAAGGCTAAATTTTTATCTTCCGATAATAAGTTTTTGAACTTTTTTCAATGTAAACTTTACATAGTCTGCAATCTTTTCTGTAAACTGGATAGGTAAAAAGACATAGAGGTAATTATTGAAAACCAATTGCAGTGAGATGCAGAACAAAAGCTATTCCTTTTTATAATGATAATTGAGCAGAGCTCTAGGCTTAGTAGGATAAAATGATTTCAAGCCTCTTTACATTGTTTTGATTAAGAGATTGAAAATCTGATGTCTTAATAAAGAGAAATGTGCAGTTCTAAAAACATAGCTCGTTTTCTGCATTATCTTAAATATAGGTATTTTTTCTTTATGTCTTTCACATAAACTGCAGTGCTAAGTGTCAAATCCCAAAATCACAGGTCCCATTTCCAGAGGACCTTAATAATTATGCCGGTTTGGCTTAGTTAACACTCAGTGAGCCAGATCATGTACCCTCTGCCAAGTTGATCTTCCTTCAGTGCCACACAAAACAATAGCTACACCTCTTGCCCTTTTTTATTCTGCTCCCACTTCTGCGGAGGCTCACGAGGTAACTTTGGGCCTCAGAAACATCACACACAAAATTAGTATTTAGGAGAACAAAGCAACATTTTCTGTGGCTGAGTTCCATGTGCAATCTTAGGCAAAGCATCTGAGACCAAAAAAAGTGGAACCCCTGAGTCATATGCTCTGTGAAGGTGGTTCTGTTTCATGTGCTGAGTGAAGGTGGTTCTGTTTCTTAAAGTAATGGAATGTTTCAGATCACTGATATAAAAAATTATTTGCAGTGAATGATGACCTAAGCCTCCATCCACATGGTCTTCTACTTCCCTTTTTCCATTTTAGCTGTGGTTATTTGCTCAGAAAGAAATCAGCAAATCTTATAGAGAGAACCTATGCTTAATCATCATGATTCAGTGTGTATAATTGTTCCAAGATGAAAATTTCTACATTTATAGTTATTTTGAAAGTTTTTCTGGCAGCTATGGATTTCCAGCTGGTAATGTACAGATGTGAAGAGAGATCAGGTTGGATATACTTCTGAAATAAGAAAACTATATACCTTTTGTTTCTGCTGTTTTGTTTTGGTTCTTACCTTTCTGTTTGGAATCGGTTGCTGCAATGATTTGGAAATCTGACTACAGAGATTTTTCTTCCTATGACTGTCCTTAGGGGATTTTTTAACCAGATCCCATTTCATCCCTGCTTAAAAGGTGCTTGTATGTGAGATGTGGAATGCCAGTGTTGTACAGTTGGACAGCTCTGCACAGATGCCAGCTGTTGATAACAGTAAAATACAAAGCTTTTAATCATCATAGTTGAAAAAAAGGGGTTTTTTTCTGCAAAAGACATGGCCTTTGCTTATTCAAACTGTAGAAACTCTTCTTTTTTTCTCTTTTATTTTCTTTTCTAATTATTTCGTCATTAAGAAATCACTTCTTGAATTTAAAGTTTTTCTTGTCAGAATGCAAAAGAGGCAATTCCCTCTTCCCATCAAATGTAAGGCATAACATGCAGGAGAAACATGGTGTTTCAAGACAAAAAAAAGGAAGGATAGATGGCTAAACAGCATCCTTAATTCTCAAACCTCAGACTAATGCCATTCAGGAGTACTCAGACAAAAAAAAAGACATATTAGTGAAAAATGGTGATTTGTTCAAAATAAAACTTGCATAGAAATATATAATTTCAGTGACTGCATTTTTCTTGGGAAGCTTTCTCTGGATTTCATTAAAGGTTTTGTTCAAAAATGAGAAAGGGAGAACCCTTCAATTACTATTTGCCTTGTGGTCAGGAAACTCACTTGAGGTAAAAAATCTTGAATTCAAGTCTGTAATGACCCATAATATGCAGATCTCTTAACCTAATTATTAAAATTTGATTGCCAGAATTACTATTAGTTATTTCGTCAATGAATTCACTTTTGAAAGGTCTCATTTATAGTGCCACTTACGAAATGTCAACAAATTATAAATATGTTCCAATAAATGGGAAAAATATGTATTTTCTTCCTTTCCAATTTTGGCTTCATGACAAGCTATGTTTATTGGGTTTTGCCCTAATTCTGAGTCATGAGATTTTTCCCAGGATGTCCATCATGTCATATTGCAGTATTTGATCTTCCATTAAACAAACACTAACTATAACCTTTATAGTTGCAAAGATAACCTTCAAACAATGAAGTGAATGTATTTGGTTTTTATCAGCAATGTCTCATTTGGTCTGAAGCATGAAATGAATGCAAATTTATTTTCATTTATCACACTGTTGAATATGAATACTAATGCAATCCAATTTTTAGTGACAAGAACTATTTCTATGCTGATCAAAGCCTTTAGGAGAAAAGATGGGAGATCCTGGTGTATGCTCTGTGCCTCCTATGAGTGCCCTTTGCCTCCACAGTCTTGGGAAGGTAAAGATTAAGAGGAAAATAGAAAGTTTTAGAGACAATAGCCCTTCATATTTATCTTAATAATAACTGAAGATCGGGTCCACTGACATCTATCTAATGTTTTGGAGGTTTGCAAACACCAAATTTCACAGACATTAAAATTGTATATCCAAGCATAGAATTAGTACTGTTTAGTTCTGTTTCTTACCTTTATTGATGTGATGGAAATCTAGTGTAAATTCTTTCAGGCATGTCATAATCTCAAAAAGAGGCATCTTAAATTAATTATGCAAATATCTGAAAACTAATTCCTGTCTATCTTCCATGAAATTCTTTAGCAAGCCAGATTACAGTCATGGTTCTGTTTTCACTACCAAGAAAATGCAATGGAAACTACGATATCGAGAAAAAAGAACCCATTGAGCCTAGAAGAAGTCAGATTTGTCATTCACCTTGCCCAAATGGACTTAACTGCCAAAAACAAACAAAATAAAAAAAAAAAAGGCAATGAGATTGGTGTTCCTAGTGATGTTAAAATTAAATTAATTAATTAAAAATAATACACATATAGCTCCATGCTTTTTGGTTTGGGATTTGGGGGTTTTGTGTTGTATTTTGATTTTCGGGTTTTTGCATACTACACTAGATTTTAGTTATAGAAGATATTTTACTCATTTTACATCTGAGAATTTCAACATTTTGAAAAGATTATATTCATACTAGACTGTTTTGATAAATTTATGCCTGATACGATTTACTGGCAGTTTGTGATTGAAAAAGAAATAATTTTCTAGAGTAGGAAAAAATCCCAACCAAACAAACTCAGTCAGTTTTTCTTAAGAATTTAACAAAATTTTGTTCCTTTCTAATAGAATAATGAGTTGCATACCTCTTGAAGGTATGAGTGGCTTAAAGGCATGGGGATGGTTGTTTGCTGTGTTTTTTTGTGCCTGCTGAAAACCAAGAGAAAGGAAACATTACCTAAAATACAATTTTTATTTAATCTGAAGCTATACCAAAATAGATTGCAATTGAAATTTTCCTATTTTGCACTGTAGGATAAAGAATTCTGGAATGACCACACTATATTTCTGCTGTGTGTGAAAGCTCCCCATTACCGTTAGGATGAAGGAAGTACAGGATGAAGGAAGTACATGGATTTATTTTCACTTTACCTTTTCATTTTCCATTCCATTCTACTCCACTCCACATATACACCTGCTTCACACACACACATCAGTGTGGAACTGATGGTTTAAAGTCCATTTTCTTTTTCCTAAGTAGGTGCTGGCCAAATATTTTTTAACAGTTACACAGATTAATAAATAAATTAATTAAATAAAATATAAATATATAAAAAATAAATTATTTGTATTCACTGAATTTGGGATAACTCCATTTGTTTGGATGAACATTTCAGCTGTTTAAAATCAGAGTTGCTCTACAGATTTGAGTAAAACATAAAGCAATTCTGATGTATGTTCCTTGATAAAGATCTCATTTTTTCATCATTC
>JANRMJ010000066.1:72942339-72975402 GCA_025584955.1 Alethe diademata | reverse complement strand
CAATTTAAGACATTTATGGATGATTTTACCTGACAAAACCAAATTTGCCTCCAATCAGGACTGAAGCATCCTTCTTATGAAAGCAGTCTGAGAAAGCTAGGGTCCCATGATGACAGTCTGAGAGAGCTGGAGTTGTTCAGCTTTGAGAGGAGAAGGCTGTATAGAGACCTTAGAGCACCTTCCAGAACTTATAGGCATCCTACAAGGGAGCTGGAGAAGGATTTTTTACAAGACATGTAGTTATAGGACAAGGAGAATGGTTTCAAACTGAAATAGAGTAGATTTAGATAAGAAAAAAATTCTTCACTCTGAAAATGCTGAGGCATGGGTTGCCCAGAGATGTCATGGATGCCTCAGTCCTGTAAATATTTAAAGACAGGTTGGATGAGGCTTTGAGCAAATTGGTTTAGTGCAAGGTGTTCCTGGCCATGTCAAGGGGATTGGAACTAGGTGGTCTTGAAGGTCTCTTAAAACCTAAAGCCATTCTATGATTCTATGTGAAAAAAGAATGTAAGAACAGTGCAAACATGTATTGTACTTCCAGAATGGAAGACAAAACACTAAGTGAATTCTTAGTCCTGTGGCAGATGTATGCTGATAGCCTATGTGTATGTATGCATTTTCCCCTTCATAAAGACCTGAAGGTGGTGTAAAGAATAATGCTCATGTCTGTCCCTACAGAGCATGGGCTTCTGTCTAGATGCCAGTGAGCAAAACCCTACTTTGCAATTTCGACGCAGTACAGGCACTGTTTAAGCAGTAAATTTAATATCTCTACAATGAATAAATACTTATTTTGAGATGTCTGTGACAATGAAACTTTTTGTTTGAATTCTGTTTTACATTTTTTTGTTTTGCATTTTCTCCTGACAAATAGCTATTCAGGCAGGAGGACAAAAAAAGCCCAGCAAATTCACTAACTTGGTTCTGCTTTTCTAAAGCTATTGTTTCCTATGGGGTATATCTGTACTTGGACACCAAATATAGAGGACTAAACAACTTACTAATGCTCCTTGAGGAGAATTTGAAGGAATGTTGTTTTGATGGATTCACCCAGTAATTCTTGAAACACCATAAGGGTAACAACATTATATGCTAAAGTAAAAAGTATTTCATCTTTTCAAAATTTTGAGAGGTGTTGAATAAAATGAAGGTGGAGTGGGTTTTAGTCAGTTTAGTAAGTTTGATCTGTTTTACACACTCGCCTACCTACATCAGAAAGTAGATTCTTTGTATCCAGAGAAGAACTGAATGTGAAAAAATCCAGTAAAATGACACATTTTTGGACCAGATTTGAGGTTTCTTAGTGGTATCCAGATCAGCTTTCCAATGTAGGAAGCTAAACAGTGAGTTAAATTTGCAGGCTTAGTGTTGATGATGGACAGTGAATGAACTCCGGCAATGCAGGTCAGTTTAAATGAACACAGCCATATACCTTCAGCAGTGTTATCAACACATATAAAATATGATTTCCATCATGGGTTTGCTGGGTAGACAAAATATTGCATAACAGGACTGTGTAAATCCCCTTATTTTGCTCTCAAACTTTTGTTTTTGATGTTAGGAAGCTGACCTATCTCTACACCTTGAGAAAACAAGTGAAAGAAACAAGTTCCTCAAGAGGTGGATTTTACTCCATCTCTTCATTGTTCTCTGCAGGAATTAATTCAGTTTTAGCAAAGGTGAGGCACCCACATGCCTAAACAGCCCAAATACCATCTTTCATCTCAACCTTTTCCCATAAAGGCATAATTTCTCATTAATATTTTGCTATTTTCTGGTAATACTGTTTGACCAATCTACCAAAAATCTTTCCTAGGACAAATTGTTCAAAAAATTTTCAAGATCTGTATAAAGACATTAAGTAGCTACATCATATACTGGACTCAGCACAACTGCTCTTACTTCCCCATGGAAACTTGGTAGGAATTATCACTATAGAAAGTGGTGATAATTAGTCATGGATATTAAATATATGCACTAATTAAACCAAATGAAGAACAAAAAAAACCTCAAAACACTCCTTTCAAATCAACATTCTCCTTTTTATTTTTATTTTCAATAAACTCCAGCAACTGACAGCATTGTGCCACTTAAGTTATAATGAAAGAAGAGACACGGGGAGAAATCAAATTATTTGGCTTTATTATGGCACCTCTGATCAAACCATAAGTAAAGAATGGACTTCTCAAACTTAATTTAGATACATTCCTTGTCATTCCCCTTTTTCAAATAGTTTCTCTGCCTAGGAAGCAGCAGCGTAACACTGCCACCCACTGCTCCACTTCACACAGGTAAAGCCACCAGGGTAAGTAGCTAAACGCTCATGAACAATCAAGTCTCTCCAAGTACAGCCATGACATCTTTATTAACTTGTGAAAGCTCCTCAGGGTAAGCTGGGCAGGCTTTGTTTACTTTGTTTTGAAGCAGATGGAGTATGATCTTCACCTGCTGCACTAAACTGGCAGTGAGCTTTATGGTATCTTGGTGTGTGGGATTTTGCTTACCCACTTTCAGGTGTCACCATCATCTCTACAGCTCAGCACAGTAGTGCTCTGCTGCAGAAATCTTCCGCTCAGTTATCTCCAAATAACAGGCAATCTCTCTGACAGGCACCAACCTTATCTAGCATATTTAGACAGGGAGAGGTTCTGCTGTAAAGTTATGTAGCATGACACAACAAGCAACATTTCAGTGAAACTATGATACTTACTTCTCCAAACTTTCCATTCCATCTTTCTGAATCACTGCATTTGCATATTTTATATTCACTTGAAGGGAATAAATATTTTTGCATTTATTTTATCAAAATGGCATTGTGTGCACTTTGCTGAAGCAGAAATCATTAAAATTCTACACAGAAGCTCATGGATGTTATTTGTTTTTAGTTATCTATTAGTTGGAAGAAAGATGAGAACCATTTAAACGCCAAACAATATTTTTTTATTTATTTCAAATTGCCATGTTTGTGTGTGATTTTAAATCACGCGTTCACCTCTGTTTAAAATTGCATTAAGACTTGGAGCTTACAGTATCAAAAGCCAGCTAGAAAATTTGCTGATTATATTTTTCATCCAGTTTCCAAAACCTTTCAATCATCACTGACATTCAAAGTACATGAGGCACAGGACATAGGACATGAGGTGCTGTAGTGTCAAGATATTAGAAATTACTGCAAGATCTTTTCATTTGAGCCCACACTACCATGCCAGCTTCAAGACCTCTTGATATTTATAAATAATAAGGAGGAAAATTACTAGTTTTGCTCTCAAATACTCAGCAAATTAATAAACACTGCTTTAATTCATGTAAAATTAATTCAAAGGCTTGGTACCTGGCTTTACTTTGCTATAAGAAATTGCGTTGTATCTCACATGCATTGAATATAGGACTTAAGGAAAAAAAATCAATAAAAGAAATTAAATATAGCCAGCCTCCCCTCAAACAATAAAAATCAATGCTGTGTTATCAGGTATCTAAGAAGCATTATTTTCAACATTAATCTGGATAGCAGTTTCATGGTAATTGATTTTTTTATACTTAAGCTGTCAAAAAGTATAATAAGCAATGATTACTTGTTATTTTCCAAAATCCTAAAAGAATTGATTCTGTGGCTATTGTGGGTTGTTTTTTTTTTCTTTTTCTGTCTTTTTCTAGAGCTCATTTTTGTCACCAAAACAATTACTTACTTTTCTTTTAGTGATGAAAAAATTGAAAAATAAATGACCTTAAATGCAACTGATTTACAGCTGTAGTAAAATTCTGCTTGTCAGAAAAAAATAAAATAATCATATTTGCATTGTTTTGATTAGTAAACACTCTTCCATTTGTTGTCTATGGCTGAACTAAATGTTGCATTTATCATTAATTATAATGTTTTCATTAAATGGAAAATTATTTTTTCTTTAAAAAAAGAAAAAAAAATTAAAAGCTAAAAGCTCACCTATTTTGACCAAACATTGTTTGTCTTGCACGGAAACAGAGTATGTCTACTACTGTGTTGTAGTACAATAGGAGGATGGGAGAGAGGTGTTTTCATTAAATTTTTCTATGGAAATTCTAAAATTCTGGGAACCTTCTTAAAAAAACATGAAATATTCATTTGGGTTTTTTCCCCCTTTTTAAATAAATTTAAGGATGAAGAATGGAAGACAGGACCACCCTGTAAATAACTTCATTGCATGCAGTCTAGAAATATAAGAGGTAAATATAAACGTGGATGCAAATTAGCAGCAGGTTATTTCAGATTGAAGATATACCATCCTCTTTCAAGTATTAACTCCAGATTTTAGAAGGTCAGTGTAGGGGGGAAAAAGAAGAGAAAAAAAAAAAAGAGGATTTCTTCACAAAATCTAAGACTCTTTGGCAAACTTTCCTGGTTATTTTATACAAGCTTTATCACATTATATGATGTGCTTAGAGGAAGAATATTATCTAGAGAGTAATGAACAAATAAAACAATCTTTACAGTGTTTTGATTTATTCTGACAACCCACATGTAATGTTCCTTCTAGTTCCTCAAGACAAATCAGAGCAGTAACAGTCGTACTTATCCCAGGCAATTTGTAATGACGTGAGAGGTTTATTAACACAAACTTGCTTTCCAGAAATAGCAGTGGCAGCTGGAGCAGCAGCCAAGTTTGAGCTGGCAAAATTAACACAACAGAGAGGCATCCACCTCCCCCTTTCACAGATAGCATCAGTATCAGCTTTGGTAGCCCCGTGCACAGCATCTGATCACATTTATCGTGAGAGTGACATTGATGAAGACAACCTGGAAAGTGCTATGGCATTAATACTGATAGGGTGTTCCGCCCCAGAGAAAAAATGGGCAGATACATAAATTCCTCTGTAAGCATTGTGTTTTGCTTGTTATGATTTTTGGGATGAAGTACTACAGACTATTTTTTATTATTGAAGAGGTAAATCAGTGAGACACAGAAGACAGATAAGAGGTTTTTGACTCCATCTCTCTTCTGAAATTTGAAAGCATGCTCCAGTATGTTTAAATCATCTATTGCCCATTCTTGTTTAAATGTCTCAAGCTTTGTAATTTTCAAGACCTGTCATGCAAAAATATTCCACATTTCAATGCTAAACACTGTTAAAATTTTATTCACTCCCACTGTTTCTTCAGACATGAAACATAAACCTTTCCTTTTCTTAAATTTTAGAAGTAATTGTTCATAGTTTTCCTTTTGTACTGATTACAAACATGCTGATATCAGCTTTTTCCTTGTTTCAGCTAGCATTCCTGTGATGATCTCTCTCATTTAGCTTGGTGAGTCAATTTGTATTTTTTAATACATTTTTGATCCTATCTATTTGAAACATTGCTACATTATCACCTTCCTCTTCAATGTTGTTAAGGTATAATATTTTTTTTACTATCACTGTATTTGAAGCCTTTCTATTCCCTGATTGTTTCTGACTTCTGGGGATTTGTTTGCTTGTTTGTGTGTTTTGTTTGTTTTGGTTTGGTTTGGGGTTTTTGTTGTTGTTGGAGTTTATTTGTTTGTTTTCTTTTCTTTTTGAGTTTTCATTTGGGGGTGTTGGTTGTTGGGGCTTTTTTGAATGGCCAAAATATTTCATCGTTACCTTTCTGGCAAAAAGATGCCAAAAAACTCAATCTGTAAACCAAAGATATAGTGGATGTTATAAATCTTTGTAAATAATAAAGCCAAATAAGCTATGCATGTTACCACTGACATATGAAAACATAATACTATCCTAGTATTTCAATATTCTCTTTATTAAAAGATCATGGAATAGCCATTAAACATAAACTTTTTAATTTTTTGTTTTTCTATTTATTTGGTCCTCTCTGATGTGCAGGAAATTATATTTTGATAATACAAGTTAGAAGTCATGGGATTTCTCTTTGAACAGATCACTTTTTCAGTTGAGGTGAGAATGTTTTGCTTTTGACATTACATCCTCTTGCTGTGCATTCTTCATGTTAGACATTGCTGCCATTATTGCACTGTAAGTCAGATGTTTGCCCTGTAGAAAGAGCAGTAAGAAATTTTTTTGTTGATGACTCAATATTTGATATAATAAAATTCACTAGCAGCGCAGGAGGTTATTGATTTCAATGGTTTTAAAATAAAAAAGGAAGAAAGAAATCAGAAAATGGGGAATCACTCCTTAGATGAAAGGCATAGATCGTCACAGGCAGATGTGCAGACCTTGCCAGACACCACAGAAAATCTGAAAGGTCTTGCAGAATATTCTCCATTTATGAGTCAACATTCATCAGCATCCTAAAACTCAGTCTCTCAGAAGGTAGGCCAATGGCCTGTATGAGTTAAGAAAAAAAAAACAAAACCAAAACCAAAACAAAACAAAAATCCCCACAACAAAAGCAATAGAAAAACAAAAAACCCAACACTTCAGTGGATTCTCCTATATTTTTCATATTTTCACACAGAATTTGTCACCATAGTATCTTAGGACCCCAACCATCAGCACAGCTCCTTTGTGCAGGCCCTTTATACCTGCGCACAACAATAAGAGCCAGGCCGAGCTCTGAATAAAACTCAAAATGAAGATGTGTTACAATGCCACCTTCTAACAATATTGCACCAACCATGGATAATATAAGCTGCAATGTTCAGTTCATGCAGAGGATTAGAACAGGGAAGTAAGAGTGTTTCACTACTTAAGAACAGTGAAACCTCCATAAAAATCCAGCATCACCTCATTTGGTTTGACCTCACAGTGCTTAAAAGGGTAGAAGGTCTCAGTATGGACAGGTAGTACTTTCACAATAGAGGGAAGTCACTTATCAGATATACTGAACATTTTCTTTAAATACTTGCAAGTCTGAAAGGTTAAGTGAAAAGGTTAAGTGCCTAGGTTTGCTCTCTTTTTGTTCCTAGTATGCTCTGAGTTTTTCCTTAATGATAGGATTAAATATTTTTCCAGCTACAAACAGTTGCTTGTCGTTCCCTCTAGGTTAGTCTCTATATTTTGTGCTTATCACAAACAAAGAGGAAATAACTTTCTCAGTCTTTGAGAGTCTCTAAAAATGCACACACTTTGGGGAAATCATATTTTCTTGAAGGAAATGAGGCATGACCAATCACACAAAACGTGAGAAAATCCCTTGATAGGTGACCTTTGCCACGTGTAAAAGAAGCTGTTCAGTGGCTGAGGTTTCATGGATTTCATGCATGAAAATCAGATTTTCTGGCCACCAGTGCTGTTCAGTAAATAAATAATCCATCATTGTGTCAAACAGTAGAAACACGAAGATACTGGCACTGCTAACTGAATAGGGGTTTTTAGTTAGCAACTTATACAAACCCTACGTTTTGTTTTCAGGAGCTGTACATGCCTTTCTTGCAGTGTTTAGTTTTCATTACTTGAACTTAGGTTATTTATGTTTAGGATAAGTATGAAGGAACTCTGTGGTGGGGACTATATCCCAGTTTGACTGTACATAACCAGATGCACATATATAAAAAAGAATAACAAATAATGTTATCATACAATACACTCTGGGAAAACTTTTTGGAGCCTTTCACAGAGGAAGAAATCCTTCTGCATTGTACTGTTTTATAATAATAATAGATGCTTTTCTGAGGTATGCTAGAGAACAGAGAACAACATCCTCAATACAAAGTCATTTAGCCAGGTTTCACTTCAGTGTGTAAAGTCAATTTGCTTGAAATTGTAAATTATCTTTTTCTCATCCCTATTTCATAATTCCTGACCAAATTTTATTTATTAATCACAATTTTTTCTCCCTTATATATAGAAGAAAATCTTCTATATTGAATCTAACAAAAGCTGCATTTTTACTTACTGATTTTCCCTTTTCTTTCCTTATTTTTCTTTTTTAATTTGAATATTCTTTTTTCCCAACAAAACTGTAAGAAAACAGGTATTTAGCATGAAATGAATGAATAAATGACCTTTAGGAATCAATGACTCGTTTATTTTTTCTTTTCCTTAGACAGGAAATTATCTATATTAACTTTAATTTTGTTTATCTAAAAATATTTACTCTCTTGATAGACCTGTTCTAATATTTAGGAATTCAGTTTCTTACTTTATTTTGTACAGTTTTAATTGTCACTCTTACAAAACCAAGAAACTCTAATATTATATGGCAGAATTCTTAACTCCTTAGAGCTCATTACTGCAATAAACAGCTCACTTTTCCCATTCACCTTGTGGTTTCTCTGGACTAAGAGCTACCATGATTTCTTCAGTACACCACATAACTGATCCCTACAATTGATATTAAATAAATAAATAAATAAATAAATAAATAAATAAATTTTTTAATTTTTCTCATGACATGACATTTTACCTTTAGCACTTGTGTGCTTTAAGTCTTGGGAGAAAGAGTTATTTATCCAGTTTGCAGCTCCTTTCTATCCATCAACTACTACTGCAGATAGGCTACTGTGCTCATTTATTTTAATATGTTGAGTTTACTGTACTCATTTTAATATGCTGCAGCATGGACTCAATATTGCTTATCAAGAATAACAGATGTGATCTGCAGTGCCATTAAAATGCATTACTAATATAAATCCATGTAATTAGATGTAAAAAATAAGCTAAAATAATACTTTTGTATATTTGTTGCCTTTTTCTCAGAGCAAATTATTTTTTTTTTCAGAGTTACAAAATTTCCTTCATCGTCTTTATAATTCACAGTACTTTAGAACTTCAATACATAAAGATTTATTAGGCTTCTCCTTAGTACACATCAGACTTACTAGAAATTCACTGCTGTCTTCCATCTCTTGATCAAGTTAAATTATTTTGACAGAAGAAATATTGGTTAATTTGTTTTCATAATCTTAGATATCAGAATTTTTTAATGCCCTAACCATTCAAATATTTATTGTTACAGTTTTTCTTTTTTATTACTTACTTATACTGAGAGGTTGAATCAGGAAAATGTTAGAATCAATTTGTGCATTTGTGCATGTATACACAAAAACACTGAATGTTTTATTGAGATTTGTCCGTCCCGGTGTGAAGATCAAGACAAAAGATTTTCTGATACTGTTGGTATATATGTTTGCAGAGAGGACAATAACTTAGACCTCTCCCTGCTACTTTTTCCCAGTTCTGTCCTCTGGTAGTTCTGGTAGACTTCTACAAGTGCAGAAGTGAGTGACAGATTTCACAAAGATGACTCACCATTCCCTAGACACTTCTTCAGTTTTAAAGGAAAGAACTCTTGTGCTTTTTTCTTCCCTTTGTAATAAAATTCTGAAAAGTATTTCATTATTATTTGATGGCTTATTGAGGAAGCTGCTTGGTTTTTATTGTGACTGAAAGTAGCAGTGGGCGTACATTGTATGAATGTAAACAGCGTGACTTTTGTAATGGGAATAAAGAATTCAAGCAAATAAAATGAAACAAACAATGAGAACTTACTCAACGGCAGCATCTAGACTTCAAAAGTTGTCACTGTCATAGTGTCATGTTAATAGAATATAATAAGGCAACATTTGAAAATTATTTTTCTGATATTTTCATCTCTTAGATTTCTAAGATTTTCTCTGTTGACATGTGGATTGACTCTTTTATTTATCAGACAGCAGAATGAAACCTCAGCTTGTTGTTTATTACAAAAGATGAAATATATAGTATTTTCTTGCAAAGCAGCCATAGCTCCCCAAACCTCTGGCTGTATAGGAATATAGTTATTCATTTATTTATTTGTGACATAAAATATTCTTAAGTGATTCTCTAAGTGTAAACTGGGTGAGGGATTAATTTGACTTAAGTTTAGATGTCTAAAAATCTGGTCAATGATAGGCCAGGCATTCTAGACCATCCTTATAAAACCAGTGGAAAAAGACAGACCTAAAAGAAAAATGGCACTTCTTTTATTTTAAACAGCTATTTTAACATGAGAATAATGCTCAAATTGCTAAATGGTCCTGGTTATGCCATTTCTGTTGATTGGAAAGAAAACCCAAGTTGACTGCTTTAGACTCAAATGGATAATTTTAGATATATAGATTGTCTGAAATTAATCCTATCTAAACTTTAAAGGTCTGAGTGACTTTAAATGTCCCCTCAAAGTGTTATGTGCAACTTAGCTGACATTGCAATTTGAACCTCAGTTTTATCTTTCTGATTAAAGATTCCTGCCATCAGAGTGCAATCATCCAGCATTGCTTTAATAACCCAGGGAAATACATACCTCCCTAAAGGAGTAAATAATATATTTTTTATGTGGACTAACCATTTCTTTGAATAAATCTTTTCATTAGCAGGCATGAAAAAGAGAGCTGGAAGAACTAAACTTAATTTAGTTTACAATTCAAGATAAAGTTGAGGGAAAAGAATCCAGGCTACATACACTGGACCTGGGCTTTGGCCAAAGATGAGGGTGTGGAGAAACCAGCTGTTTACATCCACTCCAGAGTCCCTTCTTTACCTAGCAGTGTCAGCAAAGTTCCTTTCACCATTTCTCTGGCAGCAGTGAGGCATCTACCTTGCCCTGACACCTACTGCTCCTCTCATCCAATACACAGGGCCCTCACTGTGCTCCGTAAATTCCCTGGAACTCCCTGTGAGTGCATGGTGCTTGTGTCTGCCACTCTTTGGCACACACTCCAAAGGCCTGGAAGCTTTTGGAGATGCAAAATCATTGTTGCACATCCCCTGTCTCCTGTCAAGTCTTCACTCAGCAGCAGTGAGGAAGGTCGTGGTAGATGGACCAGAGGAGATGGGTGTTGAGAGGTTGCTGCTGACAGAAGCACAGCTTGCTCTGAGCATTGCTGCTCTTCCTTCCCCTTTTCTTCATCTCCTCCAGATCAGGGTGGCTAACTAGTATCTCCTCACTTCTAGCAGAAGGTTTCAATCTCATGCTTCCCACGTACTTCCTCTGCAGGTCTAAAGACAGCCAACTGTGGTTGCTGTCAATTGCTGGTGTTTATTTTGTTGTTGTTACTTTTTTTTTAAAGTTCTTATATTGATTTTAAAAAGTTACTATATATTTTTATTAAGCCACTCCTTTGTGAACAAAATAAGACATCAACTTTTCATTTGGATTAATTTCTAACAGAATATGTTCATTTTTTGTTGTTAAAAATTAAAAATCCCTTTTTTTCTTTGACTTTGCTGAAAATTATTAATATTGAAAACATGATATAGGATGACTAAAATGAAAGGAATTAAATTGCTTGCTTTTATTACATATATTTCAAACAATTAACTTGAATTTTCCTGTCAAATTCCATCCTTTCTTCATCTTGCACAAAAAAGCCTCCACACTGTTCTTATAGAAGTACTTACAAATGAAAAAAAAATTTACAAATATTAGATGCTGAATTGATAAAATGTTTAGAGGAAAGAAACCTTCTCCTCTTATAAGCATTGAGTAATCATCCTTCACAAGGACCAGTTTATAAGATATCTTTCTCCATTTTTGATAGTTTCAACTTTGAATCCAGCAATGATTGTAGTACTAATTTTGGGACTCACATTCAAACTTTTGAAAATTCTAATTTTAAATAAAAAAGCATTAACTTCCTTATAGCAATGGCAGAATATAGCTCATTCAAATTATATATTTATTTTGGCTATTCTGGTCAAAGTATCTTTACAGATAAATTAGTGACATTTTACTTCTGTGTGGGTTGACTTGATAGAAACACATGAGAGCAAGACTTCTATTATAAAACTTCGTAAGATGTTTTGCCTTAATCAAATATAAACAGATACTGATGCAGGGAGCAGAAATAAAGCATGATGAGCTGTTAATATAATTTTCAATGAAGATTATAAATTTCAAGATTCAAATTTCTATTATGTTTTATGCAGAAATCCATATTGGTTACCTGTGTAATGGATAAAACAGACAGTAAAACTAAACTGTCTGAAAAAAATCATAAATATGCTGAGTTGGGAGGGATCCATCAGGATCATTGAGTCCAGTTCCCGGCCCTGCAGAACACCATCCCCAAGAGTCATACCAGGCACCTGTGATTGCTGTCTAAACAATTCCTGAACTTGGACAGGCTTGGTATGCGACCATTTCCCTTGGGAGCCTGCTCAGTTCCAGAGCTCAGCCACCCTCTAGTTAAAACATCTTTTCCTGATGTCCAACCTAAACCTCCACTGACACAGCTTCATGCTGTTTCCTCAGGTCTTGTCATTTGTCTTGAGAGTGAAGAGATCAGTGCCTGTCCCTCCTCTTCCCCTTGTGAGGATGTTGAAAGCCACAATGAGATCTCTCCTCAGTCCCGTCTTCTCCAGGCTGAACAGAGCAAATTACCTCAGCCACTCCTTTAAAAGCTTCCCCTCAAGGACTGCCCCTTCACCATTTTTGTTGTCCTCCTTTGGATGCTCTCTGACAGCTTGATGTCTTTCCTACATTGTGGCACCCAGAACTGCCCTCAACACAGGAGGTGAGACTGCCCCAACTCAGAGCAGAGCAGGACAATCCCCTCCCTTGCCTGGATGGAGATGCTTTACCCGATGCACCCCAGGACAGGGTTGGCCCTCCTAGCTGCTTTCCAATGACATCAACAAGATCTTTGATGATTTTTGGATGACACCCACCAGGCCCCATAGATTTATAAGGATCCAGCTGGAGCCGCAGGTCCCACAGAAGTTCAGGGTTGATTGGAAGTTGATGATTCTCACAGTCATGGTTCTCCATCTCTGCGCACTGAGACCCCCTTGGTATGTCATCTGTGCTGATGGCAGAGGCAAATAATGAGTTAAACACCCCTACCTTGTCCATGTCACTGTGTCAGGTGGCCATATTCATCCTGTACTAGGTGGGTGCTATTTTTACACTGTCTTTTCCCATTAAAAGATTTGAAAACTTTTTATTGTCCCCCACATTTCTGGCCAACTTAATCTCCAATTGATCTTTTGTTGTAAGAATTTTCTCCCTATAGAGCCACTATGCTAAGCAATTGTGCAACATTAAATATTCTCTTATTTAAAAATATTTTGTGTGGATCAAACTTTGGACTAATGAAGGTTCATTTGAAGGACATTGTAACTCTAATCTAAGAAAGAGAAGAAGAGTTAATAGAGATATTTTTATATATTTCATCAGAGTCCAGCAGTATAGCTGGAACATTGCCAAGATATGGCATTTTGCAAGTATTTGTACCACAGCTGAAATATAATCCAAGTAAATAGACATTTACCTCCCAGGAATGTTAGGAGATGAACAATTAGACACATAACTGCAGTTCGACCCACGGGTGCAGTTCAGAGAGCTTGCACAGCCATACTCCACTAACAAAACCCTCATTTAAAGGAGAACTTCAGGAATTTCCTGCAGTTTCACTGCATGGGACTTATGAGAAAGGCTTTGATGAAGTTTGTCTGGAGAGGAGATCCTCTTTGTAAATGACTGGGTAAAAGAGGCTGAGATATCCTAAAGAGTGCTATAGATGGGTGATTTGATGGTTGGCTCTCACAATTAAGAAATGAATATTATGTTAAAGTTTTATTGATGCATAGTTATGTTGTGATTTGTTGTTTAGATGTCCTCTGTTCTTCCCATAGTCCCTCTTCCCCCCTGTGTGATTGACCTGTGCCCCTTGCATAGGGCATTTTGGGAGGAGGGAAGGGTTGTTACTTAGAGGCGCTGCATGACAACACCTGACCTCCAATCAAGTTACAAAAAAGAAGCCTCTACCAATGGATGGTAAAGAAGGAGTTGACTGACAAGACTTTAAGAGGGCCCAAGGGTATAAAAAGCATTTTGTAGACAAGGACATGGCAGCTGGTCATGCGCTCCCAGCATGCCACCCTTTTTCCTTATTCAGTACTTTTGTTGTATTTTTTAAGGATTAATAAACCTTTGAAATTGTAAAAGTGAGCATCCTTTCTCACAAGAGCTTTAGAGCCTCTAGATTCACAATTAAGCTCAATCATGAAGGGGATGCAGCCTCAATACGTCTAGATGTATCCTGAGAGTAGGTCTGGCCTTCTTCAATCCTCCTTTTTAGATCTAGGAAGATGAGTCAAACTTGCATTTCCATTAATTTACACTCTCTGATATCAGCATTTGTTTATTTAACTCCTCTAATTCCTCTGGCCAGACAGGTGAGAAAGCAGATTCTATGTCCCTCCTCCTCCCAAAAGCCAAGGAATTACTTTGAAATCTTAATCAACAGCTGAAATCTTATGGTACAGGAAAAAATGAAGATCTTTCAGTAAATACAGACACATTGTCTTGAAGAGTCCTTGTCAATGACAGCAGAAATAACAAAATAAAGCTTACTTAACTACTGTCAGCCTTCAGCAGTGGAGCACTGAATTCAGCCTATTCCAATGGGTAGATATTGAAGTTGCAAATCTGGAGCAATCCTGCTCTTCTGAGACAAACAGACATACATCTTCTCTAAGTAAGAAACTATCTGAATGGGTAGGCCCAAAGAGCGTGGTGAATAAGGCTAAATCAGTGCCACTGAACATTTTTATATACAGCTGTTATATGACCCACCCCTGAAGGTGAGAGTAACTGAGGTTCTTAGATCCATTGGTGTGGACTACAGTGAAAAAGACAGTGAATGACCAGTGTTTAAAAACACATTCACACATATATTAGTACATATACATAGGGATGGTTTATTTTAGAACAACCTCATTGCAGTGAAAAAGAGGCATGTAGTCATTTTTGTTATTATCTATAGTGTTATTATCTGGTGTCTTCTACTATACAGGTCTCAGTGTTGAGTCACTGAAATGTACTAATGGATTTTCAAACCAACATTTGTTTTAGTACAGAAAATCTCTGAATGCCCACAGACCACACAATAGCCTTATATTCTTGGACTGAGGTAGTTCTGAAGGAAAATTTCTCTATTGCGAGGTGAAAATTTCCTTTGGTAGAGTGCTCACCAGCTATTTTTAAAGTACTGAGGAAGTTGTAATATTACATCAGGATGTGATGACAGTTGATATTCTGTTTGTGCTGGATGCTGCTCTTATGTTCTGAAGAGTGCACATAAGTGCATAAAGTTATGCATGCAATAGGTGCAGAACTTTTTTTTTTTTAATAAGGCGAATTTTCAGCTGTTCTCATTGCAAAAGGTGCTTTAAATCTAATTGACAGAAGTACCAACACATTCTTCTATGACAGCCATCAAGTCACAAGAGTGTCTTTAAAAAGTGGTGACTCAAATCCAACAACTTCCGTTACAGATAAGAAAGCAGTCACTTCTTAATGTAGAAGGGATTTCAGCGAAGAGTTTAGGGTTTTCATTACCTTTATGTTTCCCATGGCTTTTGTGAGATTTAATAGTGCACCAAGCCAAGAAAACAATTCTACAATCAAAAAAGTTACAGAACACACAGCTCCAGCACTCCTGAGATTAAGGGACAGTGGAGGGACAGGCAGGGAGAAAATGCTTTGAAATTAATCCAATGTCATGTCATTGAAAACTCTGACTGAAAAAGAGACTCACATTTTATTTTTCCTTTTTTTTAGGCTGCAATGATTTACAAAGCTTCAAATGCCCACACATCTACTAAGCCAGATAATTTAAAGAATCTAAATAAGCTACATGATTTTAAGCTTTCTGACTTTGAATATGAGCTTTGAAGTCATGCCAAAAACCAACTGCAGCAGAGCTGCTTTAGAACTGAATTCCTGACGCTGGAATTGGTGTTGGGTGTGTGGCATGCCTAATGATAATCTTGACCACATTTGCTGTAGACAGCCATCACACATGCTGCCTCTGAGTCAATAATTCTCCGAAGATAAGATTTGGAGCTTTATTAGGTTTTACAGATTGGTGTTTTGGACATTGTCCATTTTGCAAAGCCAGCTTGTCTAATCACATGACGCTTTTCCATAGGACAAGAAAATATCTTGAATATTCCTTTAGTTAATTCCCATAGAAAAGATATTGTGAGAGCGCAAGAGAAAAATTAAAAGTGAAAATGCCTCACATATAGGTTGTAACCACAATTAATTGGATTTTCAAATTTCTTCCATTTCTAAATGCATTAGAGCTTCGGTGTTTTATTTAAATAAAAGCTTAATATTTACATCAATAAAAACTGTACATAAAATAAATAAACTATCATGCCACTTCATCTATGTAGAAGCACACAGTCAACATGCAGCAATTTTTTTGTTCTCCGTGCTGCAGTTAAGAGAATATGTTCTGTTACTGAAAGCTTTGGGAGTAACATAGTATGCCAGAAGTAAAAAGAAAATCATGCACAAATAGATTGTGCTTTTTAAAAACATGTTCATATGTGTCACTGTCTTTCTAACAGAAGTCTCCTATCCTGAAGTCAGAAAGGTAAACAACAGCATTTTCATTGAATTTAATGGAGCAGAATCAGGCTGTTCTAGCTCCCCAGGAAAAAAAAAAATTACTTCTTTCACTCAAACATTACTCACTATGAAAGAGCAGATAATTTACTTGAAATATGGAACTCTTAAAATGCATTCTTCATCCTGGCTAGATTATTTCATTTAACTTTTATGACATGATTTGTCATCCTATCGTGATGCAGCACAATGTAACCGAGCACATCAGGCATTTCAGATAAGAGTTGCCTTGCAGATAGAGATGTTGGCAATGGTTTCAAAGAACACTCTTGAATGTGGGTGTAGATTACACAAAGAAGAAAAATATAAAAAAAAATGGTACATATATTTTTAGGCATTTTGAACTCTATATGTGAATCTTCCTGCACCTCAAATGGCATTCCAGCTCTACGTTTAGAAAGGATAGAGAGAGAAAAAATCCACAATTTGAACATTGAATCTGTCACCAAAACTCATTTTCCAAAAAAACTTTGGCCATTGTATTTCTAAATTCCCACCTTTCTATAAAAATTCTTTTTTGGACTTTATTTACCACTGAGTTATATGCTGTGGATTTACTACTGCTAGTATGAAGACTAGAAAATATAGTATGTGCTATAAACAAATTTCATTAAAAAGCATTAATCATGTAGAAT
Source organism: Alethe diademata (assembly GCA_025584955.1). Taxonomy (NCBI): domain Eukaryota; kingdom Metazoa; phylum Chordata; class Aves; order Passeriformes; family Muscicapidae; genus Alethe; species Alethe diademata. The sequence goes on along the minus strand of JANRMJ010000066.1, from coordinate 72,958,470 downwards.
TCTATATTCTAGCCACAAAAAATATCCCACAAGACCCAAACCAAAAATTTCAATTTAAGAGGAGCAAGTTAGATATATAAATAAAAAATTACTTGATACTCAGAAGTCAGATTACATTCTGTTCCTTCCACATAACCATAACAACCACTGTCTAAATTTGACTCTGATTTTCTGAAACAAATGCAGAAGTGCTGTGTTACTCTGTCTTAGAAAAAATGTTGAGAATTATAAGATTCTCCTAAAATAATCGTCACTTTTAAAAAAAATTATTTAACATTTGTTAAATTATTTTTATAGCTATCCTCACTAAAATATATTGGTTTTATTTTGTTTTAATGTTCTAAATCCTGATAGAATATGTTGCATTATTTATTTAGAACATTTAGTTTTTTACTACTCACACTTTCCTGAATTAACTCTCATAGGGAATGGTAGACATATTAGACCATTTGGAAAAACTTCAAAATCTGAAAATATACAAAGCTAAATATTTTTATGCATTTTATTCAACATATTAAATATCACCTCCATGTTGCCAAATTAATGCTATTTGTGTCATGGATTATATTAGTATTTTTGTGTGCGTCTAGTTTACAAGAGCAAAATAGTCTGAAATCCAGAAAAAACCCATGTTTTCCATAATTTCCTGAAAATAAAAACCCTAGAACCTATAGAAAAACAATGGTTATAAAATGTATGTACATTTTCTGTTTGTAAAATATGCCAAAAATTTAAGTCTTAAATTAGTTAGCTATACCATTTGTTCTGAGTTTATTCCATTTTATAGTCTCTATGGTATATTGTAGCAAAATATTTATGTGTCTTAGTTAAGAATCATTCTATTTTCATCTTAAGGAAGAAAGTAAGCAGCATTATAGCTATAGAATCATAAAAAAACTTGGATTGGTAGGGAACTTTAAGATCAACAGTTGATCCAACCATAGGCAGGAACTGCTTGCACTAGACCAGGTTGTTCAAAGTCCCATCCAGACTGCCCTTGAACTCCTCAAGGGATGGGATATCCACAGCTTGTCTGGGCAACCTGTTCCAGTGACTCACCACACTCACAGTAAAGAATTTCTTCCCAACATCTAACCTAAACTTGCCCTCTTTCAGTTTGAAGTCCTTCCCTCTTGTCCTGTCACCACATACCTTTGTGAATTGTCTCTCTCCATCTTCCTTGTAAGGCTCCTTTCAGGTACTGAAAAGTTGCAATTTGGTCACCTTGAAGCCTCCTTTCCTTCAGGCTGAGCAATCCCAATTCTCTCAGCCTCTCTTCAAAGGAGAGTAGCTCTATCTCTCTAACAATCTTGGTGCTCCTCCTCTGCACTCTCTCCATCATGTTGATACTCTACTGTGTGCTGGGGACCCCAGAGCTGGACACAGCACTCCTGGTGGTGTCACACAGAAGTAGCTTGGAGGGTCAGAATCCTCTCCCTGCTGGCCATACTACTTTGGATGCAGCCCACGACACGTTTGGCTTTCTGGGCTGTGAGTGCACATTACCAGGTCACATCCAGCCTCTCATACCCCAACATTCCCATGTCCTTTTTAACAAGGCTACTCTCAATCTGTTCATCCCCCACCCTGTCTTAATATCAGAGGTTGCCCTGATCCAGGTGCAGCACATTGCACTTGGTCTCATTAAACCTCATGAGATTCACATGGGCCCGCTCCTTGAACTTGTTCAGGTCCTTCTGGATGGCATCCTGTCCTTCAGGTATGTCAACCACACCACCTGGCTTGGTGTCATCTATATTTAAAACTTTTTTTTTCTATAATTATGAATATTACCCTTTACATTTATATTGTAACAGGCATTCTAAGTATGCTCTGAGTTTGGCTTTAAAGATTTTTTAATTTTTTCTTGACATGGCTTTCTACCTACATGAGTAAATTAATATTTTCAAACTATATATTGTTTCATGGAGTCATATTAGTGTTTTAATTATTATGATGGCTGAAGGATACAGGTTGAGCAAATGAAAAAGACTGTTTATATGCTAAAATATGTTTTGAACTGATATGTCACTGATGGAGTCATGAGAAATAAATAGAATTCTAGAAAAACAGGACTTGTATGTAACTGAGTAGGTAAGTAGTCTCTTCTTAAGCAAATAAAGACTTCCTTTTCACTCTCTTTCAGCTGTAGTTTTTCTTTTACCTATTAGATTGCAGTACAGAGAGAATTTTTAACCTAAGGGGGAAAAAATAGGATATTAAGAAAACAATTCTTATGGAATTTTGGTAATATAAAAATTGAAAATAAATAGGATTTCCATTTTTCAATGCTGATTATTTGAAAGGGTAACAACATTAGTCTCAGAACATTACTTATGTGCTGAAAGTCCTGTCTCTGCTGAAGTCATAACTCCCACTGACTTCGCTTAGATCAAGAGATCACAGCTGATCCATACCAGTGTGAGATGAAAATCAGACTTCAAGATATTGTCTGAAATTTGACAAACCAAAACCAAACAGCTTCTTTCAGGCCTAGCTGCAAACAGATGTCTTCATTCTTCTGAGTCTTACATAGAAATGCTAAATGTCAGCTGCGTTGTATGCTGCCATTTGGACAGGCTAGCATACAGGATGTCAGAACTTCCATTTCAGAGTGGAACAAGTGCATGGAGAAAGTAACAAACTTCTTTCTTCATGAGAAAAACACAATGAATTCATGTAAATTTCCCACATTCACCCTAGACAAAACAATAGTCAAATTAAAAGTTACTACAGGTAAAAAACGAGCCTCCACTAACTCTGCTTGTGTAAAATGACTCTGTAAAACTCAACCTCTTCCTTTAGCTGGGAAATTAACCCCATTAAATAGGTAGAGAAATACCTTTTACATTGACTGTAGAAAAAGAGCAATGCTTTATTTGTTCTCAGATTTTCTTGACAAGACAAATTTTCCATCATAACACAATAATTTTTCACTGAAATGTAGAATTGAATTTTTTTTGCTAAATATTAATGTGTATGTTGAATTATATGTAAAAACATGTGTATATGCATACATATATATATACACACACCGACAAATGGAAAGAAAGCTTGTTGAGAGAGCAAATATTTGAAGGGAAGCTGTTTCTTAAGACTTGTTTGGTTTATTTTTTAAATAAAAAAGAGAGATTATTTTTCTTCCATACATCATTTCAACTACAGTTTGTAGAGTGGCATTTGTTTTTCTTTCATTCTAATTCTGTAGAGGCCATTATTTCAACATTCTAGCTTTAAAGCTTGAAATATTTACCTTGCTGTGGCCACAAATTTGCCTTTCTCAAAAATGCACCCAAACTCAAACCATGTACAACTTAGTTTTCTGAGATTGTAACTTGGGAAATAGAAATTATTTTTATGTTCATAATAGGATGATTCCCTGCTTTCTATGCATTGCAGCAATATGAATAAAACTCAATGATTTATCTGGGAAAAGAACTTTAGGCATTTTTCAAAGTAAATGTATAAGTAAATGTACAACATATGTACAAAATAAAACCTCCTTATTTTGTCTGAGGGGGTTATATTTTTTTCAATGATCTATAGTATTTTTTGGAGTGGGAAAATTTTAAGTATATATTTGGGTAATAGTTAAAGCTGTTATGTCAGAAAGAAGATTTGTATCTCTATAAGAGCACGGATCTCAAAGTAGATGTTTGACAACAAAATAAACACTCACAAAAAGTCCTCCAAATTGCTTCCATGATTTTGAGGAGTGCTTTTATTTTATTTAATGGTAACACAGCAATAGAAGCAAAATGGAGAATAAGCCCTATGTTTTCTCCCTTTAAACTTCCAGCGAGATAGGTTGAATCTCCCTCCTCTTAATACTTTCCACAGGTTTTGCAATGGCTGAAAGTAAGTCAGACAGCAAGAACTATCCTTTACTTTCCCAGAGGTGTAGTTTTATGCAAAGTTTTGTTTGGTACTCAAGAGCTGAGCATACCAGAAATTACTTCCATTCTAGCATTATTAGTAAAAGCCATAGATGTGCAGATGCACTAAAGATTTCTATCAAAACAAACAAAAAAAAATAGCTAATCTGCTTTCAAGTTTTGAGTTAAATTCCTTTGAGATTTTGTAGCCCTAGAAAGGATTGTTGTTTTTCAGGTTTTTAATGTATATTTAAAACTAGAAAGTGTGCATATATATATATATATATCATAGACTGCAGAATTTGGAGCACTTTTCAGTTGTCTTTTTAAAAGTGCTTGTTTAATTGATTTTTTGATGTTACAAATGGAGATTTCTTTCTCAGAAACAGCTGCTGTGTGTTTTGTAGTCTGGTAAGCATCAATGCTCCAAATGAGCCTGAGTCTCAGGAGGAGGAAGCAGGAAATCAGAGCATTGTGCCTCTTTTGTCATTATTCTGCTAGCAGCTTTGAGTTAATGTATGTTTGCTTCTCAGGCAAACAAAAAGCTCCACAACTTCTCCTTCTTTGAAATTATATTATACCACTGGCTTAATTTTGTAAAATCAGTCTGCTCAGCTGTGAAAACAGACATGGTTTTTCTGTTGTTTGAGATATGCAATGAGTTATCATCGCACACCCAGTACTTGGATGATGGGATTTTAAATGTCAGGAAATAAATGAAAATATCAACACTTTGGCAATAGGAAGATTTCTGTTTAATGTGAAGCTGACTTTCTGAGAGTCTTTTTGTGAGCTTCTCCCTGAAACCTAGTCAGTGAAGATTAATTTTAAATTGAAAAGCGACAGTAGATTTGAGTTTGCCTGTGTGCGGTGCATTTCCTTGAGGAGGAACCCAAAAATTGTGAATGTCTTGTTATGGGTGCTATGAGAGGGATTCTCAAGGCAAGATTAAATCTGTTTCATACTTTAATTTGTAAGGGTAATAGACAATATAAAACTTCAGAGTACTTTAAATTTTTCAAATATTTACCAATATTTAAGGAGATAGAGAATAAAATGTTAACCTATTTTCCCTCCCTAATGTTCACACATTTATGCACTTCTGTTCATTCACTCTTAAAATAAAGTTTTATTTTTAAAATGTTATTTCAAGAACAATGAATGCCTGGTTCTTCTTTTTTTGTTATTAAATTGGCCTCATCCCGGAGTTTCTGCTGAAATTCAGTTCCTCCTCATTTGTGGTACCATCTCCTGATACCCCAACTTAAGACAGCATGTCTCTGAAAAGCATTTTTTTGATATAAAAAGATACATGTAGATAATACTCCAGTTTTCTATGTGAAATCTGAGAAAATTTAGGATTATCATGAGACCTTTCTGATTTTTATGATGTCATTTGTAGGGAAAGGAATAAAGAAAAGCCATTTGAGGACATTTATGAATGAGTATGTAAGGAAGATTTTAGAGAAAATAAAAGTGGGTGCAGCTTGGGTGAGCTATAGACATGAAGTGAGGTAAATGGCAATGCAAAGCCTTTCATATAGAAAATAATTCCCCTTTAGAAAGAACTTTGCTTCTGTTTCCACTACAATACGTAAATTTATAAGTATCTGTCACCTTCATTGGAAATAGTGAAAAGGCTACGAGCACCTTTCCTTTCATGAGAAATGAAAAAAATTGACATTGCTGACTTCCATTCACCTAGCAAGTTAGTTATCTGCCTCAGTGGTTTTTGTGGGTATAGCAATCTGAACCCTCATTTTGTGTGTATGTGCACATGTACATGTATATCTGTGAATAAATGCGTTCAAATATACACGTGCCAGGCAGGACTACAAGCCAGCAGTGCTGAAAACGGATGCAACCCAGATGTTCCTATGTTAATTGGTTATTCTGAGTTTGAAGCAAATCTGTTGCAATATTCTCTTCAGCCATCAGCAGTCTCACTACATTGTAATACAGAGCAGTGAAGGTCAGTGTTGATAGATTCTTAGTGTGTTTTGAAAAAGATTAATGCTTAGCAATGAACTCTGCATGAAAGGTTTCCTTTCAAACAACATCTTAGGATCACTGATTCAGCATAAAAGATGAGCTTGTATCATAAAGGTCACAGTTAACAATGTATTTGGCTGCCAGGTCCCTAGTTTAATATAAGCTGAATTAGATCCCATTTTTTTTCGCCATAACACAAATTTAAGACTAACCGCCACTGAATTAAGAAGTTTTTTCATCTGTTACTTCAGACACTAACAAGCATTAAATTCCTGGAGGGGTCCTTTGCATTGACCACTCAACTGATAAAGAATTGCTTTTTATTTTCAGTCAAATATTTTAAAAAGTGTGATGTGGCTAGAATTCAACATGGACAAAGCATTTGACTCTAGGTAATGAGGGGCACCTCTCTCCATATGGAGGAAAGAGGACTTAGATCTCTCCTGGAGTTAGGCTCTGCAGGCAGTTAAAACTGGAGGAGGGTCTCTTATCAAACAAAGCTTTCATTCAAGAACTTTCTTCTATTTTACAAAGGACTGAAGTCCAAATCCCTCTACTGACAAACTGGGTTGAGTCTCAGTAGGAGTTTTCTCATTGCCTAATTATATATTTGAAAATAAGGCATTCAAATCTGGACTAATCTATCTAGTTTCCCTTTGTAGTTAGTGGTGTGAGGATGGGGCTTCTGCTGATTATCCCAGAGAGCTATTCTGGGAGGTATCTCTGGAGGTGTCTATTTCACTATGGATTATATAGTCAGCCTAGGGTGAGTACTTTACTCTTACAAATGAGATTTTTATTTGCCGGAGGTAGGACAGATGAATCCATCTCCAAGTCTCAAACTAATAATAAAATATCCTAATAGAGTGTCTTGGTTAAATCTGTTTCACTTTGATTAGAAAAAAAAAAAAAGGCACATCTGGGGATAAAAAGCAACAACAACGACAAAAACAAGTGGAGGAAAGATTTGCTTAACAATTCAGTCATAAAAAGCTGGAGTGTCAGCTCAGTACGTATATATAAGAGCCCAGCATGCTGAAGGATGCACGTGCCCACAAATCAAATTCAGGAAGGAAGTTTAACCATTATAATTGGTAGTAAAAGGTACCTTTTTCTCTAACTATGCACAGATAGAATAGATCCTAGAGGTGTGCATGATAACAAAATTCTTAATTTTTTATCCAGCTCTGATGATGCTGGGGTTTGAGTCAGGCATCACCTGTTACTGCATTGTCAAGAAAATTCTGTCAATATTCAGGTCCACAATTAAAGTGTTTCATCACTGAAATATTTATGCTGCTAGGAGAATCAGGAGTTATGAATATAATGTGGTGTTTCTGCAAATCTAACAGTGAAGGGGGAGTATGGGATAAAACAGGTGTACACCAAGAGCTTCAAGGAGCACCTTGACTTGTGGCACTTTAGCAAGACTATTGCACAGAAACTGCAACCACAGGTTTAGCACAATAACATCTTGAATATTAATTTTTTCCTTAGTCTTTCATGTTCAATATGTAGCAGTTTCCTAAAGGGTGAAAATGCTGTGTCATTTCTTAACACAAACCTAGAGAAGGATTCTTATAGTTACAAAGCAAATGTTTTGCTCTTCTCCAGCTTTTACACTGCAGTCAGTGCTGTGAAATCTATAGATCCACAAACACCAAGGATCTAGCCACTGTTTTTCAAACAGACATGCTTGGTCGTTGGTGGAGAAAAGGGCTCCTGCAGAGAGTGATTCATCTACTTCATCTCCAGACAGGTGTCTAAGTTAGTTGGATAAATCAGCCTCTGGAGAGTCTTATCTCTTTTCACTAAGTCACAGAAGCAGTTCAGAGGATGAGCTGAGCTTATATGGCTAGGCCTTCCCACGGCTTAAGTGTAGATGAGATGAATCTCACTCAGCCTGTCCAGCATTCTTGAAGACTGTCTGCAAAGACAGGTCTTCACATTGACTTTTTTTTTTTGATGTTGCTTGGGAGGATGTTTTGGCTGTTGCTGGGAGGAAGGTGGGGAATATGATTACAGTAGTTTCTTGGTTTGTGTTTAGGGGTATTTTTCCCTAGAAAATGTAAGTAAAGAACTGTTTTGATAGCTTTTTGTCTCTTCATTCACTATGTTTTATGCACAAGAATAACTTTGATTTGAATTATTATTAATACATAAATGCTCAACTGTATCTTCTACCAGCAGCCCTGGCTAACTGAAGAAGTACCAGCTACCAGCTAACTGGAAATTAGCAAACATAGCACCCATCTCCAAAAAGGGTTGGAAAGATGATCCAGGCAACTACAGACCTGTCAGCCTATTCTCAGTTCTGGAAATGGTTATGGAAGCAATCATCTGAAGTGCCGTGGCACAGCACACTGAGGATAACCAGGGGATCAACCCCAGCCAATGAATTTACAAGAGGCAGGTTCTGCTTGTTCAGCCAAATCCTCCTCCTCCTCCTTCTCCTCTACCACTCCATGGAAGGTGGTTGTGTAGGGGCCAGGGTCTTCTACTATGCCTGCAGTGACAAGACTAGAGGAAATGGCCTTCAGCTGAGACAGGGGCGATTCAGATTAGCTATTAGAATTTTTTTTTTTTCTTTTAAGGTATTCAGACATTGGAATAAGTTGCCTTGGGAGGTGGTGGAGTCACCATCCTTATAGGTGTTTTAGAGGCATCTGGATCTGGCACTGAGTGATCTGATTTAGTGGTTTAAGGGTCACAGTGGTAGTGCTGTGGTAGGGTGAATGGTTGGATTGGATATTCTTGAGGGTTTCTTCCAACATTGTTGATTCTATGATTATAGTGTAAAATATGGTAAATTTCACATCTTTCGCCATATATTTCCTCAGTTTCAGATGGGATGCATTTTGGCTACAGAGAGCTTGACTGTTTCCAAATTTCTATTAAGTTGAAAAGCAGGTAATGTCCTGAAACAATCACCTTACTTGAGAATCCATAAAGAAATCCAAGAAACAAAACACCATGCTAACAAATTCATAATAAAAATGGGTCCAAAACAGAGAATTTGAGTATGTATGTCCACAATAATGAGATCCCGGGGGGAAAAATGAAACTATGACTCTGCGTTTAAATGGCTTTTCCACTTACTGTTGCAGAAAACCTAAATTATACACTTTGTAACCATCTGTAATGTCAGTAACAGCAGCTGCTCCCAATTTACCATATAGTACTATTGTACATATTATTTTCTTTAGAAATTGCTTTCAGTTTTTAGAACTACATCTTGATGGTTTGATTTATTTTTTAATGCATACCAATAATTTACAAAGCTATAACTAAATGACTCTACACTAACAGTGTTTTTGTAGTGGTTATTTTCTTTTTGATATCTTCTATAAATGTTTATTTGATATGTTAAGTACACAAAAGTGGTGTTTGAGTATGTGTATGTATTTACATGCTGGCATAGGCTGCCACAATTGCTTTCCAGATATTTGTGGAAACTGGATTCTAATACTTCTGTTTTTCTGACTTCACATCATTTAGATATCTTATCCTCTTATGGTAATTTCCTAACTATGGAAAAGACAGCACATAAAAAAATAAAAAAATTAAAGAGAGCAGATTTAAAACCTGTTTAGAGTGCTTCAGGAAAAGTTGAAGAAGAGGGAAGATATTGTTATGTTGCAAAAAAAAAGTTTCAGTGATTTAAATTTTAAACTTCCTCAAAGTTCAATAATATAGTATTTTTAGGTTTCTTTTAGGTATCAGTCATGTTCTCACCTAGTACTTCATAGGGACTTCATACTTCAGGCTAGTATGTAGAAGTATCTTCTGCCCTGATTCCTGGCTGTCACAAGCAAGGAGAACAAGCTTGTATTAAGGAAAAGGTTTCAGACAGTTTTTACTGGAATGTTACATTACTCATAGCTAGTGATGGATAATAAAAGGTAATCTTGACTTGGAAATTTAATCAATTGACTCCATTCTTGATCAAGGACTGTAGCATTACTCTCTTGTTTTCTGACATAAAAATAATTGATGGACTGGATAAGTACTCAGTTGTTTTCCTGGAACATATCAAGAATGTTCATCAGAAACATATTCTGTATAGTGTGAGCCTCTTACCTTTGTGGCTCTGTGGATTGTAGCTGCTCCAGGCTATTAAATACCAACGTTCATATTCTTTCATTTTGCAGTCTGCAAGAAATGTTTTGCAGAAAGATTTTGTAATAGATGAGAGAGCCTCAAAAGGTCTCACTAAACTTTTAGAAAGTTCATTATTTAAATCATTAGAATGTATTTTTTAGTTTAATAATGTCTTCTTTTCCTTTATACTTTCATTAGGTAGAGTCTGTAAATTTGATAATCTATTTTCTTACACAGTGTCCTCCTTCTGCTTCATTTTTCTGTCTTTTGTTCCTGTTCTTTTATTTCCTTTATTTTCTGTATTTACTATCAGGTTTGGTTTTTTGTGTTTTTTTCCTTTTTCTTGCATTTATAGATTACATTTTACATTCTAATGCTGTGTGGATTTGCTGCTTGGGTACAGTTACAAAGGATTACTTGGAAGTTTTATCATCTAACTAATACAACTGCTCACAAATTATCTCACAGAATTTTATAGAGTATAAGTACTTGTTGAGTCAATACTTGCAATCACCATTCTCAGAAGTCTGTAAGAGTGTTGTTTACTTATTTATTTATTTCCTTTCCAATTCACCAAAGCTTACTGAGTGAAAAAACAAAAATCCCTTGACATTAAGTTCTGTTGTGAAGTTGGTTTGGCTGGTTTGGAAGCAAGTTTTCCAAGAAGATACATTTCACAAAGGGTAAGGATATCACAGAAATAATTAAACAAAATAGAAATAAATGTAATTATTACTCTTAAAAATATAGAAAAATAACAACAGTGATTTGCGGGGAAAAAAGTGCACAAAGATGATGAACAAACAAAATATTAATCTTGCCCTGAAGGTAGCTGGCATTTGGCCTTCCTTTTGTCATTGTCAGAATTTAGTAATTTAAACTATTTTTTTCCAGGAGAAATCAAGTTGTTTCTGTTCCTCCTGTATACCTCTTCTTTTTCATGTATAATCCCCAAAAAGGAAGGAAAATAAATATATAGTTGGAATTTTTGTAAATAATTTATATGGTGAAAAATAGTATTTCTTTATTTTGATAAGATGAATGTACATTATAAAAGTGAGAGAACCTGAGACTTAAAATGGCTTTTCTACTGTTATTAAATACATAAAGAAAAACTGAAATACCAGAACTACTGGCATTCAAGCATTACCAGAGTAAGAAAAAATAAAATAAGGTCAAATTAAATTTGAAGTTGCTTTTTATAATTATGAATAAAAGAATGATATGCCTCACAATTAACATATGTCTGAAAGTATCTGGGACTAGGCTGAGTGCTGCAGTAGTTCTTGCTATTCCTCTTTTATCCAAGCCTCTCCATGACCTTCAAAGAACCCTTCATGCTCCCTATCAGCAAAACAGAGACAATGATATTTAGAGAAGAAATCTGCAGCTACAGCACTTCAGCTGTCAATCTCATCCTAAGAAGGATTCCCAGACTGCAGATGATTATAACTGTGGGAACACATTTCTAGTAAAGACACCACTGTGGTGAGACATTAAGCTCATCTCCTGCCTTTAAAGTTCTGGTGCATGTCCCTTTGTGTGAGAGGTGTTAACAGCTAAGTCCTAGCCATGTTCTGTCTCTGTTTAATGCTCTCCCAAATCCACTTGCAGCTGGATAAAGAATTTATTTCCTATGACCCCTGCAGGGGGTGGGGCAGAGTGTGATACTGAGCTGTCATCATGTTCCCTTCACGGGAGTATGGCATCCGGATCTTGGCAGTTCTCCTGTGTGTGTGTGCACATGTGGGCATGCACATCTGCAACTTGATTCCTTGATCCTTTACAGCTTATGCAGCCACTTGCTCCTCTATAAAGCAAACACAGAGGGAGGAAAAATTGCTGTGCAATATATTTTCCATACATAGAAACAACCATGCACAGGGCAAGGCAAAGGCAAAGCCAGGGCAGATACTAGGAAGGGTTTCTGGAGCCAGCCACTGTATGTGCATAGCATTCTTCACCTAAGCATTGTGGTTTTACTTTTGTAACGCATTTTTTCAGCCTATGCATTGCTACAAGCCTATTGACTGCAAACACGTCTGCCATTTTGTGTTCTGGAGTGAGAAAGAAGACTTATTCCAGGATGTCTGCAAGAGACCTCACTGTTCTTTGTCGGTCTTATTAAAGCTAATCTAAATCAAAATCTAGAGGCTCCAAGATGTTTTACATCACACTTTGAAGTACTGTCTCCTACAAATGCTGCAAAGATTTAAGGAATGAGTAAAACAAATGAGATACAAATATAGTTTTGAAACTTAATTGAGTAAAATGCCAGTATTCTTGACAACTGAGCTAATTAACAAGGGATGAAAAAAAAAGATGACAAGATGGAAAAATCTATGTCAGAGACTCAGTGTAAGTACATTGCTTAGATAAGCAATACTGCTCTTCAATGGAACAGTAAACTTTAACATACCTTCAAAGAACAATAATAAAAATTTTTGAAGCACAGGATTGTTCTCTGTAATTAGAAGCACAGATGTCATTTGCTTCAGTCTTCTAATACTCTTTTCAAAGAGTAATTTTTTTCAGGTAACTGAAAGCATTAAGAATTCTGATAAAGCACAAGAGGATTCCTGCCACACAGGTTCACTGTGGATATTCAATGGCTTCACTGAACTGAACTTGAACTGGGAGCTTCTAGTAGAGAACAATTAAGCGTTCAGAATTAAATATATTCACCTTTCATTTAAATTCTGTGTAATTTCCTTCCCTCCCCAAAAAAAAAGTACTTTAGCTGTTCCTCTATGCATCTCAATATTTATTCTAGAATAGGTATCAATCTTTATCATCCTTTTCAGTTTCCGTTTAGCCACTAGTGACATTTTTAAAACCAATTCTCTGATGCCTGGACTGTAAGACCCTGCACACACAAGAGGCTGGAGCTAAATCCTGCCAGGAGTTAATTAGTTACTTGAAACTCTTGTTCAAGTTAAAATTTCTTAAAATTTCCAACTGTGCCAGGAGAAAAGCTTTCTTATTACGAGCACATGAGCCTTTAGTTTCAAAACATGCTGGAAGAAAAGCCCCTACGAAACAACAAACAACCTGACAGATTATATAGCAGTACAGACCTGGACATATATCTTATGAGAGAGGTCACTATACAATGCATCATGTTTGTCTCTCCTGATAAGTAAAACTTATTTGTATATTATGTAGTAGCTCCAAGGGAGATTAGGAAGTCAGATTTGTACTAGAATAGCAAACAGATCATGGTGAAGACAGAAAAATTTAAAATATTCAGGATCAAAAAATTCACCCTTTAGCTTGCTCAGGACAGACATGTAATAGAGATGCTCTTGACGTTCTCTGGGTCCACATAAGGGATTTAAGTTTCCTACAGCAACGGTGGGTAACCTGCCAAGCTACCAACCATTCCCTCTCTCTTCAGATTCTTGTTTTCTTTGTACTTTTGTCTTTTCTCAAAGGAAAAGGAGTAAATAAAAATTTCTTGGCTTAACAGGGAACTTTGAACAGGACCTTAATATCAGATTTTGATTCATAGCTCAAAAACCCAAAAGAAAGAAGCTATATATAATTTGAGATATGCTTAGTCATCTCTGCCTCATTTTACCAGGTAATTCCCAGCCTCTGCTCTGCACATTAGTGATAATTAGCTCAAATAGTGCCTTACCTAGACAGTTTCTAGAGTTAACTGAAGGTTAGGCATGAATTATTGAAGTAGCCAAATATGTTTGATGATCTGCTTCATAAATCACAAGCTCTAAAACCCTCTACAAAGACTCTCACCTAAACCCACAAAAACAAAGAAGGACACCCTAGGGACTTGCCTAAGAAGAATTTACCATGCCATGAACAACTCTTGATGTTTTATTTTTCTATTGGTCAGGGAAATTAATCTTTCCTCCAAATTCTGCAGCTGTGCCTAATGAACTTGGGCACATCAATTGTTTGCTTGACCCTGTTTCTAACAGCACTGTAGTTGAAAGTCTAAGGGACATTGCACTGCATGAGTCCAGTGCTCAGTGAGAAAATTAAACCAATTGTTATTTTGAAAATCCAACCTATTTAGTACATGCCAAATCAAGATAAATATTTTCAAATATGTTCTGCATATGTTTTGGGGTAAAAAAAGGCATTTTAAGACAGGAAAAAGCCTGCTTTTCAAAGCATAAATCAAATATGTAACAAAAACCAGAAAGAAAACAGAAATTTTAAATTTTTAGAACACAAGTTACTAAAATATATATAGTGTGAAAAGAATATTTTTTACATTTTTTCAGTGCAATCTGCAAGAGACATTTACTAGGAGATGAACGGAAATGTAATACATGATTCTGAAATTAACTTTTCCTCCCTAATGATTGGATCTCAGAAATGTACTAGCTGCTGAGGCTGGCAGACTTTTAAAACTCCATGCCTGCAGTTCAGAAATAATTTTTTGGAGGAAATAATTGAGAGTATGACAGTTTGTCTACAAATATGTCACTATGTGTTTACTTCACCGTGTGTCAATTGGATTAGCTCCTTATTCAGAGAGAAGAAGCTGAATCAGCTGTTGCAGATTGCCTGCTGCCTCATCTGCCTCTGCAGCCTGCAAAGAACCCCTCCTGCTACCAAGGAAAGCAGGGAGTAAAAAATCTAAATACCATGCCCTTGACTTGGTTATGGAAAAAAAAGGTTAACAATAAATTGAATGGGCTTCTATGGAGACAGCTGTTAGCTGTATGCCTCAATTTACCCATTTTCTGCACAATGGTTTGTGTAGATGTCAGAGGAATCTCAACAGTTCACCAATTACTGGAAAACTCTTTGAGTTAAATGTTTGGCTGAATGATGGCTGGATTTTTTTAAATTCTGCTTTTCCTTCTGCAAATAGCTGATGCCTGCATTAAGCTAAGATCAAATGAAAAATGTATTCAGCATTTTAGAGACACCCAGAAGCAAAATAGCAATATCAGGAGCTAAGCTTTCTTACGCTTCCTTTGTACATGTCAACTTATATTATCCCAGGCTATGTATCATCCTTCCCAGTGTACTTAATATTATAATGAAAGTGGATTATTAATATGGAAAGTCATGAGACTATTTCTTTCATATGCAAAATAAATCACATGCAACCACACCTCTGATGTGAACTTTTGAACGCGGAAGCTGCAAAAATTGTTTTTTACACAGTCCTGAGAGTTTTGATACAGCCGACTACTTTTTATTTTTCCCCCCCCCAACAGATGAAAAGTATTCCTGTTCATGGCCAGAAATTACCACACTAACCTGCGGCAGCTGAATCATGGAAGTTGTATATGACTCCTTTTTAAAATGTTTGTTCTGATTTCTTTTAGTTTGAAGATGCAGCACAGAAGTAGAAAACTCAATAGAAATATTCCCTAATATGTAAGAGGGATAAATATTTCTGTGAAAAACAACTGCATCTCTCTTACTGTTTCTTTGTCTTTAATTGTCTCTAAGGTACAAATTCTTTTATTTCTCTAGCCGTGACTTCTTTTTTGCCCCTTTTATATTGATATCACACCATTGTGAGGTTTTTTTTTTCCTTTTTTGCTGCTTTTTTGCCTGTTGGTTTGTTTGTTTTGAATTTATTTATTTTATATATATTTAATAGAACTAGATTGGAAAAAAAAAAAAACCCAAGCAAAAAGCCCAAATAAAGGGCCACAATTAAGCACTGAACACACCACGCAGACTCCAGGTACTGCTTATAGGCTCCAAGAGGCTAATTCTTCTTTCTTAAGAGCCAGTTAGTGTTATTAGAGATGTCTGTGACAGCAGACTAGTATTTTGCATTTTTATTATGATTTTTGGGTGTTTTGTTTTGTTTGGGTTTTTGTACATGATTTCTTTTGTTTATCTGTCTGTTGCCATTTAAATTCTAGATACAATACTCAGATTATATTCATAGGAAGAGCAGTTTTGTTCCTTATGCCAGATATATTGCCTGAACTATGTGGAGGAGCCAGGATAAGGTTGCCTTCCTGTCAGCTATTTTGTGACAGTCTTTTAAGGAAAATGTCTCACCCTAGTATAGACTACAAACATTTTAAAGAAAAATCCAGCCCAATTATGAAACCTGCTTCATATATCAATGTAGATCAAAGTTAACATGTGAGGATGTGGCAACAAAATCGAGAGGAGAGGAGGAGAGGAGAGGAGAGGAGAGGAGAGGAGAGGAGAGGAG
>JANRMJ010000066.1:72928917-72942296 GCA_025584955.1 Alethe diademata | reverse complement strand
GAGGAGAGGAGAGGAGAGGAGAGGAGAGGAGAGGAGAGGAGAGGAGAGGAGGCAGTATTCCAGAAGGATCCACAAATCACATCTCCAGAACACTCAGAAGAATCACCCTGCATAGAAATCACCACTTAGCAAGCAGCTGAAGGCTTCAGTTTTCAGTATAGGTGCTGAACTTACTGCCACTAACCCAGGAATTGAACAGAGCCCGCAATGTCAGACCTCAGTACTAATGAACCTGGGTTTTTTTTACATCATGGCAACATTTGGTTCTTCAGACTATAAAGCCCTCCTTCTAAGAGAAAAAGGAAATATACAGCCCAAAAGAAATACAGAACACCACATTTAAGGCTGAATTGAAATAAAAGTCCTACCAAACTCAGTGAAGTGTCTTGCATTGGTGATGAGTTTAGCAGCTTACAAATCTAAACTTGAAAAAGAGGGTCCATCTCTGAATGCCTCAATATTTCCAGCATATCCCATAATAAGCCTAATGGTTTACCACGTAATTGCATCATTAGTAAAACGGTGTTCTTGTTCAGTTACAACTTTCTATTGGCTTAGAGAAAGGATTTCGAATTTGCATTTAAATGAAATTGAGCAAAGAGTGATAAAGGCTTCAATTAAAAGGCCACCTGTTTTTGTTAATTCATTTTTAATAGGAACAGTAAATATTTTCAGTTGATGCACTTTCTGCTGCAAGATTAGTACATTCTTCTCTTCTTTATCTCCAGTGTCAGACACCCCTCATTAGGGGAGTCTGTCATTATCTCTGACTAAAGGAACCTGTCTCAAGCTTTATGAATCTGCTGGTACAAGACAAATAATAAAGTAAACCAAAGAGCTATTTAGAAAATGCAAACAAAAAACACCCAAACATATGATCAAAGTAAATTCTGTAAATAAATTATTTCAAAAAAATCAATTAGTTGAAAGGCTGGGGGAAGCTGGTTCCTCAAACAAAGCACTCAGATTCTTTCTTCATTTACACTCTTCCTGGGGGTTACTGATCTCACTTGGGCACACTGGTATGAAACAAAAGTAATCTTCCATGTCATAATTATGTAATGCAATTAAAACTTAAGGATTACAAATATGTAAAACACAAATCATGACAAGAAGCTTTTGTGGAGTATAAACCCAACTGATGTTCAAGGAGTATGAGCTTCAACTGGCATCTGGAAACAATAAATCTTTCTATAAAATGTCTTCCTTTGAAGCTAACTTTTTACTTTTTGATCTTGTCTTATAGGTTTACAGGTCTTGTTTTGTTCAGTTGCCATTAGAAACAGATCAGCTCTTCCTGCTTTTCTGATATTTTTGAAATAATTTTTTGCCATAATTGCTTCTGTTTTCCATTTACTGTAACCATAACTACTAATTTGCTAACAATCACTACACATCTGTTACAACCAAAGCTTAAAAATCCAAAATATCCACAAGAACAATTTGCAGTGGACATCTCTTTAGGGATGCAGCGTAAGCATTTAAATAAAGAATTGAAGCATTTAATTAGTTTGTGCTCGTTTCCTGTTAGCAGGAAATATGTTAGTAGTAAATAAATGGATTAAGTTTCTGTAACACAAGCTGGGAGAGATCTTCACAGTTGCTTTTCACACTCAGATGCCTATTTAATGGAAACACAGGGGTCCAATCCCACTTTTAAAAACTTTATCTTTGATTTAAATTATGACTGTTTTTTAATACTGTGTGGTTTTCTGCAATGAACTTAGCAAGGGATTATTTTTTCCATTCATGGTTGAATGAAGAAAGGAAGTAACTGAAATGTAAATAGAAGATATTCACATGAAACTGCAGGTTAGGGGATTTACCCCCTATTTGTTAAAAGTTAAACATTTACAAAAGAAAATAAATACTGCATAGCTCCCCCTCCTTGCCTCTTCCCCTCTCTTGTTTACCTCCCCGTGTATGTATTTCTGATCGACATACTCATGTAATTTGTTTTTATATTTGCAGGATGAAGGAATATATCAGGAGTTTTAAATAATTGATTTTTACTTGACTTAGGTTCTCCTTAACTGGTAGCTGCTGCTGATGCTTTCTTTTAATGACTGCAAAACTGAATTAAAAATATCTTTTGAAGTCAAGTTCAGCATGACTACATGTTGCAAATGGTTTGGATCTAATGTTCTACCATTAAATAAATATTTTAATACTTTTCTTTAAAGTTAGGTTTATCAGGTTTGTGTGGCAAGGCTTTAGTCTACAGAGGAGGCGTCTGGGAGAAGATCCTAGAACTTTTCTCCGTGTCCGACAGTGCAAATGCTCCAGCTAGAAAAAAACAACCTGCACAAAATCAGAAAATCGGGAGTGAGACCATGTGAGAGAAACCCTTCAGACACTAAGTCAGAAGGAGGGGGAGGAGATGCTCCAGGTGCCAGAGCTGATTCCCCTGCAGCCCCTGGTGCAGTCCATGGTGAGGCAGCTGTGGTCCTGCAGCCCTTGCAGATCCACAGTGGAGCAGAGATCACCTGCACCCCGCATGGGACCCTGTGCCAGGGCAGGTGGGTGCCTGAAGGAAACTGTGACCCTGTAGGATGCCCATGCTGGAGCAGGGTCTTGGCAGGAGCTGTGACCCCACTGAGGACTCACACTGGAGTGGCTCATGAAAAACTGCAGCCTCTGGCAAGGACTCATGCTGGAAAAGTTCATGGAGAAGTCTTTCCTGTGAGACTGACCGCTGGAACAGGGGAGGAGTGGGAGGATTCTGCCCCCCTGAGGAGGGAGTGGCAGAGACAATTTGTGATGAGCCGACCACAACCAGTCCATGTCCCTCTGTGACATTTTAGAGAAAAAGATAGAGAATTCAGGGTGAAGTCAAGCCCTGAAAGAAAAGAGGGATGAGGGGGAGGTGCTTTTAAGATTTGTGTTTATCTCTCATTAATCTACTCTGATTTGTTTGGTAATAAACTAAATTAACTTTCCCCAAGTCGGGTCTGTCTTGCCTGTGGTGGTAATTGGTGAGCGATCTCTCCCTGTTCTCACCTTGACCCACAAGCCTTTTGTTGTGTTTTCTGTCCCCTGTCCAGCTGTGGGGGGACAGATAGAGTGGCTTTGGTCAGCACCTGGTCAGCCAGGGACCAGCCACCACAGAAAGCTAAAGAAACTGGAAAAAAGCATATAAATGATTTCATTTCAGCTCTAAGGGTCAAAAGACTATAAATAATTACTTTGCCTATAGAGAAGAATTTTATGCTATCCAACCCAGTTCAGAGGACTCAGTGCTCTTTCTCTCATTCCCCTGGTAAAGCAGTATATGAGTTAATTATTGCTATAGCTCTTACAGTTTAAACCAAATGAGGAAAAGAGACAGCATGAAAGTCAAGCTGAAGAAGTAGGAAATAGCAGGTTTTTACTCAATGGCCATCTGCAGCCCTACAATATTGACCTGATCACAGGAAAGGTCACAACATGCTCTGTGACTGAAATGGCAAGTGCAGAGGAGCATGTACTCATCTAACTCCTGTAGAATTAAGTATCTAGGTATATCTTCCAATTTTAGAAGTGTATATTACATTTAATTCAAGGTATTAAAAGGTGGAGATAAGTTCTTCTTTTTTTTTCCAGTAAAGAACTGGATTCAATAAGCAGCTAGGTTTTCTGCAGCATTTACCATTCACCTAAAGGGAAAAGAATCTGAAGTCCTGTAAAAGCTTAGTTAGGGATATCACCAAGTGGAAATCTTGGAAACCCAAAAATAAAATCACATTAAAGAAACAACAATTCTATTTGCATTTGCATAAATATTTATTTTATTTTTAAATTGCTTATACAAATAGTTTGGCATTTTTAACTTTCAATAGAAATGCATAAGTTTTATTGACAAGAATTTTTCCCCCCGAAGAATGCTTTATAAACCTGCTCTGAGACACAACTCTATGATCTCAAATTCTAAATAACTAATTCTTACCAACAGAAAAAGATGAGTATTTCTCAGATTAATCCTCTTTTTTTTTTCTTTTTTTTTCTTTTTTGAGGGGAGAAAAAAATTTATGGCTATCACATTAAATATTTAGATATTTGGGTAATTGAACATTATTCATAGTGAGGATAGTGAACCATTTCTCAGGAAAAAATAACTGCTGATGAATAGAATTCATATATGTCTAATTGTGACACCGATTGGCCAACAAAGGAAAACCCTTAAACATATAATTTTGTTGATTTCTGAAAATAAATCTGAACAGATAACCTGTAATTGATATTTTAAAACCCTGGAAACTTCTTTTTCAAAGAAGACTAAGTAAGCTCAAAGCCCTGTTCATTGATTTTGGGTTAAGGCTTTTTTTGCAGTCGGTTGGTTGGTTGATTTCGGTTAGTTGGTTTGTTTGTTCATTTATTGCAGATTTTTGTTTGTTTTGTTGGTTGACTACCAAGGAGTCTTGCCAGTGGATTTTAAATTGGGCTGAGAGCACTTTTGGCACTGATGTCCCCTAATATTACGGCAGTGAATTTTTAAGTCTTACCTGAATGACAAAATGGGATAGGAATTTATACTGGTAGGTTGATGACAGTTAGCAAGGAGCAGTGACATGGATAAACCTACCATTATGTGGCTTTGTCAACTGCTGCTTGCCTCATGCCATGGACAAGATAAACACAAATGTAGTAAGCATGGCACTGTCATTGGGTTGAGTTGTACTATTTCTTTCAGCTTCTCTGCCCTGCTCTAAATCAGTAAAAGAAGCCAGAAACCACACATCACATTCAAACCACCCTTTGGGCATCTGTCCAGCTCTGAAGCAATGCTAGCTAGAATTGGAAACTTAACCTTACCTTTTTCTACTTCTGATGACTTTTCAATTTATCCTTGTCATCAGGAGGTTTAAAACATATGAAGTTTAGTTTGACATACCCTTAAAAGCAGTAGAGGGCAGGGGGTAGGACAGGAATTTTAATATTTTGTCAAGTAGTGGTTAATGATATTATCTGACATTTTTCCCTGGAAACCCTATTTTGCTCTGTCCTGCTGTTTCCTTTTTAGCTCAGTTCATTACATAGGTATCATTGA
Source organism: Alethe diademata (assembly GCA_025584955.1). Classification (NCBI taxonomy): domain Eukaryota; kingdom Metazoa; phylum Chordata; class Aves; order Passeriformes; family Muscicapidae; genus Alethe; species Alethe diademata. Next base: position 72,937,270 of record JANRMJ010000066.1, on the reverse strand, counting down.
ATCTCTTCAAATTGATCCATAACATGGGTGACCCCACACCTTTTTTTGTTCATGTAGTGGGAATAACACACACAAGAAGAATTATAGTTCAGCCTGGTATTGAATTAATCAGAAAACTTTGCGAAGAAATCTCTTGCTCAGCTTTAATTAGGATTAGCCAGTCAGAGGTCATAGTCTTTTCTGGCTAATATCACTTCTACCACCTGAAATATAAATGGATTATAAGATTAAGCCTAGTTTCTGAATATGTCAAAAACCTATTATACTTGTAGATGATATTATAGTTTAAAAAATTATGAGAGAAAGGCTCCACATACTGTTGTGCTTCTGTTTTTTTTTTTTAATAGAGCTTAGCTCCACTTTTTTTTTAACAGTAGCTTAAGAACATTTTTATCTCCTCATGTTCCTGATTCAGATCATATGTGCAGGATACCTCACACATCCAGTTTGGGATTCATCAAAGAATCTCATTATCACTTCCAAATTGTGTTGATTTCTCAAAAAACAAACAAAACAAAAAAACAAGCATCCAAAAACACAACAAAACAAAACATGAACATTTTTCCTTCAATAATATGGGAAGGTGATAACACAAATCCTTTAAGGCCTGATAAATCTTCAGAAGCCATCATGATGATAGCAAGGAAAAATGGGTATCAGTTACACAAGCAGTTTAACATTGATGGCAACTGCAAGACACTGTTCACTTGTGCAAAAACACACTGAACTTACATTTGAAAAATTATGTGATGGAAATAAAAGGAAGATAAGTAAATTTTAAGCATAAAGGCTTATGCAAGAAAAATACTTAACCACCTAATCAAAGACACAGGAAGGGAAGGTAAACAAGACTATGGATGGTTTTGTATGTGCACATAAGAAAGAATGTATATATAGACACATACAATTATGTGCTTATATATGTATATTTCATATAGGTGAAAAAATATGTGATTACCATATTTTATGCTGTCATTATTCCAGCATAGTTGCATATATTTTTCTTGCAAGTCCAGGAAACGTCTCAGGGCTTAAAGTTCAAAGACTCCTCTAAGTAGAGTAAGGCTTATTCGTTAGATATAGGTGATGATAATCACATAAGAAATTAATTTAATGTCATGATTAAAAACACCTTTGGAAATAAGATTTGCTCCTGAGCTCAATGAGAACTCAAAGAGAGTGCAAATATTTTGATGGAGACCTTGTCCTGGTGAGCATCATTTAATGTATTGCAAACAAGTCCTCTTTTCCTATCAGATTTCAGGATGGAATATGCACAGCATTAGCCAGCTTCTGTATTGAACTATCTACTTTTCTGTACTTTTAATCAAATTCCCGTCTCCTCAGCATCTCTTTTGAAGAGGAGATGTTTCACTTTGAGGAGCCCTGACAATAGAAGAGTTGGTATTTGCCTAATATGAAGGTCAGTTGAAACCAATGCATTATCTACTCCCCTGCAGCATTTGTTTGTCCCATGTTGAATTATTTAAATTATTTCTTAACATGGCCAAATACTTTGTTATTAACACATATTCACACATTTCATGGTTTTTTACCAAACACTTAATGCTAGAGAAATCTCCCTTCTCGTACTCCACAAATAATTTTTTGAATAAAGAAGATGGTTAAGCTTTCTCTAGATAAGATTAAATCCAAAATTACTCAATACAGGTCAACATTTAGGTTTAGGACCACACCCAATACAAACCTAAGTCCAAAATTAAAGGAGAAGTGGATGGAAATTATGTGATCCTGGATTTATTACCTGCTGTGGGAGTGCCTGCTGCTTTGGATATTGTTAATGGAATGGCAAAAAAGCTCCTTAATCTCCCTGGTAAATCTCCAATTTATCTCAGTTCTTGGGGTTGTCATTAATTTGAACATTTTACTTGGGGATGTCTCAAGGTTTGAATAAACTTTCATGTAGAAGAAAGTCAAGTGAATTTATGAAAAAAAATTAAACACACATACACACACACACACATATATATATATATATATTTTTTTTCTTCAGAGACATCAATAGCAGTCTATGATACTATAATAGCAGGAGTTAATAAAAAATTGTACTTTTTCCTGGAAAATCACAGTGAGTTTTAAGTACAAAATTCTGATGGTAACTATTAAGTTATCATAGTGAACTTCACTGAAAATATAAGAAGGGTCTTTGTGTCTGTTTTTGACACCTGGTGCAATACTCCTGCCTATTGAAGTTCACTTCTTTTCTTATCTTTATGATTTACAATCATATAATAACTTATTTTCGATTAAGGCTTTTATAGCTCTTGAACTTATTTTGATCCTCATTTAAATTCAATCTAAAGTACAATTTTGCCTTACTAACACCAGTTTCCTTCAATATTCTCCATTGTTTAATTTTGAATTATAATTTTAAAATAAATTAACTGTAGAAAAATGGTATTTGGAAATTATATACATGTGAAACTGAAAGCTTAGAGAACTGCATAGCCTTTCTAAAATAGATAGATCTAGGCCCCACCAACTTTCCTATGTCAAAGAAAATATAGGGAATTTTTTTTTTCAGGGTTGAAAAATATTTTTATATTGCATATATTTTTGCTCACCTGCTTATTATTGTTATTATTGCTCTTTATGCTACCATATAATTTCATTTATTGTTTCAAAAGATATTTTTAGTTTTACTTTATTCCAAAAACTTTTTTTAATTCGTTCATGCACATAGGACAGTAATTTAAAACTTGGTATTAACAGATCCATTATTAAAAAGATACCTATCAAAATTATTCAAATTATACAATATTTAGAATATAGTGAGTTTGGCAATGGAGAGATTTTCACCATACTTAAAAAACTTAAAAATATACTGTTCGAGTGTATAAACCTAACTTCATATAGAAATCATAGAATAGTTCCAATCATGATGATCACTTTGTAAATGTACCTCAGTGTTTCAGCATATTGAATGTTGGTAAAGTGAAATGCTTTTCATAATTCTGAAATTGCTTTGGTAGATGAACATAAAGTAATTGAAAACTTTTGTTACACAGCTTTTAAAGCCAAAAAAAAAAAATCGAGAGTGTACTTTACTGCATTATGCAATATATGAGGCAAGCAATTAACTTCAAGCAAATACTCATTTTCATTTCCCATTAACTCTGTAGTCAAAGGGATGTTCTCCAAAATTAATCTCAGGGGTAGTGGTTGCAAATGATGATATGTTGTCAAAGTTCAAACCTGTTGATTGTAGTATAATTTTTCTTTCTTCAAATACTCCTAATTCAGTTTCATTGATGCCCTGAAGATAATCTGGCAAACTGTGGTGTTACTGTCTTTCCAAGAGTGCATCATGGAACAATGATCACCTTCATTGTATTTCTGCAGATATGAGGCAAAATATATGGTTTTCAGAAAATTAACTGTGGAGTGGTGTTTTTTTTCACACTAGGAAGATTTGATGTATTGTTTTCAATCCATAAAACTTTTGCTTTCTTTTATTCTGTGTATTAATCTTGGAAAATGACAACCTCTGACTTTTTAATCCTGGAGTAAACATTATGAAATATTATTGGCAGATTCTGTTACTTCCACTCAGTTTTCTTATTTGTAATTATAACTAACAAAAAAAAGCTAAAATATTCTGTTCCTAGAAGGTGTGGTAGGATTATTGTTATATGGAACTGATTAACCTGATCCCTTGCCTCATTACCTACATTACCTGGAATGCAGTATTCACTAAACTTTGCAATAAAACATATGAGCAGCATAAACAGAAATCATTTTCTGTTTCTTATAGCCCCCAATACACATTTTTTAAGAAATTGTACTTTTTCTTTGATAGGGGTTTTGTATGTCTATGCTTTCATTCCAAATATGTAATTTTGGCACGCCAAAAAATGATAGTGATAGGGGGGTTTTTTTGCTTGTTATTTGAGTGCTATATAATTTTTTTACAGACTCAGTGTTTATAATAAAGACTACATTAAAAACAAGACATGGATGGTCAGATGCAGAGCAAACCTGCCACAGAAGCATATTCTTGTTCAAATCAGAGCAGGTATTTCTTCAAGCAGTGTGGCAAAGTGCTTCTGTGCTTCTGAGACCAACAGCAGAAAATGGGAGGATTTAGCCTGTGTCCCAGCCACCTTAAACTGATGAAGTAATGGCCATGTGCACTGAGAAGGACAGACAGACCCCTTCAGCATAAATTTATGATATAACTTGATTTTAAACCTTTGAGTTCAACTCAAAACCCTTTAAACCTTATGACCACTCCAGGTCTTCTGAGGCTGTGCTTATAGTAGCAGTTGTGTCTTGTCAAAATCTGAATTTCAACAACATGTACAGTTTTTACTGTTGCTATTGTTATCCTTGAAACTCTGAGCACTGTTAGTTTTAAATATTTTTATTTTCAAGAGGCTTTCCTATATAAATATTGTTAAGTGAGCAGATACACTCCCTAGGCAAAAAAAAAACAAAACAAACCTTTCATTGTATTTCTGATGTCCTTTTCAGTGGAATGAGAAAACCTGACAACAATGCAGGGTCATATCCAGCTCCTGTCTGTGTAGAGAAGAGCAGTAGAATGTCTCAGTGGTATCAGAGGGCCAAGAACCTTTCTCAGTGACATGAGATACTGGCTAGGATACAGTTCCCTTCCTTGTGCAGTGTCCATTGCTCTTTCCCCTGTTCCCATGCAAACAACAGAAACACATTTTGTACTGGTGAGTACTCATTCAAATATAAGGCAAATAAAGACTTCACTGGATAAGGAATGCCACTGTGGTGGTTGTTCAGCCTAGGATTTGTAAGTCATGAAGGACATTTGCATCTCCTCTATGTGTTCAGATGAGTCAATATACCACTAGAAGCACTGGCGAGTTTCCACATTTAAAACCATGATTTTTTGCATTAATATGAGGAAAAGAAAGACCAAAATAATAGTGATCTGTGTCACAGGAACGAAATATCCATTAGAATATTTATGACAGGTTTTTTTAATAGTCATTATCCTGTCCCATCTTACTTTTCTATCTTTTTAAAATATATTCATTATCAATTATGAATTATGAGGTTTTTTTCCTCATTTTGCCAGAATTCTAGCACGAGATCTAGGCTCCAGATTGGTCCCTTTTAGCTCCACAATACAAGAATTAAAGGTATGAAGCCCATGAAAGGGTATTTTTACCCAGACAGGAATTTCATCCTATATAACTAAATGTACAAAATACTGAGAGCAGAAAACCATCTTCAACTCTGAATTACCTACAGCAATATTTAGAATTACAGTCATCTTCTGCAAATATAAGCATTCTTATCACAATATATTTTAAGCAATCTTTAAGGGTTTTTTAATGTATGCTTACTCTTTCCCCAAACTTAGATTTTGAGAATCTTACTTAAAGGAAGGACGTTATACCAGTAACTCAGTACAATTATTTTTTGTCACTTTGTCATATTTTTTTGTAATTCTATTGTTTTGATTTACACATCTAAGATGTCTTCTATCCTCTAATAATACATTAAATGTATTAATAATCTATTTATTATTCATTACATTTTTGTGCCAATGAAGACATTTATTAAAAAGTGTATCCTAGTGGCCAAGAAGGCCAAGAGTATCCTGTGGTGCAATAGGAGGAGCACTGCCAGCAGGTTGAGGGAGGTGATCCTGCCCCTCTGCTCAGCCCTGGTGAGGCACAACTGGAGTGCTGTGCTGGGCTCTCCAGTGCAAGAGATACCTGGAGCTCCTGGAGCAGGTCCAGTGGAGCATTCAGAAGGAGGGATGCCAAGCGATAGGACAAGAGGCACTGGGCAGAAACTGATGCACAGAAATATCCACCAGAATATGAGACCCACCTTAATTGTGTGTGTGACAGAGCATGGGAAGAGATTGCCCAGAGGGATTACAAAGTGTCTCATTGGAGATATTCAAGAACCACAATCCTGTGCTCTAAAACGACTCTCCTTCAGCAGGAAGGTTGGACCAGGTGTCCCACTTTGATCCCTTCCAACCAGATCCATTCTGTGATTCTGCGCTTCTGTGATTCTTTTATTAACAATTGCCTGTAGCCTGAAGAGATCTTCCTAAAATCTGGGAAAAAATCCCAGGACTTTAGGGTCCTGATTTTTATCACAAAGTACACAGCACTCCTATCTTTTTTGGGAAGTTTCCAAGAAACTGAAATATTCAGATCTTTTCAAGATCACCATATTGTTGATTTACTCTTGAATTCTTTTGGTCAAATTGGCAGTGATGGAGTAGAAACTTTGTTGTTGATAACATATAGAGATATGTTTTTAAAATTTAATTAGAGTAGCTTGCTGAAAACTATAGATAGTGGGTTATATGCATTTAATGAAAAATAGAAGAAATAAGGAATAAAATAAAACTGAAATGTTCTCATTCCTTTGTCATGAGTAATTATCATAAATAATTAGAAAGTTAAATTAAAAATAGATAAAGACAAAACCTCACTACCCAAAAATCCCCCACCCCCACAAGAAAAAAACAAAAACAAAAATACGAAAAAAAACCCCAACAAAACAAACAAATGAACAAACAAGCAAAAAAAAAACCCACAAAACAAAACAAAAAACCCTAAGGAAGAGGATGAAATGTCTGTCAAATAAATAATCACATGCATTGAGACATTAGTGCTTAGTTACCAAATACTGAGAAACCCTCCAGAAGTGCATCAGATAGTGTAATGAAGTTAATAATGAGGAGAAAATAAATTATATAATTCAAAAGTACAGAAATGCGTTTTTTTATACAAAATAATTGAAAAATGCAGGTAATAATTTTTAAAAGCCTAAAAGTCAACATTTACATTACTGACCAATATTATATTATTAAGGACTTGTGTTTTGAAGCTTTGCAACCAACAGTAATTTAAAGTTTCAGTATATAAAAGAATGAAAATATTATCTAAATTATTTTTCCATATGTAATTTAGATATACATTTAGAAAGGCACTTAATCCCTTCAAAATTAATGACAGGAGTATAACTGGGATGGTGTTTGATATCCAGCAGCAACCTGTGTTAAGATTCCACTGCGGCACTTGGGAGGGAAAAAAATCAATTGTCTTAGAAAAGAAGTCCCATAAATCATCAGGTTGAGTGAGGTACAGCTTAGATGGACTAGAATGGGTGTGAAGACCTATCTGAAATTCTGTGAACAGGTATTTCTTGAAAGATTTGTCAGTGCTTGCTGAGCACTCCACCATTTATTGACAACTCTGTGTCCTCCCTCAAAACGTGCTCTTTAACCGATTTGTTAGGGTAGGAAGTGCAGGTCTTAAGTAATTAGTGATAGGAGAAATTTCAATACAAACTTTCTCTGCATGAGTATTCTAAATGTAGGAATATTGCACCAGGAAATGAAAATTTTCCTTTCATTGCTTTATAAATGGATACTGCCCTAAGAGCTATGTTTTGAAATTCAAGGAATAAGTTCCAGGATGGTGAACTTAGGAATTAAGTGGGGAATGTGTACTTCCAGAGTGTCAGTTGAGGCTGGGCATCCTAATTGTCATGGAGAGTAACTATGAAAAAAGCTAACTCTTCCCCAGACAAAAGTAGTACAATTATCCACTCAAAAATGTATCTAAGCATACAGAGAAACTTGTGATATTCATACTGAAACCAGAATACCAGTAGAATCAGATTTTGTTTTAAAAAAATAAACAGTAGTGGAGCATAAGTTTTCAGGATAATCATTAAACACATTGAAACACATTAGAGATGTGAATCCTTTGGGAAAGATTTCTCCTTTTTTGGACAGTTTTGCCCATAATCCTATTGAGGCAGCAAGATCAGTTAGCAGATAGTCATCAGTATCACTGGTAACATTTTTAGAATTCCCTTATGTAGTCTCATCAAAGCCTTTTAGAGGTAAATCACATGTGGTATGGATGCAGAAAAAATTATTACCTGCTGCAATTTTCCATGGCTTGATTTCTTCTGAGTCTTGCGTTTGCTGTACCATGTTCTGCATACTCTTTTTTTCCATATGCACAACAATTCACAGAATCACAGAATATACTGAGGAGTAAAAAGGACCCACAAGGATCATCGAGTCCAGTTTCTGGCTCTGCAGACATCCATCCCCATCACACCACGAGCCTGAGACCATTGTCCAAATACTTCTTAAACTGTCAGGCTGGTGCTGGGATCACTTCTCTGGGGAGCCTGTTCCAGTACCCATTCATGCTCTGGGTGAAGAACCTTTTTCTAATATCCAATCTAAACCTCCCCTGACACAGCTTCAGACCATTCCCTTGGGTCGTGTCACTGGTCACCAGAGAGAAGAGGTCAGTGCCTGCCCCTCCTCTTCCCCTCTCAATGAAGCTGTAACTGCAGTGAGGTC
>JANRMJ010000066.1:72902801-72926188 GCA_025584955.1 Alethe diademata | reverse complement strand
AATAATGGGGCTAAGCTGTTTGATTTCAAGATGTTCTTTCCCACCTCAACCATGCTGTGATTCTGCAACACACCCACACCCACATACACCTCAGGAGACAGTGTTTCCAACAGCCTATACCTAACTAAGTTGAGGAAGACCTCTGTGCAAAATGCTCACATCTGACTTGCCTGGAGGTCTGGACATGCATGACCCAGTTCTGATACTTGCTCCTGAGGTATATATTAAAGCTGTGTTTGCAACATATTCCAAATTGGATCTTTGAATTTATTTATCCTTCCCCAGAGTTCTTACGTGTGCTTCAGAGGCTATAATCTGCATATCTAAAACAATGGAAAAACAATCAGTTACCTATTCATTTTAGATGTAAGCTCACAGGTTTCAGAACATAATCTTAACTTCTGTATACCTTCCCAGAATTTCCTCTAAAGTTGCCTGATTTTCCACTATTGATGATACCAGTAAATAATAATATACCAGACATCTGCAATATTGCCTAAAAATTGTAAGTTTGCTCTCTACAGTGTCTGTATCTACATCACGACCACTTTTATATTTTCATGTTCAGCTTGAAAAAGATTCAAGATATGGCTCAGTACTGAGGCTTTGAATCGCCTGTGAAAGATATTTGCTTTCACTTGTCCATTACATTAATGTAATATGACTTAGCTTTTGGGAATCAATTACCTAATTAAGAAAGATTTGAGACATCTTGTCCTGTAATCATGACAGCTCTGCTTAGTCTTTTTTCTTCCAGTCTTGACAGGGCTAGAGACTATGACATAGGTTATCATTTTCATAGGTGGCATAAATAATATCTCTGCCTAGCTCTTTTTATTTGTTGTCATTTGCTTCAAATACCTGAATAAACTAGCAATCTTCTCCCATAAACAGAATTTGAGTATGCTTATGCTCTCCAGTAAATCAACAGGGGAAAAAAAAAAGGCAGAAGCTCAGAATGGCTGAACTAGGAAAGGACCTCAGGTAATAATCTAGTTCCAAGATCCCAGGCTGAAGCAGGATAAAGCTAATGCTGGCTGCTTAAGATCTTGTCCAGTTCATTTTGACTATCTTCAAGGACTCCACATCTTCTTCAGGCAAACTGTTCCAGTGCCTGATTGTTCAAAAAAGTCTGGTTTTCTTGTCAAATGGACTTCAAATAACAGTTTGGGTTGGGTTTTTTTGATGATTTTTTTAAATATCTTTGTATTTCCTATTTTATTTCCACTTACAGAAATATGCAGCTATGTCTTCCCTACAACTTTGAAATAAAATTTCATCACTGTACAATGATGTTATTCTTCAACCTCTCCTAAACTAAATGGAGAACCAAAAAATTTTTTATGCTGAGAGACCTGGAGCCAAATCCATTCATTAATGAATTGTATTTTCTGTTGCAAATCAAACTTAATAAAATTATTATGAAGTTATGAGGCATCTTTTGTGCTGCCATTAAAACTTGCAGATAACTATCTGATGTGTCCTTCTTCTTGATGTAACTTCTGATGAGTTCATATCCTTTTTTCATATATTTTTCTTTTTTCTCAGGCGTTCCCAAGGTTGAGCTGTGGGTAAACTGCACTGATTAAAGCTTCAGTAATCTGTCTTAGTCCATCCCTGTCAGCCTGATAAGTCAAAGTCATTTCACTCCTTTGCCCCTCCTTTAGTTGAAGTTACAGGTCTGTTATTTTAAAGTCTTTAGGGGGAAAAAAAAAAGAAAAAAAAAGAGAGAAAAATAAAAGGTAGCATTTTTCAGCCTGTGAAAGACAGATTTTTCACAGGGATTTGGTTTGTAGCTTTCTTCATGCCTACTTGAAATGAATTTTTCTATGACTGATGTTTCTGAATTGTCTCTTCTAGTTTATACAGCACATTTCTCTTCTGCTGCTCTGCTAAGGAGCAGAGTTTAGACTTTTTCAAAACTTCAAGGATAAGAATAACCTCCCTTAGCTGTAGAAGTCTACATCAAGAGTAAGTAAACTGTACTCTAGATGTACTCCATTCATAACAAACCTGGCATGAGCAATATTAAACCCATAGTACTTATGACATAACATCAGCTTGAGGGTGAACAAAATTATTACTTAGCTTTCTTCAACAGGTTTCTGTTTCAGGAAGATACAATGGGCTCATGTAGATTTTACACAAAAGTCTTAGCAAAAATATTTTTAAGAATTTTAAATTGCTACAGTAAGTCTTAACACCTGAGACAATAACATTTTTGTGGTGTCCTGAAATTTATGCAACAGAACTAAAAATAAAATAGTGCGAATTTGTAAAAATAGGATTGTGAAATTCAAACAAGAGAATAGAACAATTTTTATTAGAAGTTATTTATTTAACAATGCAATATTTTCTTCCTGTCATATACTACCAAATATATAAAATAGGGGAAAATTATTTATTGCGCATTTTCTTTTATCAAACTTAGCAAGTAAGAAACTACATGGAAGTGCCATCCACTATGGAAAATGACAATAAGTATAAAAATCTAAAAATTCTGGGGTTTAGATCAAATGGATTATTAGTCAAAAAGTGCAAGCCACCTAAAATAGAATAGGTAAAACACCTTTATATAGTTTCATGAACTAATTTGGAAATTAATAGATCATAGTCTGCCAAGATTTATTTCTGGAAAGGGAAGCAGCAGACAGATTTTGGTGGTTTTGTCAAAATATTTTCTTATCTTCCTTAGTCCAGAAATTTTCTTCACACAGCCTCTGTGAAACCCAGATGTAAATGTGAACATAGAAACCGTCCGCAGCAAGAAAATATCTCAGTGTTTTCAATAGATTTAAAAGAACTTTTATGTTTATAGTTAAATGTATGCTTCTGTACTGAGCTGGACTAAGTAAGGTAAGAAATTCTTATAAAATACATGATAAAACATAAAAGTTCTTTCTTAACATTACCCATTGAAAAATATATTACATGAAACTTTTCCAGCACTGCATTCTGGATCCCTGTTGCAGAAACTTTGTTTTAATTCTGTTTCGTTTCACTAAATGAGCTTAAATACAAAGGCATCCATCAGTAGTCCTGGACACCCTTAGAGATTCTGCAATGGAAGTGAGAAAGGGGGTAACAAAATCAAATAATATAGCACAACTAATATGGAGGAGAAAAACTAATATTTATAAATATAAATGTCTTTAAAAAATCATGTTCTTACTAAGTAAAATAACCAACAGACTGACTGTGCAGTCCGTATATTTTGGGTTTCACCAGACTTATGCTGTTTCAAATCAAATAGGCTACCCATTTTTAAACTGAGAGACTTACTTTGAAAGTACTTTCCATAATACAATTATTTTGTATTTTGACCACATTTTTTACTACACTTATTTAAACGATATAATCAAGCAATGCTGCAAAGAAGGTTGTCCTATGTAATTTGAAACTTCAAAGATAAAATCATGCTCCAATAATGTCTATATCTATAAAGAATTAATTTTAATTGCTTCTAGATATTTTGGGAAAGCTTCTAAGCCTAATATCATTGTATTTATAAAGAAACAAACAAGAAACTTCAGAGGCATTGAACTCAACATTGTGATATTGGAGGTTGAACTTCATTTATAGCCTCAAGCTTCAAGCTAAAGTTTCTCTGCAGGATTTGTTTTGCAGCAATGGAGAGGGAGCAGCTGACCTCCAGAGGGTGATTAATCTTTAACAAACTACAAATTGCCCTTAGATACTGACCTTTTTATTCCATAGAATGTGAAGCAGCTGTATTGTCCATTATTGAACACTTTCCCTATATAAGAAAAAACAGTAAAATAACTTTCAGGTAATAGAACCATGGATGACTTAATTGATCAAAGAAAAGCATCAGAGATTGCTGAAAAAAATTGTCAGAAACTTTTCTCACGCTATTGAAGAAAACTCATTTGAGAGCAAAATCCTTCTTACAGAATATTTCCTGATGTTATACAGTAAAACCCAGTTATTATACTGCCTTCTTAGAAATCCATATATTCTTTAATTTGCAAGAAAATTCTTTAGGGAATAAAATGAAGTTGAAGGAAGATATATATTCATTTCATATTTTTTTTCATTCTTTTAAGAGAACTTCAAATCAATAATTTCAAATCTTACACTTCTAATCTAGGCATCTGTACATCATAAGGGAAAGGAAAGAAGGAAAAACAGACAGAAGATACCTCTAGAAAGGAGAGAAAATAGAAAAAAAAAAAAAGAAAGAAACACTACCATCCAAAAATTTCCAATCTCTCAACCTTTGAATAAAAGCCTGTCCCATACAGAATTAAACCATGGGCTGAGCTTTGTGAGGCTAGAAGGTTCACTGAGTTTTGTGTGATATAAGACTACAAGGATAAGTTTTAAAAAGAAACCTGAAAAATACCAGACTTCTCATTTTGATTAAAAATCTGTGATTTCAAACAGTCCAGTGCTTTTTGCTTTCTGTAACACATATGGGATTAGCAGGATAAAAAACAAGCCTGAACTTCAGAGTTCGCAATCAAAGATCTGGAAATTCAATTCATATTGAGGAATTAGCACGTCTCACTCCTCCTTCATCTAAAGTAAGAAAAATGAATGTAAACATTGAATTAAGGAATAAGCATTCTTAATAAACTTCAATCTATTGAAGCTTGTGAATTAAATATAATCATTGATTAAAAATATAAAATAGGTCAGGAAAAATAATTAACCAGAGAAGATTGATGCCTAATATTTTTCCCTCATAAGATGAGGTTTTCTTTTAATAAAAAAATATTTACTTGAGTAGGATTTTCAAACAACAGTAAGTAATTTTGATTTTCTTTTTTTGTTTGTTTGTTTGTTTTGAATACCATACAGGTGAGAATGTTATCATGCATGGAATGATACTTCAAATTATGTTGTGAGGTTTTTTTAAATTATATGGTAATTCAACATATCGAGATCCCAAAATAGGAGTTGCTACTGTCTTTGTTGTATGTTGAATCCTTAAATTTAAATAACAGTAAGTCTGTGGTGTGCTAAGAAGTAGAAATAAAAATTTTTATTCCCATCTCAAATTACTCAGTGGGCATGTTTTGCTCGTTATCAGCCTTATCCTGCAAATCCTGTGAGAGTATTGCTCTCTATGAAGCTATTGAAACTTATAAATTTGCACTCTTAATGACAGGAAGAATCAGAACCAGGCCCCTCAGTTCTCCACAGCTGTTGGTGTGCAGCTGAACCTCTTACTTAATCTCTTATGAAAACCTAGATGGGACTTGGACTGCACAACGTCTGTCACCATGTGCCTGTATAGATGGAGGTTCTTGACAAGCAAAACGAAAATATCTGTAGTCAAAGTAGATTATAGAAGAGGATAAAGAAACTGCAACCTCTTTTTGCAACTCCTTGTCCCAATGATCATGAAACTTGAGGTGCCATGCTATAAGCTGACACAAATCAGCAGAAAATAGTTTCTCTACATATCTGTGATAAGGCTGGAAAAAGGATACATCTCAAAACACAGCTCTAGGAATTAGTGAAATCTACTGCCCTCAAAATCATTATCTTTTTTCTTCAAATATTTTATCAAAGACTACTTCTGAAATTCATATTGATAGTAATATATTTTTAATATAAAGAATATATATTCCCTGTTACTTCATCTCATGTAGAATATTTATATTAAGGTGAGCTTAAGCACTCACCAGGTGCCTAAAACAAGATCTACCTTAAAAACTTAAGGAGCCTAGACAAGTAGGATAAGACTCATATTATATACCAAGTGTATATTAAACTTTTGGTGGCGTTACTGTTATATAAATATTAAAATTATGATAGTTATTATGCAAATTTTTTCTTAATAACTTTCCCAGTATAGTCCTGCACAATTATTCTGTAACCTCAGCAAGCTAAACAGCTCAAGCATGAAAGCAGAAATTAGAAAAAACAGAAGTCTTAGTTCAGCTAAGACATTTTGCATAACTTTTATTAAGATGAGACCCTAATGAAATAGATTTAGGGACTTGGTCATTAAAGGTTTTTTAAACTTCTATTCCTTTCCTTGAATCAAAATTTCTTAACAACTGCACAAGCAGTTGCAATGGTTACTTTTTCAAGCGTAAGCAGCTTTACCCTGTTTTTTATCCTGTTGCACTTCTGTTATGAAGAACAGTATTCAACACAGGAAATATGGGTTTCAGTCAGAGAGTGAAATACCTAGGGTTGCATGTCTACAGATGTGCACGTAGAATTTAGTTGCTTAAATAGAGACATTGAATGATGTTTGCACCATCCTCATGTTCAAACTTTCTTTCTAGTTTGTTGTTCTAGGAGGTATGCATCTCCTGCAATTATTGTGGCATAACTGCCAGCCATGTTTATTTGCACAAAAAATATGTATACGATATTTACAAGGTCATTAAAATGGTACTAGATTCATAAGTTTTAGCAACTGAACATCATTCTACCTGTCAGTACTTGAAGAAAACCTGGCTGATAGCATCAGCAGAGTAATTCAGCTTAGCTAAATGTAAACATCTGTGATTCAGTTACTTATCCATAAACCTTTACTGTCTTTTGAGATAAAATTTCAGAAGATAGATGCCATTCAAGACGGACAGCTAGAGGCCAACCACAGTATCCTAAGACATCTAAAACTACCCAACTGGTTTTAGGTAATTGGATTTCCTATTACAGGATTATCTATGAAGACTTTCAAAATCCTGAAACAGTAACTGCCAAAATATCAACCAATATTGCATTGATACCACAAGAAAGACCTCCCATTAAAGTCTTCTTGAATTTTGCTTCACTCTGCTACAAAGACCAAAATGAATTATGTTTTCCTTACTAAAGCAACATTAGCCTTTATACTTTTAGGCTTTTTGGTCAAAATATATCTTTGCTAGTGAATAGAAGTTTAATTTAAAGTCGAAGACAAAACAGAAACATGAAATAATATGGTCCTACTACTACTCTCAAAAACACAGAATAATGATCTGTGTTGCAAAACACATTGCTTAATATTGCTCTGCAACATTTATGGATGCTTGGAAGATGCGTAATAATAAAGTACCATTCCTGTACTGCAAAGATTTTTAGCCTGCATTCATGTTTTATTTTGAGCATTTAAACATTACACAAGTTTGATGTTTGCTTTTCAATTGATACTAGTAAGCTTCATGACAAAGCAACTAAATCCTTAAGTTTGTTTACTGGAATGGTTCAGTTGTACATTTAATGGGATTGTGCAAATTGACAGCCTTTCCTGCAAGCAATATGCCTCTGGAATGTGGTCCATCTCTGACACAGTAACATAAACATCATGATGAGCTGAAGTGTGATTATACTGAAGAAGGAACATGTAAAACATCCAGGTACATACAGCTGTGTGCTTCAGCCAGTGTAAATTAGTGAAAGCCAATTAATGTTAGTGGATCCCTATCAATCTACATTAGCTAAAACCCTGGCCCTGCATTTTCTTCTCAACAGTCCTGAACATCAACATTGGTTGTAGTTACTTATGAAATTCTATATTATAATAAAGTACTTAGGTATGTTTAGCCAATCAATTTGCTGAGTAAATGGAATAGTCCTAATGCTGTAATTGTGCAATTAGAGTCACTTGGTCTGTGTAGAGCAAGCCATTCTTAGATTAGCAGATTGATAAGGATATAAAGAGAAGGCATTTTTTTAAACTGAAACTTTATTTCATTATCATGTAATTGGGTTAGGTTTTATTTTATTATTCCATGTTTCAGTGGGTATGATAAATTTGAGGTGCCCTGACAATGATGCTCATACTAGGATTTGCCGTGTCAAAGGTTTATCTGGGGTAATGTTACTGTCCCAAGATTTGGTTTTGCAGCACAGCATTTGGAATGGCCCAAATATCACATTTTCTATGGAATAAAATATATGGTGCGTTTGTGTACAAATTCTGATGCATTGTAATTTATAACTTCAGAAGAAAATGCTAACAAATGCAAAGATTACTGTTAAAGATCTTGCTTTCCTTTCTGTTGCTTTGCTGGTCTTAACAGAGCTTTATGCTAAACATGAGAAATATAGGAAAGAAATATTTAGAAAAGATAAAAAGTACTCAGCAATTATTTTTTATTTCTATCAATAATTCTTTTCTGTGTAAGAGGATTATACTACAAAATATAAATCATCTGTTTTACACTAATGAAGAATGTGATCTTGCTATATTTATTACTGCTGTCCTTCTAGTGGTGTATGTGCAATAAAAGAAGTTTATCTATTTATAGATATTTATTAATATCTATAGAAGGATATTAAACAGCTCCTGGAAAATGGCATGCATTATCCCTGACTTTAAATTTTCTGAACAGTACAAGCAATACCTTTGGCCTGAGCCAACTGCAACAAAATTCCTGAACATTGTTTGGCATTCAACACTAACCAGGAATATTTCTGAATATATAGTTTGGATATGGCTACTTTCTTTTAAGGCTAGGTTGTGCTGGTTGGCACAAAACATCTGAAAATGGTCCCAGGGAATGTTTAATTTATTAGGCCAGATATAAACTATATGTCTTTCCTAAATTGTTCATATATATTTTTTTTTTCTGTTTTGGAGTGCGTTTTTTTGTTATAACAGCAAAACCTACTATAACAAAAAACAACCTACTGTGCCAGTAGGTTATTTCTGACAGTGGTAACATCAATGCTTAAGGAGAGAGGGCAAGAGGTTTTTTCATGGTAAAAGTTCTCAGCTTTTTAAAACCTGAAATACAACTTCTGAAGAAAGAGGTTACATCCATATATCTTGTATTTCATGAGTCTGTGTAGTTCCTTCTTGAACCCATGCTGCAGTGTCCTGCCACAGTACATTCTGCAATGTGTGTGCACTCTATGCCTAATTTGTTCCAATGGTCCACCACAGCTTTATCATGTTCAACTTTCTCTTTTATGCCAAACAGTGACTGCTCTATTGTATGGTGGGTTGACCCTGTCTGGAGACCAGGTGTACACCAAAGCCAATCAATTACATCCCTCCACTGGACAGATGGGCACAAATAAAACAGAGGCACTGAGATAAGGACAAGGAAAGATCACTCGCAGCCACCATCATGGACAAAACAGACTCGACTTCGGGAAACTAGTTTAATATATTACCAAGTAATGTATTACCTAATATATTACTCAGATCAGAGTAGGATAATAAGAAACAAAAACAAAACCTTAAACACCCCACCCCTTCCTGGGCTCCACTTCACTACTGAATTTTCTACCTCCTCCACCTCATCAGCTCAGGGCAGGGGGAATGTGGGCTGTGATTCCATGCATCACACATTCTCTCTTCCACTCCTTCCTCCTCACACTCATTCCCTGCCCCAAAGCAGAGTCCCAGTCTGTTCACTACTTCTTACATGAAAGAGTACCCATAAAACTGCTTATTCTATATTTTTTCAGTTCTGTACATGTGGATATGCTTTCAGACATACTCACAAACTAATCACAGCTCAACAAGCCGTTGAACTACATATGCAGAAATGTTTCCTTCCATAGTAGAGAAACAGATCACCAGCTGCAACAGAAAGGAATGTTTCAATTAATATCCCACATTTTAATTTATATCTCTTTAGAAGAGAAAACAGTGTGAAAAAATGGATTCATGTCTTTAGGTGATCAGAAAAGGATTAAAGAAACTACTCTAACACTGGCTAATTTAATGGACAGTGTTTTAAGCATAAGAAATGCAGTACTTTGATTTTCTTTGATAATGCTAAATCTAGCATTAGATTTAAGAAAGTGCTGCACATCACAGATGAAAGTGAGTCTAGTCAAGTTTAAAACATGCAAAAAAACAGCAGTACCTGTCTTTATGCTACTTGATATCTGTTTATTAGCAGGGGTTTATGCCAAATATCAATTACACATCTTGAGTGATTTCTACCAACCAGAAGTTCAAAAAACCAGTGAGCCTAACTTGATGCATTTCTAATCTCATTCTCTCTCTTCCCTTTAAGCATGGATTCGGTTCCACAAGCAAAATTTTGTCTCTTTCTTCTGTATGTAAGTTTATTACGCTTTTACTTTGGACACTTCTTGTTTACCTTCAGGTACATAAGGGATGCTGTGCCACTTTACTGCTTGTACAAAAGCCCAGAAAGCACCCCTAGTGTAGAAATAATCTGTTTCCTGATTTGATTAAGTGATTTAATGTAATTATAAGGTTTAATAATCTCAGGGATGCTAATTAGGCTTCAAGCATATCAAGCATTTAAATTTTCTTCATTAAAGAGAACTGTTTTTGTTGAAGGCGGCTTTGCAGAGTGTCCAGTTTGTAGGTAAATACAGGAAATGGAGCAATTAATTTGTTTGGCCTAAGACTTAATGACAGTAAAGGTTCTAGTGTAGAAGTTATTTTGTTACTATTAAGAGAACGTATGCTCATATAATTCCCTCACACTAATGATTTTTAAGGCATTACAACTTACTCATATAGATGAAGCCAGTGCTTTAGCTAAGATCAAAGTCTGTGATTCTACCACAGCTTCTTGAAAAACCTGGGAATTTTGTAAATTTTAGAATTCAAAATGTAAATTACAGACAAACACTCTAAACAAAAATATTTTAAAAAATCATGTATCATACAGACTGAAACAAGGCCACTTTTTTTCAGACTCTTTGCTCTTTGTCTTTTAGAAAATAAAGACAATATAAAGCATGAAATATAGGGGGGAAGCATGGAATATTTATTCAATGCCCAGTACTGCCACTAAAATTAAGATTCCTTTGCCCTTCAGAAAAACTGAGAAGTTGGGAGGTTGTTTTTTTTTTCCCCTGTAATTGGGGTTTTCCTTCACTCTGAAGAATTTAGCATATGCATCAACTCCATTATGATCTCTTTATCTTACAGTCAATAATCTGCTGCATCAAACTGATGATAGGGTTTTGGTAAGACATTGCTGCAGTAAGAGGGTGAAGCTGACTGCTCTTTGCAATTCTGGCAGCATAGGAGACAGTGGACTGATGGGTCCAGGAGAACAAATAAGCAACTGAGCATGGAGTGGCAAATACATGAATCTCTAACACTACTTCTTACTAGTGACAAAAGTGATTTTATTTTTTTTTTTCTGTCTGATATGGCTAAGCCGGGAAACAAGCCCGGGATCTTCATATAACATTCTTAGCCTTCAAAACCTTGAAAATGTAAATCTTAAATAGAAAGCAAAGGAAGAAAATTCTCCAAAATATGTTTTTAATCCTTTTAAAATCAGCATTCTGAGCTAATATTGACTAGACATTAGGAAAGAAAACTAATAAATATTAACAATAATTGCAAGGCATCTAGCTGCAAACAACAAGATTAAGTGCAGAGAAATAATGATATAAGGAAATCTGGCTTTATCTGAAAGGAGGACATAGGCACAGTGGTCTTCTGCTTATCTTAAAATAATGTCTGGACACAAAACAGATCATAATTGCATTTAGTGTAAACAGTCATATGGTTGAATTCCATGTATATGGACAAAGACTGTTGGAAACTGGAAGAACTGAACTCAATTATACTGAATGAATGGAACTCAAACTTCTGTCAAGGGGGCATTTGGTCTAAAGTTTTTCCTTTATTTTTTAGTATTAAATTTGAAATTATTGTTTTTATTTCAACATATTTACTCTGTGTCTCCTGAGTACACTAATGCATGGAAAACATTTGCTATATCAGATTTTTTAAAGATCAATAACTCCCAGTGTTTTCTGTCCTTGAGACTTCTATGATGATTCTGATGCTGAAAATTTTCATTGTATTGTCTTGATAAAACTAAGAGGTCTAATGGATTCTTTCTTTGTCTTCAGAATGCCATATGCTGAGGAGAAATCATCAGACTTAATAAAAAAAATCTATTTAGATTTTCTACTTCAATCCCAATTATTACAGCTCTCTTTCCTGCTGATATTGTTAAGATCATTATATTTCCTTATTAGTTATAGGAATATTTCAATTATAGAGGTCCCTCAGTTATTAATATGTCATGTGTCATCTGTAAACAAAATATTTTTTGTTTTCAAAAGAAGCAACTAAAATACTATTATTAAGGATCTCCACAGTTTTTAACATGGATATGATTAATCCTTAATCCCCTGTAGAGTTAATTAATACAAATATGCATATTAGCTAAACTAGAGCACTGTTCTCATAAAAACACTGAACCTGGTTGTATCTGCCAGTCCCAGAATGCACAGATTGTTAATATTTAGGTAACACAACCCAGTTTCAAAAATGAAATAAAAGTTATCACTCCACCTATCCATCATAGACTTACTAGACTATAGCCTTGCTATCCAGTTTATCACTCAAAATTTGAAATTGAGGGAATATGTCATTCTTAATTTCTTTCTTCTTTATACTACAGGTCTTTCCACACAATTTTCTTAATTACCCCTAACCGCCAACTTTCTAATTATTTCCAGATTTTTCTCCTTGAGCTTAATCTGAAGCAAAAATAGTATATATAACTAAAGCTCCATGTTTCTCAGGGAAAAGCAGCAGGTCAGTTAAAAAATCTCCTTTAGAACTGGGATACACATCAGGTTATTATATACCTGATTGACTGAAAATTAAGACCTCTGTCTGTGAAAATATGAATGAAAGTCAGTAAAGTGCTTAAAAAACTTCTCTGTGGGCTTTTTAGAGCAGGATATCTAGTCTCTGAATAGAAAATAAGCTTTTCTGTAAGTGAAAATACATTCAGTCCCTTGAATGTTGATAGCAAATAATTGATTGGTGTATGGATAAAGAAAACAACTCCAATTTTATAAAATTTTGTCCTGTCATGATAAAGTAAATAATTCTTAGTACAAAGCAAAAGAAGAATTTTACTTGGGTCAAATCTAAAAAAGGGGTGTTTCTCATAGGATTTTATCTATCCCTGAGTATTAGAACAACAATGATAAAATAGGTCAAGATAGATTATTTGCTGGAATCCATATGGAAAAATAAGATGGAATACAGATTCAAAGTCTTGAACTGGTTTGGACTTTGAGGAGCTCAAGTTGTGGTATGAGAGCTTGTTGGAGATAATTTATTCATGTGTAACTATCTAAAGGCAGTTCAAAGTGGAACATCGTTCAAAACTGGCTACATATTAAATGGAAAAGAAGATACAGAATAATTTTTATTGGAAGAATTTCTAATCTGTACTTCCATTATATTTACAAAGAATCATGTTATTTTCTTTGAATTTAATTATGGTTAAATGAAAAAGATAATTAAAAAAATAGGGTGTGTAGAGGAAGAAACATAAAACCCAGTGTGTAGTATGAGAAAAATGGAGCTAAATAATTTTGTCTAAGAAAAACATCTCTTTCAAAATTCATTTGTAACATTAAAAGACAAGCAAGGGAGAAAACATCAAGTGATTGAAGTTATGTCTGCCCGAGCAGGCTATGAAGCACATAGAAAAAACCTGGAGTGAAACCCCATAGAGAAACAGCACTGAGGACCCAATGTGCATTCTGTACATGTTTCAGGGCCAGGAGAAGGGGGGAGCAGGCAGTATTTAGGATTAGCTCTAGTCTGAATGCCCATTAATGGCAGTAGGAATCTGCATGTGCTCCTGGCGTGTGTCTTTTCATTTAGTTTCATCAGAAAGGCATCCAGCTCATGCACTCCAGTACCTCTCTACAATGACAGCACAAGTACAGAAAAAACTAGAACAACTGGAAGATTTGTTTCTCAGATTAACTCCTAAACCCAGCTAAGACATTAATATAAACAACCCATGCAATAAATAGAGGACAATTCCTCCATAAAGAGGATACTGTTGGAGCTCAGGTTCGGCTCATTTTATCTTTAAGATGTCCAAAATTATCTGACTGCTTAAATCTAGTGAAATCAGACAAGGACTTCAGGGCAGGGCTCCCACTCCCTCACTTGAAGCAAAAGAAAGCATCAGAGCTTTTTATATTCAGTGAATGAGCGAAAGGTTTATTAAAATAACAAGGGTCTGTGTTTCTGCAGGAAATAAGAATAATATTTTTTTCTGCAATTTCAGAAGAAACAAATCTTTAACATTGGTGCTGCTAAACATACAATTTCTTAGGCATAATTAAACAACAGATTCTATTTCTGGAAAAAATGAAATTAAAATGAGCATTACTTATATTATTACTTAAATTATAGAAGAAATATCAATAAATCCTTTATCTTCCTATTCACAAAAGTAAACTAGAATTTTAAAAACCTATCCAAATAAATCCTAACTTAGAAACTTTGTAAACTTTTTTGCCAAGATCACTGGAGTGCCATTTTTGAACGGTACTGATGCCTCTGGAATTCATATAAAGTTTTACCTTTTAGATATAACCTTACAAGGTTCTCTGACCAGAGAAAAATGCTTTAATACTTACTAGTTTGTATATATACCCAAAGGTTGGAAGCTCTGGGTTTTAAATACCTGTGACTGAATAACTCAGAAATTTGAGACTGATACTGATTCTTCCTTGGCCCTATTCTTTATGTGTCCAATCTGAACCAATCCTTGTTGACTGAAGAATCAGCATGTGTTGAGGTCCTTGCAAGACCAGACAATACCTCTTTAGTCATCTACGTGGCAGATTCCACTTGACATCAGAGCCCAAGGGATTAATCTCATCCCTTTCAAAATGGAAGATGTTACTTGTTGCAGTCTGACATAGTCCTCAAATGTTCCTTCTGAAGTCAGTAGAAATAAAGAGGCACTTCTACAGAGTGTCTAAGGTCATTAATGTGAACTTACTTCTGGAATTGATATTTTTCTCTGTTTATTGTAAAGGAATCATGAAAAAAAGGAAACCAGCTTTGGCTTACACATGCAAACAAAAACAACAAGAAACCCTGAGAAGGATACCTCAGACCTGTGTGCAGCTCTGTGTTTAATGGTTGTTAAGCTGAATTGGTACACCGATTGGTGTACCTAAACTTCATAGAAGCCCATTTTGATTACTGGGTCTATCACTGGACCATAAATAACATTTTTGGTTAATTTTCCTCTCAAATAGCTCTGCTTTCAGTAGTGAAGTACATATTCTTAGCTCTGTCCCTACCTGCTCTTCTCTTCATTTCTTCATGTTCTTTTTACTGGGGGGATTTGGAGGGTGTGGGAGAGGAAAATCACATTCTAAATTTATGCTTTGTTTATTTGAGCTATTGTTTGTATATGACTAGTTTAATCATGCACAACATTCACCCTTCATTACACTGAACATTGTTAGAAGTAGATGCCTCTGAGCACAATAATGTCTAATTTGCATTATCTTGCTTTGCTCAATTCTTTCATAGTGATGCAAACATGTGCCAAAAATTGCTCTCCACTTTTTACACCACAAGAAATACATAAGCTACACTCCCATATTAAGTAGCACTTAATTTACTGAACTCCTCTAAAGTAACTACAAATTTTAAAATGTTATCAGTTCTGCAAGAAAGAACAAAAAATGTCTCAAAACAGGCAATGAAACAATATGATGTTTGCATAATGATGCAAACAGGTAATCAATTATAAACAAGTTTTCACAAATCATGAATAAATAAATAATTTCACTTAAATCCTGGGGTTTTTTTGAATTTCTTCTTTTTCCCTCTTCTCTACTTTCCTTCAGGTACAGGACAGCCAGTATAATTTACTTTGTCAGAGTGTCTAGAAAAAGGCTTGTAGCCAAATATAGCTTTCTTATAGCTACCACTGAAATTATGATTAATTCTGTTTTCCGCTTAGCTTCTCCAATATATACTACCTCATTGTCATTCATTACAATTGTTAAAGTTGTACTAGAAGTTCTCCTGTGTTTATTTTTTCTTAGTTTGGTCTGGTCTGTTGTTTTTTTTTTCCAGAGCAGTCTGCACTTCTCAAATGTATTTAAGTTGATGATGTTGCATGACTTGTATTAGCCCAGGAAATCACAGAGGTTGTGGAGAAAAGCAAAGATCCACTCAAAGCAGGACTATCAAACACTGAGTTGGCTACTCAGCAGAAGTAAACAGGTTACTTTCCGTCTCCCAAATGGCCTAGATTCTCTCCAGTGAGAATTGTATTCACTTCCTCTTGTGGTTTAAATAAAATACTCAAGCAGGTCTGGAAAAAAAAGATCTGCAAGAAAGACCTTACAGTAAGTATTATGATCATTAGGTCTGATGGCTATATTTTGTCTTATTATTATCCATCCGTATTTTGATCCAGCTGATGTAGAATTTCATCTTAAGGAGTGGCCCTTCTTTTAAAAAACAAAAAATGATTCTGAGAGTATATCCAGATATATCTAATACATACAAAATAGCTTAAAACCTCATGAAAATGCTCCTTCTTAAAATCGATATGTTTTATCACAGTCTCAGGTAAGGGACCAAACTACATCTGCATATTCTCTAATCACCAATCAAAATGGGATTGTAAGTCTTTCTTGTTTCTTTCAGTAACATTTCCAGATAAGATATTTTTCCTGTTTCATTTCTGGTTAAAAACTATACATATATATACATAAATCTCCTGAGGAAGGGCTGGTGCTGAAGGTTCCAAGCAAGCTGATCTTTCTTTCTATAGCCTCTTTTAAGATGCCTGGGACATGGTGTAATTGGAGTTAATTCTATGTTCCACTCCTGGCTCTGGAGAACTGTACACATTTAGTCACCTGCTTGTGCTGTGCAATTACCTCAGAACTCGTGCCAAGCTCTTGCATCCAGAGTTGGATGCAATACAGCTATTTCAAAGATGGCACTGGAACCCCAGCTCATGAGCTACATCTTGTCATCACAGGGGCAGCTTAGCAAGACAAAAACATTATCTGGGATGGGTGCTCAGACCCTTACATGCATCCCAGACATTCTGCATCAACAACTGCATAAATGGATTTGAATGTTCACATACTCAGAGATACCTGCATGGGAAAGATGCAAACCACTGCAGATTTTGCTGCAAGGACCACTGCTGAAAGGCGAAGGGCATTCTGCACATTGTCATCTCCTCCCTGTCCTATATAGATTTTCAAGGAGAATTTTATCCATGAAAACTCTCAGAATTCCAAACTGGAACAGCTTTCAGAGGAGATTAACCTTCTCCATGGCACAGCAATTTTCCCTCCTGAGGAAAGCCATATTATTTCAGTCTGAAGAAGGTGTCTATTACTTCAGAATTTAAGAACCCACATGTTTCTTCTCAGAGAGAGAAGCAATTACTTTAACTGCTGTGCTCAGCATGAAAATGTTTGGGGAAAAAATGCCTCTCTTAATCATATTTTGACATCTATAATTTGAATGGGGCTAAGTATATGAAAAACTAAAATATAACTTAAAAGTGTGTACCTATAATAACGATCATGAAACTGTAAAATACAATTTATAACTTATCAATATTTTGCTGTGTGGAAATACATTTTAATGTAGTATTCTACATTGAATCTTTGAGGTTCTTTTCTCATTAAAAAAGAGTTTCAGTGAAAGATACTCTCATATACAAAACCATGCTTTGGCTATCTGAGCGACTATGGGCCTTGATTTATTATTCATTAACAGTTCTTTGTTAAAAATTGAACAACTTTTGCAGTGAAAAGAGGAAACTCCTCAGTGTTTTTCTACATCTGACAGAGAGGATTCACCCTGTAATCTTAATATACAACTTCGAATAAAGGGTTAGATTACCACAATACATGTTCAATTATCAGGTAGTCAATTTAATTTTGGAAGATTTTTGCTTCTTCTACCAGCTAAAGTACATGGAAACACTGACACAAAGAGCACTTGAAGAAGTATTTTGTCCTCCATTTTCCTTCCTGCAAAGTAAAGGATAACATAACTTTATAGCTGCAAAAAATCACCTCAAAGGATTTGACTTTGATTTGGACCATAGAGGTAAAAAGTGGCTGGGGTGTAACAGGGCAAGACTTGTACCCACCTGTGTGCCAACCTGGTCCTCTTCCCTCCTGAAAGTCTTACTGCATTTTCAGGGGCTGGTACAGTGCCAGACAAACACAATCTCCCAGGGTAGAGGGGACTGTTTACTTTAAATTATTGGCCACCTTTCACAGTTACAGCACTGCTGAGAGGAAAGCCTGTGGGAGAGACATTTAATACATCACAATAGATCTTGATGTCATGTCACCTATCAGTGTGAGCCCTTCCTAAGCTTCCTAGAAACCTACTGCTCAATCAATTCACTTACCTTTCTTTTGCCCTTTCTTCTCTCTGTCTTATCCCTTCATCTCCATGGAGGAAATTGATAGACAGTAGGAGGTACAGAACAGTCCAGGGCTGTGTAAATAATTTCTGGTGGCAGGACTGTAACATGTATCCCCTTCTTCACTGGTTCCTTCACAGCCATTTCCCATTGGACTTTTCCTTTTCAGGGAGCTCCCACTGTGAGTGGTTTCCATGATCACAACTGCTGCAAAAAATACTGGATAACCTCAATCTGTATTATCTTTTGAGAGGAATCACTTAATTAAAGAGGATGGAGAAGGGGACAGGGGATTGCTAATGACTTGAATATTTTGTTTTACACTACAGTTTGCTGGAGCCTGTAAGTGAATTATTCTAATTCAGTCTCTAAGTGATTAATTCAGGAATTTTCATGAGCATTGAATTCACTGCAAAAATTAGGCCAAAAGGTAAAAAAATGTTGAAATTAGCATCAAGTAGGAAAAAAAATTCTTAATACATAGTTTATGGCCAAATAAACATTATAAAAAGGAGCACTGAAAAACACATTAATTTGAGGGCACCTTCCCCCTTCCTTGTTCTATTTCAAGAGAGTAATAGGAAGATTAAAGCAGTAGGAGAGATATAAATGTCATGCCAGCAATTTATTTTAGTGCTATTGAAAAAAGACTTCTAAAAACAAACAATCTGCAGAGACAAGAAAAGGCTTGATCTGAATCAGTGTTGAGGAAGCAGGACAACCATCTACACGAGAACTTGCACAGCACAGTTTTTGGAGACCCCATTAAAATAATTTTACTGGGGTTTCTAAGGACTCTTTGAAGCTCAGTTCTGCCTTCCCTAAAATGTTTCCTTAGTGCTAAAGAAAAGCTTGTATGAGGTCCAGGTAATTCAACTGCCAACTGTGCAGAGTGTTGCCATCTCTTTCTATGTCTTATTTAGTATCAGCTCAGAAATTATAATGTCTAATCTTAGATAAAAAGACCAGAATTATAGGTTGTTGTTTTTTTATAATGTCTGAATAGTGCATATCTCCAAAATTTGAGATAATTTAAAACACAGTGAACCTCATTTCTGCCTTAATGACTGTTGACATATTAGTGACTTGAATTAATTATCACCTTCGGTGACCCAGATCTTCCAGATATTTAATTGAATAGAAATAAATTTTCTGTTGTGTTTGTAACTCACATCATAAATTACATGTCTGCAAAGAAAAATCGATTCTGTGTTTTGCATAAAATAAATGAAAGCACATTTTGTATATAATATTATTGCATTTTATTGTAAATGTTCCATGAGAGAGCTGAAGCTGTTGGACACTCTGAATACCACATAAAGTGATTCTGTGGAATTATACCCCACTTTTGAAATTAGATGTAAAATGGGACTTTGAAGTCTCTCCCTATATTAAGCAGAAGACATAAAAATAGCTTTGACTTTGGTTTTGTGTTTAAAACCCTCATCTGGGTTTAGGAACAGCAGTATAGGTTTTGTAAGCAAGTATTGTGAAGGGAGAGACTTCTAGTTGGCCAAGTAAGTCCATGCCTATTAGGTTTCAGTCTCCTACACCTTCTTCTGACTCTACCATTGTTTCTGTCTGGAGCAGCTTGCTGATCTGTGCGTCTATGTAAGAGCATATGGACCTACTGGAAAGAGAATTGTTGGGCATCTTTATTAACATTATCATGCTGCTCTGAAGATATGGTGAGCCATAAAACTGCAAAATAAATGTATAGTCATTGTGTTTCCCAGAAGAGGCTAATCTCCCATAAACAATGATAATAGGTGTTATATGAGTCAGAGAGGTGCCATTAGTACTGTCTCTTATGAAGCCAGGTTGCCAGTTTAATTGTACCTATATTTTGACCTGTTTCTTGGCTGTAGATTTAAAATAGCAAGATTAAGCTATCTATCAAACATAACACTTTTATTCAAGGACTGCTTCTAATAAAAATAAAAATAATGAAAACTAAAATAACTGAAATAAATGAAACACAAATAAAAATAAAGAAATTAGTTTTTAAAAATCTAATAATAATAACAGCCCCAAAATTATAGTATTTAATGAAAATAAATGTGCTTTTTTGGGTGCTCAGAAAGAGGTGAACTTCAGTCTTCCTTTACTCAGTTTTTCTTATATTTCTTATATTAAAAAAAAAAAAAAAGAAGAGGGTATCAAACTGACAGAACAATTAAAAGCAGTACATTCTGAGAAATTTGGAGTATAGAATGGTAGCATGGGAAAAATTATTGTCAGCTACAATATTAATGAAACAAATCCAGATTTCAAATCCCTCTGTCTTGCAGTTACTTCATTAAAAATTCAGCAATTGCCTGAGTTCAGAAGTGATCCTTATCCTCCCAGGGTTCTTACTCTGCAGGTTAACAAGGCCGCGAGCATCAAGTCCTGGGTCAGCAAAGCACTTCACCAGTCTGTAGGGGAGAGAGGTGATGGCTCACATATGGTTCAAACATCTCCTAACCCCACTCGCTCAGAGTATATTGATAATAACATCAGTTTTACAGATTAAACATGGAAAAAAACTATTGAGTCATGCTGCCTATCTCCCTGGAAATTTGTGACTCATCATATTGAGATATTTGAAGTGGGCTATTAATTTTTAGTTTGAGTGTTCAAGACATGGAAATGTTCATCTGAATCCCATTTAACACAGAAATGTATTGAGCTCCTTCAATAGAAATCTATTTCCTCCTAGAAAAGCTGGGTTTTTTTCCTTCAGTTCTTAAACCTAACTTGGCTTTTATCATTTTTGTACTGCCCCTATAAATCTACATGATGAAGCAATCCAAATTGGTTCTTCAAAATATTTTAAACATTTAGGAGCCATAATACCTATAAACTATTTTTGAAACATCACAAGAAATGAATAAGGAACTGACATGAAGCAAAACATGGCAATATGTAAGATGAAAAATAATTGCATAAAAATGACTGTGTGTATAATATAAACCAAATGAATCACCTTAATATTTTCTGAACATACCCAAATGAAATTGCAGGAAAAGAAGGAGTCTTTTTATAACAATATTTTTATGGTATTCTTGTCTGAATATAAAAATTCTAAATCAAAACAATGATATCTAAATTGTGCTTTTTATTGTACCTTCTTATACTCTATCTTAAATACTTGAAAATTTCATATATGTATGTTTTCATATATTTATACCATGCTTTAATGCAAAGTAATTATACAAATGCATAAAACCAAAATTAATAAATTCTTTAATTCAATAAAAAATACCATAGAGGCATAATTAGACTTCCAATCACTTTGAAAAGATTGCATCTTTTCTTTGAGCACTCTTCTGTCTGTATCTTAATATCTTCTTTGTAATGTCTTTCTTAGAATTGTATGTAATTTTCTAAAGACTGTCACACTTCAATCATACACCACAGAGCTTTTATTTTCTGCTGCAAGACTTAATGGATTTTGCAAGCATGCCTTAAAAATGAGTTGATTTTTTTCATACCACACTGTATAGAAAACATATAAACGACTCTCTTACACAGTTTTTTTCAGAACTGTCCAATTTACTGCTTCTGTAGAATGCCTGTGATATTTTTTTGTCTTTCAGAATCAAGGAATGGTTGAATCACTTAGTTTGGTAAAGACATCTAAGATTATTGATTCCTACAGTTAACCCAGCACTTTTAAATCTACCACTAACCCACATCTACACAGCTTTTAAGTGCCTCCAGCAATGGTGACCCCACACTCCTCTGGGCAGCTTGTTCAAGTGCTTGACAGCACTCTTTGTGGACAATTTCTTTTTTCCTAATATCCAATCTAAACCCCCCCTTAAGCAACTTGGGTCCATTTCCACTTTTTTCTCTTTCTTGTTACATGGAACAAGAGACTGAACCCCACCCGGCTACAATCTCCTCTCATGTAATTGTAGAAAGTGTGAAAGTGGTAAGTCTCCCTTCAACCTCCTTTTCTCCAGACTGAGCAAATGCAGCTCCCTCAGCCACTTGTACTCCAGACTCCATTGCCCCTCTCTGGACATGCTTCAGCATCACAATGTCTTTCTTGAAATGAGGGGCTCAAGGGACTCGAGGTATGGCCTGATCAGGCCAGGTGCAAGAGGAAAATCCCTTCCCTGGTCCTGCTGGCTACGCTATTCCTCATACAGGCCAGGATGCCATTGGCCTTCTTGGCCACCAGGGCACTTCGAGCCAGGGACCTGGTGGTTCTTCCTGTTCCTTCCCACATCATTCACTGCACCTAGAAGGATAGAGGAGGGCACTTGTGCCCCTGATCCCTTAACTAGTTAACCCAAGGCCCTGAAATCACTCTTGATTACCCTTGGGCTTGCAACTTCATTTCTGTCCACTTGAAAAATCAGTAATGGGTGGCAAACTGTGGGCTCCACTAGGATAGGAAAATGTCTCATCACAACTTTAACCTTTACCCTGCTACCACGGAGGTAGCAGACTTATCTAAAAGGCTTGAATATCTGGCCTTCTCTTCATATTAGAAGAGTCTCCTATGACAATGACCAATCTTTTTCCTCTATGGAAGCAGTTTTGACACAGGGTGTGGACTGAACCTCAATTTCACCTCCGTGCTAGATCAATCATCATCCTCATTATTGTTCAGTTTCATTTGCAGAGCCATTATGAGTGGGCACCTGGGAAAGGGGAGAGGAGTCACAAGGGAGGAATGGGTGCTGTGTCTGGGAAGGAAATTTTCAACGTCCCTTATTCTTACATTTAAACATAATAAAAAAATGTGTGTTTCACTCTTGTTCATGTCTATAATAATTCACCTCTTTATTTATTACATTACTTTTAAGGGGCTGAAGTCAAGATCAGTGACCTGCTGTGTCAGGCATTATGTGAGCATACAGGTATTTTCTGATGCTGGTTCTAAGATAATTAAGTCTCCCTGTATTACTTCCCTGACCTTAAAGCATCTCTTTAGTATTATCTGTGAATGTAATTAATGCTATTTACTTCTTTCCTGGGTTAGTGAAGATATTAATCCCTTACTTAATACAGATCCCTGCAGCACCGTGCTACACACCTCTTCCCATCTGGATATATTGCTGACGTTATCCTTTGTTTATGCTCTTTCATCCTCTTTCAGCCTTTCAATGAGACAGAGTTTCTATCGAAGCCAATTTTAATTAATGTTGACCAAGATTTTAACATGCATTGCAAACCAAATATATTGCAGCTATTGCTTTTCATGTCCCCATTTTTCTTTGTGGTTCTAGTTAAAAAAAAAAAAAAAAAAAAAAAAAAAAAAAA
>JANRMJ010000066.1:72855386-72868909 GCA_025584955.1 Alethe diademata | reverse complement strand
GAGGAACGGCTGAGGGAGCTGGGGTTGTTTAGCCTGGAGAAAAGGAGACTCAGGGATGGCCTTGTCACTCTCTACAGCTCCCTGAAAGGTGGCTGTAGCCAGGCGGGGTTGGTCTCTTTCTCCAGGCAGCAACCGACAGAATGAGAGGACACAGTCTTAATCTGTGCCAAGGGAGATATAGGTTGGATATTAGGAAAAGGTTTTGTATGGAAAGAGTGATAAAGCACTGGAATTGTCTGTCTGGGTTGCTGGTAGAGCCACCACCCTTGGATATGTTTAAAAAAGGACTGGATGTCAATGCCATGGTCTAGTTGAGATGTTAGGGCATGGGTTGGACTCGATGATCTTGGAGGTCTCTTCCAACCCAGTGATTCTGTGATTCTGTGACTCTGTGACTCTGTGATTTTTTAAAAATTTATTTAGTAGTACAATCAAAGACACAATCATAGGATATGACAGCTGATCTCAATCACTTCTTACAGCAATCCTGATCTGATTTACCCACACTCTATACAATTTCACACATTTCATGGCATTCATCACATTCCAGTTTTCATCCATTTTTTCAGCAGATTTGAGATCTAGTAGATAGTCAGTTCCAGCATTTAATTCCAAATTTCCAACCTCAGGATAAAGGTTCCTCCTTCAGGCCTTCATAATGCAGTTATTTCTCTTCAATCCTACACCCAATCCCCTATTTTACTGAAAGGGGCAGTTCTTGCTTTTCTCTGAGGACAAGGAAAGAAGCAGTAAATACATAAGATGGATAGTTTTCTGTTCTTTCATGTACCGTCTACTGTGGTAGTGTAAGAAAAAGTAATTGCAAATCCTGTGCAGAGCTTGCATATCCTGAAATATATCCTTAGCGAAGAAGAAATCCACAGGCTTTTAGATATTAAATAAATGTTAACAGTGTTTTATCTAGCATGTCTGAAATGAGTTTTTTCTCACATCTGGCTTGCTTAGGCTTGGATATTTTAAGAGGTAATCCAATTACACACCTGTGAACAAGATCTTGTAATTGACCTAACTTAACCATGTGATATATTAATAGCTTGCTTTCACATCTTTTTTAGATATATATTCTGTATTTGGGAAGAGTGAGTTGCATTCATCTGTGCCTGATATAGTCACATTTGGTAGTTTGTTATTTACCTGGTTTTTAATTTATTATTTTTTTTAAATTCTCTCACAGTGGATAGCTGTCTTCCACTGTCATTAGAAGGTATTTTTATTTATTCTTACTAAAACATATTTATTGCAAGATATTTAGCTTCCCTAAATTTGTTTTCAAGAGGATTAACTTCCATTAGGATTCATCAATATATGTCATTAAGTGTCCAACAATACAATGATTTCCATTTTCATGATGAGCAACACATCTTTGTTTTTGACTCACCATAACTTTGTTACATATCTGAGGAAGGGAAATTAACATTTTTATGTTATTCTTTCAACTGTATTCTTACTTTTTCTAAATGACTTAGAATTGACATTAGCTTTTGTTTTTTGTGTCACATAAGCAGTTTTCAGAAGAGTGTTGTGAACAATCGTTATTCAAACCATTTGAACTCCTCCATGCTCCCTATAACATCCACTGCTTTGTGGCTAAAACTTTAAAATAAAATAATGAGACTCCATTTAAAAGTGTTTCTAGAAATATCGGTTTTTACATCTAGATTGCAAATAAATACTACTTTTTTTTTCTCATTTTTTCCATTACAAAAATGGATGAAAGTGTTTAAACTAATCTCTGCAAGTTGTTTTCAGAATCCTTAGATTATTTTATATTTATCCATTTATTATAATCTCAACTATATTTTTAAAAGTCTTAGTATAATATAGCCTTTCTTAAACATTCTGTAAGTCTTTATCTAGAAATGCTCATTGTGATTTATAATATTACTCTATGATCTTACTAAAATTATAACTATAGCTTTTCTTATTTAAGATGCACTGTAGAGAAAAGTGTTATTTGATTTACTATCTCTGCTGAGAATTTTTTATTGATTAAACAACATTTTCATGAAAATATGGTATCAAAAGTTTATAATCAAATACTTTGATTCTTAGATTGTGAAGGCAAAATGTAACACTGAATCCATTAACCTCCATTGTGAAACAGATCATAGATTTCATCCCATGAGTGGCAATCCTGACATTTTTATAACTGTAAAATACTTGTATAACACCTAGTTTTCACACAAGCATTTCAAACAAGTCATCCAATGGCATTGCTTGCTGATTTGCCCCAGTTGATAATTATGATATTTCAAAAATATAGATTTTATTTATTCCTTGAAAATTCAAAACCTTACTGTTTGGACATATGCAGATGCATGGAAATAGTTACATTAATTCTATTTTTTTAAAATTTATTTAAATGTTTTATGGTGAAGAAAATAAAGCTTTGGAGAGTTCTGTTTCAATAATGTCAGTTAAGGACTTGTTTAGTGGATTTTTGCTTTAATTTTATTACTCCAATTTCCTTTGTTTTTAACAATGTAGGAGCATGTACCTACCTAGTAGGTAGGTACACTGACAGGTTTTTTTTCTAGTTTATCTGGGCAGCTTGTATTTTGTCTGCATTTTTCCGCTGTAACAGTAATAATGATTTTTTCCACAAAGACTTTTCCAGTAAAGAATCAGAAAATTATGTAAAATCTGCAGTATGAGGTTTATCTTCAACTTCCAAAACAATAACTCTCTAATCATGCCCTGTTTCTCTATCAACAGCAAATTGATTTCACTGGCTACTAAAGAACTACTACAAGACCAGAACATTAAATTTATCAAAATATAATTGACAAAATTATATCCCACTTACACCATATTTGTTAAATTTTAAACATTGAAACTGAAATGTTTTAATAAACATTCTCTTATTGGACCCTGAGAACTTTTTTTGTAATTCTTCTTTTGGGGTTTGTTTTATTTCTGTATTATGTGATTGCTAACAATTGCATTTATACTGGAACTAGAAAATGAGTTCTTGATGTCTGTTTACAATTCTAAATTTATACTATGCTCGAGTGCCCTGGGTCTGGCATTTTTATACCTTAGTTCAGATCTTCCTGTCAGATTGGTCTGTGTGATGGGGAAATCGTCTTGTTAACACTCATGTAAACCACAGTGACTGGCCAAATTAGATGTAGTGTGCTTTCTTATTAAAATAATGAATAAAAATGTCTGATGTGCTTTTTAACCTGCATATTACTAAAGTTGTTTTGGGATAGAATGATATAATAATTGCTTCTTCCTACAATCAATTGCAAGTAGAAAAGTGAGGTATTTTTTCTATTTTAAAATATCAAAATATTATAAAAAACTAGAAAATATTAAGGTCTAAAAATAGATCTGTAAACATCCTGCTTTGCGGTAATATAAAAATGTTTATTCTGTGATCAACTCAGTTGTTTGTTATTTTGCTTTATTTTACAAGTGAAGTGTTGTTTTGGCTTAACACTGGTAGGCAGCCATGCACCACCTAATCACTTGCTCAATGTTCCCTCCCTCTCAGTTGGATGCAGAGAAGAATCAGAAGTGCAAAACTAGATTGAGATAAAAATATTTTTTTTTGCATAATCAAGAAACCAAAACATAAATCCACAACCACCACCACCAAAACTAAACCCAAGAAAAGAAAAACACTGGAGTCCAAACAAATCCCTAAGCACCAAGCAATCATGGAAAATTTCTCACCCCAGCCTTACTTGCTGAACTGCACTGCTCAGCAAAAGCTAAAACATGGCTGACTTATCAAATCTGTTCAGACATAAGTTTAAAACATAGCACAAACACAATCTGCCAGAATGAAAATTAATTATACCCCAGCAAAAGCAGAATAGGTTTTTTGACTGCAATATTTTCCTCTTAATTCTAGGAACTTTCCGGTTTTTCACTATGGTATACGACTTATTGTAATACCATATTTTTCCTCAGTTTACTCATAATCAAAGTTTGCAGAGGAAAACAAAGAGAAGTCTGATATTTTAGAAACTTTAAATTATCGCATATAAAACTCACAATCTGAAATCTTTCCAGTTTTCATGTCTCTGTGTTGGTTCTTTCAGACAAATAAATAACTTTAATTTAGCTTCTAGTAGATGTCTCTAGTAGGAGTGGATGAAACACTACCAGGGAGTTCTAGTTATCTTAAAGTAAGAGAACTCCAAACCAGGAGTTTTGAAAGTTCAAATTTCAAACATGCCAGGAGCATGAGTCCCCAGTGTTTTTTTCACTCACTACATTTACACATAGTGAATAACTTGTCTTTTATGAAAAGAAGAGTTACTTACCCTTTTTTCCACATGGAAGGCTTGAGTCAGGGACTGAGTACTAACTAAAGTTAAAAAAGAACTGCTTTGACATGTCATTATTAACTGGGCAAAGAAATGTTGATATGTAGTGTACTTCTGAGTATTTATTCATCTTCTCTAAAGCAGACATCTCTGTTATTTGTTCTGAACCTGCTGGACAGACATGATAATGCTCAAAAACTTGTATAGGACAACATAGATTTCTCTGGGCATGTGAGCTTGTTTCTCTTATTTACAGTACCCAGGCGTATGTGATATGAATTAAGAAACACAGCCTGAAATATTCCTTTAATTTTAGGTGATTTGAAGGATTGTTTTAATCTTGACAATATTGCCAAAAAGCCAGATATATCATTCTTTATGTTGAAGAGCTATTTCTTTGATACTCCTTAATTACTGATACTTGAAGTCAAGTCCCAGGACTTCTTCCCAAGGACAAAAATTGCAATGTTAAAACATAGCAATGACCTTGCACAGTTGTTCCTGACTATAGCGTCACATTTCAGAACACTTATAATAGTTGTTGAATAACATCATTGTTACTTAAATAAAAATGCTACCCACTGTTTATTAGAATCACTTTTCTGTTGAAATTTTCAATTGCATCACTTATCACAGCAAGAAATCCATTTTATTAAATATAATAGAAAGGGGCACACTGTATGGCAACTTTGTATTGCAGTTCATTTGAAAGAAGAGTATTCAAAATGTCTGTAAAGGAGTCGTGTACTAATTATACTTTCTGTTTTCCTATAATTCATATTCTAATGGTTGAAAAATATATCTAAGACTTGAATGACATTTCTGACAATTTCCAGCTGTTTTCTCAGACTATTTTTAATGAATAAAAATAATGGATTCAGAATTTCAACATGATTCTTAAAAAATATATTCAAATATAGATTCATGTATTACTTTGGTGTATACATTTTTAATCTTTAAGGTAATTTACATTTTTCTACAGTCAGAATATTTATTTTCAAAAAATATTTCAACAAGTCAGGTTCCTAGGC
Organism: Alethe diademata; assembly: GCA_025584955.1. Lineage (NCBI taxonomy): Eukaryota > Metazoa > Chordata > Aves > Passeriformes > Muscicapidae > Alethe > Alethe diademata. Next base: position 72,863,577 of record JANRMJ010000066.1, on the reverse strand, counting down.
AAGAATACTGCATTATTACAAGTTTAGTTTTAATGGTGTTAGTCCAAACATTATTTATTTCAATAAGGTTCTACTCTTTTCTGAACATGCTAGTTTAATGATCAATTTAATAAAATTTTGAATTTTTTAAATGATATCTAAAGTATAATAAATGGTATACATAATGCATTTTTTAGAACCCTTAAGTCCAGATGTTTCCTTAACCAATTCATAAAAATTGAATGAATACAGTGAAAAAAAACCCCAGGTTTCAACTTCTGATTTCTTTGAATGCATTCACTATCTAAAAATACTTGGTAAAATCTCTTTTTTATTAAATTTTTTTATTCAAAATGTAGAAATTAACACTATAAAACCAACTTGAGTCTGAGCAAATACGCAAAGGAACAGGAGCTGGGTTATGGTCAGGAGTGGCATGAATGTTGGATTTGAAAAAGGCCTGTCAGATTGCTAATCTGTGGATTGAAAGGTTAAAGTCTTTGGATTAGGGTGCGTGTCTGCCTTGTACACAGACAAGTCACAAAAGAGAGAACAAAACCCTCTGTATCATTACTGTGTTTTATTACTTTATTTTTTTATTTTATACTATATTATGGCTTAGAAGTTTACAATAGTTCATTCAAATTGCAAAAGCACTATATAAATTAAGCAAGCTTTCCCACAACATGAATAATACAGAATCCAACCCCCCAGGGTAACATTCAGCAACCTCAGTAACATGACCATACTCCAAATTCTTGCCCAGACTCTCTCTGTTTGCCAAACTCTGCATAAAATTGGGGTGAAAACCTAAACTTTGAAGAATAATTCAATACAGAAGTACATTTTATTTTCATCACAGTGATTGAATTAGCAGCATCTTTTAGAAAAAAGAAAGAAATTAATGTATAACATCAGGTCCTGAAGGACTGTATAATAACAGGTGTACACATGCAGGATCAGGGATAAGTAAGACATACAACTACAACAACTACACAGCTGTAGCTCTAAATTTCCCTATCTTCTTAGTGTTGCAACCCAAAAAAGACAAAACACAATAAAAATAAATAAAAAATAAATAAAATGAACCAATATTAAATGAAATCTAGTTAAAAGCTCCTTATATGTTTCTCCATTTTCAGTCTGACCCACACAGCCCTGTGCCATTGGTGCAATTGCTTTAACACTGTCTCCTGTTGCTTAATTGCTTTGTAGCATGTTGTCACACTCCAAACAAAAGATTCATAAAACAGGACGTAGACACCACTGAGGCGAAACACTCTAGTCTTTTTAAGTGTAGTCAGCTAATTCTAGAGTTTCAGGCTCAAATATATCTCAGACACATAGTTGCTGTAACCAAGTCAGGAGCTGGGGCTTCATCTATTCTCAGGGAAGTAAATTATCTAAATAAGATAGAAACTCTCTCTAGAAGTGTCCACACACCTCCAGTATAAATACAAAGAGAGATAATTTAAGTTTTCTAACATAGACAACCTCTGTTTCCTAATGCCTCTGTTGTAGTAGGCAAGCATTACAGAGACCCCCAAAAACGTAGAGCAGGCACTTTTTTTGAAGGATAAATGAGCAAAAAAAGCCTATTAAATTTAATTGGTAGTCAGAGGAAAAAGAAACTCCAAATACTTTAGTTGTGGGGTTGTCCTTCTCTCTATTTCTTCTGGCCTACTTTGGCATGCAATATCTGACATCCTGGAGGACCTAACTCTTGGGCAATTGATATTCCTTACCAATCATGCCTCCATCCACAACCAAGGAATTACCCTCATCTTTTAATTTAACCTAGACGTGTCTTGTCTGACTGATAAGGCACAGCTAAAAACGATTGTATTGTTTCATCACCTTCCAGATAGGTTACGCTAGCACTGTAAAAATTTACTTTATAGATTTTTTATTTGAACAATGCTTTACTAGACTGTTTTCCAATAATGTGAATTCTTTTTGTTTTACTTTGTTGTTTTGTATGAAATATTTAGATGCATATTGCCCTAAAAATGAACTCCTTGGCTACTTTGAATTTTTATGCTGTTACTTAATGGTTAATTAATTCCACTTAAGGTCACAGTTATGCTTTTTTTATTACTTGTGATGATGTTTTTGTTTGACATTCATGTTACTTTGTTATAGCTCATAAAAATGATTAATGAAGAACTACTAATTGTAGAATACAAGTTTTTATTCTTGTCACTCATGCTACATAAAATTTTCTGACTCTTTAAAAGCCTATTACAAACTAAGCAAAGTTTTCCATTCTGAGGTGCAAAAGGTTGGAGAAAAATATAGATTCTGTAAGTGATAGTGGACCAGGCTATTCTACCAGTCCTTGAAACACTCAAGTTAAGAAGATTTCTCTCACAACCATTCAGCATATCACTAAACATATGAACAATTATGTTATTCAGTCTACATTAAAGATTAATCCAAAACTTAAACTCTTACCAATCTGGGTCTTTTACTATTTCGAATCTCAAACAAACTCTATGCAAATATACTTACTGAGGTCCCAAGGCTATACTCATGTAATCAGAAATATTTATTAGCTTGTTTATTTTCTGAGTTAGTTACTTTAAATATGTCCTTTGCATACCCTTTTCCATATATATGTGCACATGCTTAGCTTTCCAAGCTAGGTTTACTACATAATTTTTTTTGTTGCTACCCTCTCAAAATATAACACTACATTAACTGAAGGCAAAGTAGGTGAGAGGAAGAAATTGCATCTGGTATGCCTTCATTAAAGGCAGGAATAACATTGTTGACATGTCACAGGCCAAAGATATCACAGATATCAAAGAAAAGAAAAAGCCTGCAATCGACAGGACAATCAGTCAGAAAACTACATTAGGTTTGGCCTCCATTTAAAGGTTTTTCTGACTTGGCTATGTTGCTTAGAAAATTTACTAGGCCAAAGAGCACTTCTGGACTAGCCTACTTTATTTAGAATTTATGCAGTTTGATAGTCTTAAACTTTATCCCTGATGGAAGATTTTTTTACTTTGATTTACTTTGATTCAATTACTTTGAGGAACTTAAAGTAGGGAAAAGATTGAGTATATCTAAAAAATGTCTGCCTAGCCTGTACACTTGTAATCAAAGAGAATAGAGCATTTCTGGGAGTAAGCCCATTTAGCTTTGGCACTGTTAGTCATATGAATTTTCTATCTCTTTGAAAATTAAGAGGGGCACTATGATGATCAACATTCACTGTCTATGAAAATTTATCAACAGCAAAAGGAAAGACACAACAAAGAAGTTTCAATTTAAGGGAACAATTAGGAAAAAAATCACAAAACAGATTTTTAATATTAGTACTGTCTACATAAAACTAAACTGGTAGATATTAGTCTTGTATGGATATCAAATTTTTATACTGTCTTTGTGTAGACTGCATAAGAATCACTCAAGAATTAAGAAAGTTTAAAGAGGAACAGCAAATGTTTAAAATTGGTGTTCATTTTCATCAAGTCATCAGAGTTTCAATGAATAGTAACAGTTGAAAAAAGGCAGAAAATGTGAAGGACAGAATGGAGTAGACACAGCCTGCTCTGTGACCTGCTCTGGAGTCAGATAGGCATGAAGCATCTCTAGTGCTGCAATCACTTCCCAGAGCTTCAGAGCCCCTTTCCCATGCCCATGCCTGGCAAGTATCTTCTACTGACTTTCTCAGGTAATCTACATGCATACTTAAGTACAAAAAGGACATAATTCATCCATAAAAATGCCATCTAGAGGTGGCATTTTCAGTCAGAATTGCAATAAGCAATGTGAGCTTTTTTATAGTTTCATTTATTTTGTTAATTGTATTTGTTTCTCTTACAATATACCTCTTACAACCAATTGCTTTCTCTTACAAAACACCTCTTGGAATCAGTTGAAGAGTCCTGTGGAAACAAAAGTTAAAATATCTCCTGACTCCTTTGTTCTTCCAGCTTCCACTGTCCTTTATAACAAGAATTATTTGCAGTGAATTCTATTATGTAGGTGCTAAATTTTGAAAAATCTCCTCATCAAGTCAGGAGATTGTGGTAAATGTTAAGAGAAGAAATTTGCTTGGTGAATGAACTGCAATGCCTGGGGAGAGTACGGCATATCCAAAACATGGCATATCACAATCTTATCTGAACTCATTTTATTTTTATTGAAATATCAACTCTTCAGTCCTTTAAAAAATCTGTGAGAAAAAAGTCTACTTGGATTAAGCTTTCTTGAAAACAAACAATCCTGACTGCATCACCATCACTATATTTGAAGGGAGATAAGTGGCTCTACTCCTTCTTCACATTTCTCCAGAAAGTGCAAAACTCATCCTACTCTTCCACTGCTGTAACCTTTGTAGGGGTGTGAACATCAGGAATAGGCAGGCAATAGGTGCGTGTTATATTGTATCTCTGGAAAAATTTCTCAAATGGAATTGCTCATGAAAAGCCTGTATTCCCTGACTTCTCTTGATATTATACTCTGTTACATTAAGCAGGAGAGATATAGTAAATCAGGTTGACATTTTCTGAAAGAAAAAAAACCAAAAAAACCCAAAAAAACCCTTCCAACAACTATGGATGAAAATGCTCTCCTTTGGGAACGGTGACATGGATGAGGTTTTATACATCAACCTCTCTTTCTCTCCAGTTTAACACAAAAATATCAGTAGAAAAGTGATGTAAAACATACAAGAGTCCTTTTGTTGTTGTGTTCTTCACTGTGGATGAATAGAATCATATGTATGTCTGCAACAAGACCCAACAGACATCGTCCCAACAGACACTGCAGTCAGTGAGTGCCTTCAGGACAGGCAGTGCCTTCAGGCTTTCTGCATCTTAGATAAAACCTGAAACTTCAAGGATTACTTACGCTAATATCACCTTGAGGAGATTAGACACAAATACAGGGCTTTGGCCTTTGTCTGCTTGTCTTCCACTCTACAGGACATTATCTCCACTTACTTCATGCCATAATTAATTAAATAGGTAATTACTAATTGTGCAACACATTTCATTGCGAAGGTGACTGAACACATAAACAAGTTTCCCAGAGGGATTGGGGAGTCTCAAAAATGTTTTACACCTTGAGTAGTCAAAACCCAACTGGACATAGCCCTAGGCAAGGTGCTCTACCTGACCGTGTTTTAAGTGATGTCTTGGACTAGACAATCTCTACAAGTTTCTTCCCCTGTGTAATTCTGTGGTTGCTTGAGGTAAATTTAGACAATTTCCCTGTTCCGCATGATTCAAACATTATACATGTTAGAACAACTATTTTCCATATTAGTAACAATCATGGCAATTTACTGTTTTGAAACTAAAAGAAAATTTTTCTCAACTTATTCTAATTTCTATTTTTGTTTTTCTTTTTCTTCACAACTTTCCCCCAACCTTCCTAACATAATTCCCCAAATTTGATCTGTTTTAAACTCCACACTAGTGGGAATTAAGTGAAAAGTTTTGAAGATCCTTCCACAGTACACCAGCTATAATTCTTTATCCAACTTTCATATTTTCTTTCAGAGAACTAGGCTCTCTAAAATTATTCCTCTTCCAGAGAAATAGAAATATTCATATGAAACAATTTTAACTACTGAAAAATGCTACCATGGTCACTGAAGCAATTCATTCTAGCTCTGAGCTCCTAAATAGACAAGCTTTTCCAGGTTAATTTAAAATGCCAAAAATTTTACATAACTTTATTGTTTAGGACAGCTAATTTTTCACTGAGAGTCATAATTGTAGAAAATAACTATGCTTTTTAATCCTGGGGAAGCTTGAATGGGTCTGTTCCAAATACTAATGACTTTTCCAAGGTATGAGTAGAAAATAAAAATATTAACTCTGACTACTGCTCAAAAGATGTGAATACATCAAAAAGTTTAAAAGTTTCTCTCTGCTGCCATTAGTCATCTGCAGCTCATTGCATCTGCCTTTCTACACTGCTATGCATTTGCACATATGCTCTGTGTCAGCCTCAGCCTAAAAACCAATGGTTCCACCTGTGCCCATTCATTTGTCACTTAAATTCCTTCTAAAGTCCCATATTTCCCATATCATCCAGAACCATCTGTCTTCTCAAACTGAAAATCAAAAAGAGAATACCAAAGAGTATATAAAAGTCCAATTTGAATTACGTGTCCCTGTGACTTGTCATCTCAGTTACTGTCTTCTTCTCTAACACCTTGAGACGTAGGCTAGTCACTCTTTATGAGAAAGAAAAAAAAAAAGAAAATTTCTTCTGGGTTAGTGCTTTGGATGATAAACCTTTCAGGTCAGGAATTTTCCTTCCTTCATTAGTCACAGAGACTGCAGAAGATTGTTTATCTGAAAAGTGCCATAATAGCAAGTCTTAGTACTTTTCATCGAGAAACTGGAACTTGCCTTGTGAACTTGGAATGAAGGTAATCTGCTGGAGAAATGATCAAGAGTTCTCAAGTGGGGAAAAAAAGCCACTTAGAGTCAAGACCAGAAATCAAACAGCCACCAAAATTTTTGACAATTCTCTCTGTAGAGCTGTGAAAAAATCTTGTTTTAGCTTCAGTATAATTTGTTTCATTATGACTACAGGTGGTAGTAAAAATATATTTACTGAATTCCAGTTTGTTTTGGGTTTTGTTTTGGGTTTTATTTTGGGGTTCTCGTTTGTTTGTTTGTTTCCTTGTTTGCTTTCTTTGTTTTGTTTTGTTTCTTTTGTTTTTATATCAAAGCAATTTCAGTCATACCTGCAAAGTTTGGCAACAGTACAAGTGACCCAAGGTCTCAAGCTCTGTGTATGAAAACAGAAATGTTTGCCAAAAGATTACAGACCATAATATTTCCTGCTATAGCCAGTGAGAACTGGAGCTATTCAGTGGTTGTTTGCAGTATTCAGTTTCTATATGTAGAAAAGACTAGGTAATTAAAACTTTGGCAGTTTTTGTCCTCTATTAGTCCCATTTCAAAATTCAGTACAAATCTTATTTTTTTTTTCATTGTAATCTGAATCTAAAATATGGAAATATTGACTTTAATATCTTCATCTTAAATCTGCAGGGACATTGTAAGTAGTTTGTCTTTTTGTTTTTGTTTTGTGTTTTTCTCATTATTACTATCTATAATTATGAAAGATTTTCAATTTATGTGTATACATTTTTTCTGCTTTCTCTTCATACACCTCATCCACTTTAAAATATCTGAAACATTATTCTTCGTATTACAGCAAAAGAACTCATAAGAGCAAGGTTACTTAAATGTTTGGATTTTAATTCTATTAGTCAAATATATTTTAGTTTTAAAAGATAATAAAGAAGAGTCTTTTTATACTAAAAAATCTGTATCAAATAGTGTCTGAAGAAATAAAAGTCTGAAAAGTAATTTTTTCCTAGTCTTTGTCTGAAACCTGCTATTGTTGTCATAAACACTATTTTTTAATCTAGTTTTGTTGCAAAACTTTGAAACTGCATTCTGAATGTGAGCCACCTAAATATGAGGAAGAGCTCATTTACTGTGCAGGTGACTGAGAACTGGAACACATTGCTTAGAGAGGTTGTGGAGTTTCCCTCACTGGAAATGCTCAAGAACCATCTGGACACAATGCCGTGCCACGTGCTCCAGGATGACCCTGCTTGAGCAGGGAGGTGGGACCAGATGATCCACTGTGGTCCCTTCCAATCCCACTCAGTCTGTGATTCCAAAATGGCAGAGGTAGCACACAGGTTATCTGGCAGTCTGTCTTCTGAAACAGATATTTTAGATAAATGGGAATCCTGATGGAAGCAGGTTAATGAGAAATGCAATTGATGTCTCCGTCTTTGTTGAACCTTAGGGTTGCTTAAACACTTCTCGTAGAGCCCTCGCATATGGACCTAAATTTTGTTGCCATTTCCATCTGAGAGATTCCCTTGGTGCTGAAATATATTATTGGGAACTAAAACAGAATCACTAGCATTTCTTCTAGCATCAATCTGCAGACAGGTGGACACTTAGTAGAGATATCTATAGCCAGCTCAACTGGTCTCAAATAGTCAGAAGTAAAGCAAAACTCGTGAGACTTTAAGGGCCTAACACTTCTTCACAGTTTCTTTGTTGCTAGGCAAATGGATAATGTCTAACACTTAGAATAAAATCTCCATATATATATAGATAGATTATAGATTAGAGAGATGATATAGATATAGATGATATAGATAGATAGATGATATAGATTAGATATAGATATAGATATAAATATAGATATA
>JANRMJ010000066.1:72843923-72854063 GCA_025584955.1 Alethe diademata | reverse complement strand
GATATAGATATAGATATAGATATAGATATAGATATAGATAGATGATATAGATATACATAGATATATAAATAGAGATAGATACATAGATACATATATACATAGATACATAGATACATAGACAGATAATAGATTTTTTTAAATTCTTTTTTATCGTTCACTTTTTTAAGATTTTATGCTTTTTTCTGAGGCTCCGTGGGAACAGATTAGTTTTGTTGTTTTAGGCATTTAGACTTCAATATTTTCTCTGGAATTTAAAAACAACTTATAGATATTAAGCTGAGATAATGCCATCTACTTTGATCTCTCTCCCCATTATGATTAGAGGAGATTATTTGAATTAGTTCAGATCTTTGTACCGAAGAGAGAGATATTGAAATCAAGGAAAGAGCACATACACTATATCAGAGTTTAGGGATAAAAACAGCTAAGCAAACAAATAAAGAAAAAGATAAAAGAATAAAGCTAAAACAAAAAGATGAAACTCTCCAATCTCATCGCTGCACAAGATGTCAAATCCATTTATAAGAAATCATCCTGAAATACATATTTTAATTTTCAATTAAACATGGTATTTAGACAACAACAACAACAACAAGATCTCTCCAGATCATATTCTCTTTATATCTGAAGACTGCAAAGGCCAACATGGATAACTGTTAGAACTCTCTCTCTTATCAATGAATGTTTGTACTAACATATGTGGGATATTCGTGCTGTTGGGCTGCTCCAGACTGAAGAACAGCCTTGCTTACAAAAATCTGGGAGTTGGACACCAAGTTAGCTCATGTGGTAACTGAGTGCCACATTCCAGCAAGAGTGCCTGATGGGCTTGAGTAGTTCTTAAGATCAGAACTAGAGGATATTTATCAGCAGTGAATTATTCAAATGTAAAGGAAGTTACTGACAACTTACGTAGTTTAATACTTCATCTGATCTGATCTCACTCTTTTTTAGTGGAGTTGAGACAAAAGTGTGTTTGCAGCACCCTACTTCAGAGATGGAAGACCTCTTAATACAGTCTCTTATTATGCTGAATTTTGAATCAGAAACAAAATAGGAGACACAGAACCAAATTATAGAAAACTGTATTAATGTAGGTATCCATACAATAGTATCCAACAGCCTGAAGAAAATTCAATGTATCACATAATGCATTTAAAACATCTTTAAATATTTTCTAATCAATATATATATATATATATAATTCACCTTTAGATTTGTAGTTCATAATTAAGAAATGCTCACATAACTGGCTTTTCATTAAGATAACAGGCTGCTCCAAAGGTCAAGGATATTGGTAGAAAGGTTTCCATAAACTTTCAGGGTTTTTGATTAACAATTAAATAAACACCCAACAGAGAATTCGGGAAAAAACAAATAACGTCTCCCGTTTGTTCCCCCAGAAATAAAAAGTGACAAAATAAACCCCAGGACTCAAGTGCTTGAAAAACTCCTTGACAAATCCTGCGACAATTGTTGCCTTTCCCTCTCATTATCTCAAGCCATAGTCTTTATTTTTCTAACACCAGGGGTTTTTTTAAACTTAATGCTAAGGATTTATTTCTGTTATGCTTTTCTCTGACCAGTAAGGCTGCATACATGCACTTTTCTGAATCAGGGCTCACAGCATTCCCATCAATAACACAAAGACACTAATTAGTTTATTAAGGTCCGTGAATAAGCTTGGTACTTTAGAAATTTTATGTAAATATTTAAAAATCTAACATTTAAAAAAATCCACAATTTAAATTAAAAAAATAAAAATCCTAAAATCCACCAGAATACAATAGGTTGTCCCAACATCTGGAACTTCTTAAACAGAATTAACTTATTAACACATGACTGTGGAACAGCTTTATTGGTATATAAAAATTAGTCAAAGTGATTAGAACTGTATTTTAAAGACATTAATAACATTATGCTTCTTATATGGAATCTACACTTTAAACTAAAATGCAGTTATTTCCTACTTTGTAAAAAAAACGAAATTATATATGTACGTTTAAAAAAGCAATGTATTAATCCTAATTTTGAGAACTAACATGTGTTCAGATAATTACTCGCTTTATTAATAGATTTCAGGAGTAACCACGTTTTTGGTCTTGTGAACAAATTAAAATAGGCCTTATCTCATTACTGTGAAACTCTCTTCTGTGCTCTATCTGGTACGTTGATAATTAAGGATTTAGAGGCCCTTTGCCTGAATCTCCTCAGTGAAGTAGGTAAAATCATAGAGTATGTGGCTGTCTTTATAAATCCTCTAGATTATAGATATCAATGCCCAGTGTTTATTAATTTCAAAAGTTCTGGAAACATAAGCATAGATAAATTCAAAGGAACTGCTGTTTCACAGTCCCCATTCATTGATAAAATAAAAGCAGAAAGGAACTTGGTCTCTGATAACGTGTAGGAGTATGAGCAGAGTTAAACTAAAGATCTGATATATTATTCTCTTTACACGTTTGAGAAGGCTGGCAAGTGAGGTCATGTTTTTTTTACATGCCTCAATAACTATGCAGTGACGAGCAAGAATTAGACACAAGGAGCACTTAAATGACTAACTTTTAAGTGTCCATAAAAATAAATTGTCCAGGCTTTCCTACATAATTAATTAAGGTAATGCACTTAGAAAAATTATTTGTGAAAAGCTAGCATAATGAATAGGAAACTCTGAAAACACAGACACCTAAAAGCTTCCATCTATATCTGCAGCAGCTGAGATAAAGGTTGAAATTCCACTGGACCTAGAAGTTCCGGGCTTCCTTGAGGTCATAGTGTTTGAAAATTCAGTTAGAACTGATACAATAAAATATGTTATGAAATTTTCTTATTCTAACTAGCAGCTGTAATAACTGAAGAATACTTTTGGATGGAAGAAGCAATTATTATTTAAATTCAACATTCCTATTTTCAACTTCTGTTCTCTTTCCTGGTTGTGCAGGATACGGCTTGATCATTGTTTTAAAACATAGGTTGTTCGTAGATAGCAGGTCAACGGATGTTCCAACAGAATTTGAACATCCAAGAAGTTTCACAAAGCTGAAGTATTTTTGCTTTCATTAACACTTGTACTTTCATAAATAACCATTGCATTTCTCGATGAAGAACTGTGATTAATGAGATCAGAAGAATAGTCCAAAAGACTCTTGTTTAATCAGCTGAACTGGTCTCTACGCAAATTCCATTGTTACGGTGGCATGGAAGTATATGTTTGGAAACATCTTTTCACTCATTGTCCATTTTCCTTATTTTCTTCTTGCACTTGACTGACTTGATTATGACCACATTTTTCCCTGATCCTGATTACTTCCTGGCTGTTTGATTAGTGTTGCTTAGCATTTTAATGAGTTCCGTGACTTCATCTAAAGTCAATGTACTCATGAAAACAAGAAGAAATAGGCATAGAGAAGTTTGGGAAAGTGGTTAATGTTAATTATATTATTTAGGATCTGAATTTTCAAAGTGCTGATAACTTTGTAAAGAACTATAACTGCCATTTGGCTTTTGTGAAGCCTTAAATGCTACAAGCCAGTGAAAAATAATCAGAGTTTAACCTGAATCAAGATGTTATTTTTATAAAAGTATATTTGAACCAAGAATGATCTAATATATTTTTGTCTCTCCTGCTTTGCAAATTTATATCATAATCAGTTGATTGCTGCTTTTTATTACTAGTATATCCAAGAAAAAAACCCCAAAACTGTATGATGTATAAAAAGAGATGGGTAGGACTTCTGCAATATGTTACTTGCAGTTTCATACTTTTGCATTTAAAAAAAGAAGTTGGAGTTTTAAGAGAAGTTGATTTGAGGACGAGGAATCTTAGATTCTTCTGATTCTGCTCTGATATAGATCAATCTTCTTTCTGCAGAGCATTATCATTCCTGAGAGAGCATTGCATGTATAAATAGATTATAAAATGTTCATAAATATCATAAGCATGTTAGGCTTAATACCATGTATTACAGATAATTATAAGCATATAACTAGATGGTTTTACAGTTAACATATTGATCCATTGAACTTTATAGCAATTTCCAGTAACCAGCTGACCACTCAAGAAGTCATATAGAATCCTTTATAATCCTTTATATGTGGCCATCAACTAAATTTATTTTAAAATGAAACATGATTCAACTACATATTTAAAACTGCTTCTCATAAATGGGAAGGTTTAATTAGTGACTATCGTTACTGTTTTTATGAACTCTCATTTATGACCTTAAATAGCTTTGGGGAATTCATGAACCTTGCTTTCTACTTTATTCTTCTCACAGAAAATTCATCTTTTGATGAAGGAAACATTTGTGGGTTTGGTTTTGTATTTTTGTTACTTTGCTTTTTTAATTTTTTTTAAACATGTGAATAGCTACTTGAGAAGCATTAGTGCAACCCATATATTACAGGAAAAAAATTATAAGTACACTACTAATGAATTAAGTGTTCAAAATAGGCTCTTATTAAAAATACTCAAAAGATGATGTACAAGTCACAAGAATCATCAGAAAAGTAGCATAGAAGATCAGAAAGTACAATTGATTTGAAATGTCTGAAAAGACGTTTGATTCATTTATTAGTTTATTTCTTTTATTCCTCTATATAATTCCCAATCATTATCAGGAACTTCCCTCATTTATTAATTTTAACTGAAGATCAGAAAATAGATATAGCATAAAGATTGTTCAATCAATGTTTTTTCTTCTGAAAAACACAAAAATAAGCTTGAAAACTGTTCCATTTTTTTACTTAAGTGACCAAGACAACTGATCTCAACCAGCCCTAAATATATTTAATTTTGGAAAATGATAAATTTATGAACATAGTTCTGCTCTTTAGAATTGCACAGCAGTTCTGTGTGTGAAAACACATTTATAGACCCTAACAGCATTGTAAGTGCTTAACCATAATTTCTTATTATTTCTGTTGGACTTTACTCCAGGGATCATATATCTATTTAAAAATTAATTTTACAGATGCAAGGTTTTTTTTGGTCTAAAGAAATTTCAGATCCACATTCGTTATGCATATTTGACCTCTGCCCTTCATTCTGAGTCAGAAAAGGTGTGAGGCTGCTGTCTTTTTCTGTCAAAGTGAGTAAAACTGACAGTTGCTCCATTAATGAGAAATTCAGCTATTGAGCTGATCTTTTCTCCACTGCCATTGATTTCTGTTCTTTGTTTTGTCATTTGGACCTAAAACTGTCAATAAGTTATTGACTGAAGGATAGAAAGTCAATCATTTGTATTCTCCTTAAAGCTTGCGAAAATGGAATTTATCTTTATATGCATTGGTGTTTAACTATGAAATTCTGAGACTGTAATAAAGCTATTTCCAGTCATTCTGGGTTTGAGAAGTTTATGATTATGAAAGATAATTTTCAACACATTTAATTTACAGATTAAAGATTTCCAAATGGAAATGGAGAACAACTAAGAATTAGACATCTGTAAATCATCTTACATAGTATATATTTTAACAATAGATTAAAACAAGCTCCTTTGGTAATATAACATTTTACATCCCTGCAACAATGCCCAAATTGCTATTTAGGTTTTATTTTGGGTCCTTTTAAATTCAAGGAATAAGTAAACAAAATACAGGATATAGAAGTCACTGGAAAATCTATCAACTACAGATTTTAGTGTGGTATATAAGAGAGGGTTTTAAGCAGAAAGGATGATTTGAGAATTTTTTTACTATACAGACTCATAAAGAAATCATTGTTATATTAAATTTTCTCGTTGGATTACTAGTTACATGTGCACTTTGAGGAATTCTGAATTCTGTGCTGGATGACCCCAGATTTACAGATGCATCTAGGTCATTAGCTTTTCAAGTAGCATTTTTTTCACCTCTTTGAGTAATGTTTTATGATATATTTTACCTGATGCTTCTATACATGAGCTCTGAATTGAATCCTCTGGGTAGACAAACAGAAAGAAGCAGAAGCCAAAAAACCACAGTAAGCTATATAAACCCTATTGGCAAAGAACACTGAGTATGTTTTCATTTCACCAGATCCCCCATGTCAAATTGGAATGATATTGGAAGCTAGCCTGCTAAAGGCACATGGCAGTAAACAGCCTCAAGCATTTGAGGGAGCTGCTCACTTTGACACACTTATAGGCACAAGGAAGATAACAAAAATAAATATCAATATGTATCAGAAAATACCAATTCTTCTCAAAGAATATGTCAAGAACAAGAGCACAGATAACCTTTATTGGTGATTGTAGTAGCTTTGAAATGGGAATCAAAATTTTAGTGAAAGGACTGAAAGCAAATAATGAACAAGTTTTATTGGACATAATTCTCTACACAAAGAACTCCCAAACACTTTACTTTTTTATTTTGCTCACTTTACATCAATCTCTATTTTTTTAGAGAAGTGCTGCCATGGTACCCCTGACCACAAACAGATAAAAAAATTATCTGAATCAGGATAAAGTTTTAAGATCCAGGGAAATTCCATGATAACCTGCATGAGGAAATTCTCAGCAGGAGTCTTTCCTTACTTATATATTTATTTATGCTCATGATGATGTATAGCTGCATATTGAAAGCATGGGAACTGTATATTGTAAAGGGCAAAAACCCTGCAGGTAAGTTAAGAGGGAAAAGACAGATGATGCCATTAAAAGTGAGAAACAAATACGATTATTTAAGGTCTATGGAAGTTAAAGATACCATTTCTGCCTACAAGAATGAATTGTAAACAGTAATTTAGACAAATGAAGAAATAGTTTCCATGCTAGTAGATTAACATGATCTATTACAGAGTTTTATAGTGTTCAAGTACATTGTGTTTTTTGTATTTTTGGGTCCAGATACTAAGAATAAAAGAGCTATTAGTCGGGTTTTTTTTGCAGTTAATTTTTGGTTTTTTTCCTGGAAGACCTTGTTCAACAGGAAAATGTGATCCCAAGTTAAGTCTGCAGTTATTGCTTTTCAGGAGCTCACAGCCAGAGATGTTTAATGACCCATATTATCCTGCTCAATAGGAACTGCTCTGGTCTCCTAAAACAGATGGGATATCCTTTAGAAATATGTACTTTTACATTATTTTTAGTATTAGAACATTCACTTTGTATGCAAGTCTACTAGAAGAGATTTTAGAGGTATTTGGTCTATGGCAGACAAAAAAGCGAAAAAAAAGAAAAAAGTTTGTCTATAAAATGCTTGCCCATCAGGGAAAGGTTATTTGTGCTTAATTTAATGAAATCAATTTGTTCACCATGAAAAATTTGGGCATAGAATTCATAGATACTTTCATTTAATTAAAACAATTTAATTTTTTTCAAATACCAGCTTTCTCTGTACTTCACCACCTCTTTTCAGTCTCCTAAAAGCAGAAAAGAAAAGCCTATGACTATATCACTAAGAGAAAGATACATAATCTATGTGTCAAAAGATCAGTTTCTCACTGGGGTGCTTCATTTATTTACATTTGAAAGAATATTTTATGCAAATCCAGTATTCAAGTTTTGTGGTGATCAAGAAGTGAAACTTGGTTACAGAATTTTATTTGTGCTTAAACATCTAGAGATTTTTACAAAACATATAAAAATTAAAATATCTCTTTTCCTCTTTTAGATAGGAAATATAAAATTCAAGATTAGCACAAGTAAATTACTCATTTAAAATTTATTCCCCTAATAAATTTTCATAAATCACCAAGAAGTACTGAATATGAAGCCTTTAACATAGAAAAAAAATCATTTTTAAAAGCAGTTCTGGGTAAGTTTTGGCACTGATCTCAACAGTGAATGAGAGTGTATTCTTGTGACAAGGACAATCTGGTAGAAATTAAGGAATTTCCAAGGTTAACAATTAATTTTCGTTCATATCAGAGGTCCCAGAACATCAAAGAGTGCAGGAAATATTGCAAAGTATTTTTACTTTCAGGCTTTTCACTTGCTTCCAACTCTGTTACTTTTGTCATCTAAAAAAAATAATATTAAATTCATCTAGAGAACCTGAATCATAAAACTCTTTTGTCAAATGTAAAGATGTAATACATTTAAAACTATAAGTGACATTTAATCAGTTTTATTGTTTAAACATTATGCACAGCTGTCAAAACACTATCAGGAAAAGTGCCAAGATTTTTGTCAGTCATTGCACAGATTGACATAGAATCCTGTGGGAAATTATTTATGTTATATAGATATAAGCATATAAAGATCTAAACATATACCTTCATTCAGTGAACAGTGAAGAGATTATCAAGTTTTTAATACTTCTGTATCCTAATTTAAAGAAATGTATCATTGCAATAATTTTCTCCAAAACTGAGAGAATTGTACGTGTTTAAAGGTACTGGCTAAAAGTTGGGGGATTATCATATATTCTAGTTCTGCTGATTAGATTAACATGAATGAAAAGCAGGTGCGGAAAGCTGAAATGTGAGCAACCTGAATTATGAAGCTGCAATTATAAAGCATCCTTTTAACCTGGGTCTGGGAATCGTCAAGTATGGTCCCAAGAGAATGGGATCAGCTCGACTTCTATTATGAAACATGATACATGCTTTCAAACTGCTTGCAAACTCTTCCCAAAATGAATTAAAGTACTCAAAACACTACTTTGTGACTTTTTATGTCATTTTAAATAGATCTTACTTCCTGATCAATATGCTCCCATTTGTTGACATACATATGTGCCCTGTTAAAGATATGGATATTTTCCTCTTATCATCCCTGCCTGATTTGCAGCGTGATGCGTGAAACAGATAAAGTGAGATGAGATCACCCTGTGTTTGCTATTGCAACTCCATGAAATTGCATTTCAGTTAAATAGATTTGGCACCATTTCTTAAGAAAGCTATTAATCATTTGGTGCCAGGAAAAAAAGATTTCAGAGAGAAATTTCCCTTAAGGGAAGTCAGTGGGAGTTGCTGTTATCAAAACTTTGTCAGCAATCTTCCAACAATCACGATCTTACATGGCAATTCTTACAGAAAATAATGTCCAACTGAAAACTACTCTGCCACTTGAATTAAAATAATGTGTTTTTATCAATTAGCAGAACTTTAAAATTTAATTTGAAAACTCATATTTCATATAAATTTACTTTAAAAATTAAAGTCATAAAAAAATCTACGGATTGTTTATCTACTTTTCTTCCTGAGAAAATTATGTGTCTATACTATCCTTATTTCTGCTATTCTTTAGGGCTCTGTAGACCATGTTTTCTTTCATCATTTTCACCATTCTTCTCTATTACTACTGCTTGCTAATGACAAGTATTTTTTTATTCGTGTTTTTTCTAAACTCTTGTTGAAAAATTGACAGCTTTTATGATCTTACAGGTAACATGCCTTCACTTTTTCCTTTACCTGGTAATTGGGTCCAGGACTATGAGCAGGCAGTGGGGAGGTTCTAGATGATATTGAACATGTAGACTAAGTTCTCTAAGTGTCTTCATTTGTTTCATATACACTAATTTTGGAAGAGTTTTCCCATCTTAAGGACTGCCGGTCCTTGAGAAACCTCTTACTGATCCTAAGACTTTTATTTCATGTATCACATCACTTCAAATTTTATTCTGATTTGTAGTTCAATAATTTACCTGGAGGTTTGGAGTTGGCTTTTGTCATTCCTAGCAGTTTTATACGTCTCATTTCTATGTGCATTATAGGGCTCAGAATTTATTTGTTGCAAAATGCAACAGAATTTTCTGATTCAGTTAAAATACTCAATTTCCTCTTACTGAATCATTGTTAATAGCCAATTTTCTGAGAGACTTGGGTTGCCCAGGTTGTTATAGGTGTTGTCGTTCGTAACAAGATTACATTGTCAAAGAACTTGTCATCAGAAGGCAAACAAGTTTTTGTTTTATCTTTACTGACCTTAAGCACTACTGTCCTTTTTACTTTCTTCAGGTTCCAATCATATTTGTATCTTATTTATCTTATCTGCAGAAACAGCCAAAATATCCTACTCAGGAATGTGGTCGGGTAGACAGCACATTTGTTTCATTTCAGACTATGCAACAGTTTTTCCAAATGTCAAAGTATTACTGTTTTTTAAAAACACCAATGAGCAGATTCCCTCTACTATAGAAAACTTTCACATAAAACCAGAACTGCCATTTCCTTATGCGTCAATTTTCCTTTATTTTATAATCATTTTGGTAAGT
>JANRMJ010000066.1:72829186-72843823 GCA_025584955.1 Alethe diademata | reverse complement strand
GTAGACAGCACATTTGTTTCATTTCAGACTATGCAACAGTTTTTCCAAATGTCAAGGTATTACTGTTTTTTAAAAGCACCAATGAGCAGATTCCCTCTACTATAGAAAACTTTCACTGCCATTTCCTTATGCGTCAATTTTCCTTTATTTTATAATCATTTTGGTAAGTTGCTGCCAGTACAAAAAAGACAGACATAACATTTGCACAAAACATGTATATTTATTCCAAAGCACTGACGCTGTACCAGTGCCTTTTTTGTTAGAACGCTGATGTATTCTCTCTTTTATACACAATATAAACCTCAGTCCTAGCAGCAAGACACAGCAACAAGACAACTCCCAAATATCTATAAGTTTCAAATCAACATCTCCAAGTTCTGATACATATTTCACATAAATACATACAGTTCAAAATTCACAGGTTTAATGGTTTTTGCTGTAGCATATGAAGATTTTGACATTATTATTCTTTTTAAAATTATTTATTTTTCTTAGCAAAACGGCATTCAAATAAAGACCAATTTTTTGCAGAGCCATTTTCTATGGGCAGGTTGTATAAATTCACAACATTTCCCTATGTTCAGTAGCAACATAAAATACTGACCAGGCAAAATAAGTTTTAAAAAGTCTCAAAAATCAGATTTTTGTTTAATTCAAAGAGGTTTGGCGCTGCAAAAAAGGATCTACACTAATTTGTAGATATGCAAATACTGTTATGATATATCCTAGAGACTCATCCAACCTCAGAAAGAGGATCCTGTGATATGTCAGGTAATTTTCACACTGAAAATCCTAATGCTATTTGTACTGACCAACTGACTAATCAACTATCAAGGAAACAGTGTTTTTCATTTGAAATCATGTGAAAGTCAAGGGGTAGCGTACTGAAAAAATGTCACTGATGGACATGGAGACTCTTAATTTGGGAAGGTAGCACAACACCTATTTAAGAGAAAGATCCTACTTTTTAAAGTATGTCCTGGCATAAACAGGGAGACCAGATGCTCTGATATCTCTGCTAAGCAGATGCAGGTAAAATCCAGGAGCAGCATCCACTTTTACAGCCAACAAATGAGAATATTGAATGATTACAACTAGTTAATAATGTTTATAATTTTTATCTTCTCTTAAAAAAAAAAACAACAAAAAAAAGAGAAACTAACTTCTAATTAAATATAACACCTGTTCTCAAAATCACATAATTTGTCAAAGCAAAGGTTTCTCTAAATAGTGGATAACAATGTATGAAACTGTGTAAATTTCTCATCCAATTTATATAGTACTCAGTCTAATAAGGAGTTTGGGGTGAGTTACCTGCTGTCTCTGAGGCTTGAAGTAAAAAATGAGCCAAAACTCCTATGGAGCTGAGAGAAAATAGCACAGCACAAATCAGTGTCACACAGCTGAATTCTCATCTGTTCCCAAGAACAGTCACCTCACACCTGTTGCCCAAAGAGAGATGCCCCTGCCCTGTTCAGGAGAGTGCCAAGATATCAATCAGCTTGAACCAAAACCATGCCAGAATCATGATGAATATGACACTTAAAGGAGGTAAATGACCTTACCCAGGTGCTTTGGCTTTATACCAGTATGATTAATATATGTATGTTAGTTTTATTTGTGGTTGATATTGATGAAGCCACCAGTGATGAAGACAGCTAAAACTGCTGCTTTCCAATGAACCTATGCAAGGTTTAGCAGTATCACCTTTAGTATAATTATATTCCTCCAGCATATCATTAGCTTTCACTTACACTGCTCCTCCCAATTATTTTAATTCTATTACTTTTTTCTTTTTTTTCTTTTTTTTTCTTATTTTTTTCTTTTCTTTTTTTTTAAAATTTATTTTTAGCAGGTTTCACTCGCTTCTTGCTGATTTACTGGAGAAAATAGAAGAGTAGGAAGGGAGGAAGTGGTGAGTTCATTAAGAGATGTCAAGCTGGGAGGAGCAGAGCTGTTCTGTTCTGCTATTTAAACCTTCCAAGACAGGTTGCAGTAATGCAATCTCTTTCCTACATTTAGACTCTCCTACTGTCTTGCAGGTCTCATTTTTATTGTGTGAAGCATTTAATCTCTTCCATCTTTTTCCTCATTCATAACCTGGTATCCAATTACAGTAACTATTCTTGCTTCCTCATGCCAGCTATATCTTTTCAATATTTATTATTTTCAAAGAGTATCTCTTACCACAGACTTTCTTCATATTTTTAGCCTTAAAAAGCCAATTAAAATTCACAGGAGATGATAAGTCTAACTTTTCCACTGTTTTTATAGATTTTCATCTCAGTAAGTTTTTACATGCAAATATAGTCTTCAGCTTGATATTTCAGAGTTAGGCGAAAAACCACAGGCATTAGCACTTCATGATTCCTACTGAAATTTGCCCCAGGTGAAATGTTTGCTTCACTATAGCTGATCAGAATGATTAAGAGATCAAATTTAAATAACTATTTTTTATGCTTCATTTGACATCTCAAAACCTGCATGTGCATCTGCTTTCAAGAGAAGTGGGAATTCTGACAGAGAGAACTGCCTCAAGACCGTACCTTGTGTATTTTAGGGAGGTACTAATTGCCACCTTCAAGTTGGATGAGCTTGAACAAACCTGTAATATCTGTAATTTAATCTATGTGCAATAATTACTTAAAACAAATATAGTTCATACAATTTAAAAGGTAGTGTTCTGACCTGCAGGTGTTCATAGGGTGAATACATTAAACTCAGTTCAATATCTTCTGTATCTCCCTATAATACTGCCTTTTCAAGAAATTTTGGAATTCCAATATATGGAGAGAATGATGTATTCATATGTGCAAAAACGATAGCAATAATGATATTTTATTCCAGCCCTATTTTAAGAAGCGTACAAGAAAGTTCTCAACTGCCTTCATTTCCAAGGGTGAGGAAAAGAAAGCATTTTGCTGTTCTTTTAAATAATCAGAGAATATAAACAAGCCTAGAGACTGTAGCTAAGTGTCTTTTATTACATACTAGTCACTGACCTACCTATTTCCAATTAGATTTAATGCTCAGTAACATAATGTACAAAAATAGAAATACTTCAGAGAAAACATCTAAAAAAGGTTATTTTAAACAACCAGCTCTAGTATTCTAATCTATCCAGTAAGACCTGTATTTTAACAGGAAAAGAATCAAAATGCAAAAGCATAAAAACACCCTAATATTACTTAGTCCACAGCTGGAGATTTTGACGAGAAATAGGGAGACTGTGCTGACAAAGAGAAAAATGGGCTTTTTATACATATGAAATATAAAGTGATAATTCTTTGTAGGACTTTTGGTATATACACAAAATTCCTACTACTGGCAGTAAACACACAGAATTTAATACAAGAAAACAACCAACAGTATTTTTTTTAAGTTACATATTGTTTACTTTTTATTTGCATGGAGTTTCAAATTTGTTTTAGAAATGGTGACTTGACAAAAAAACCCACAAAATAAAATGCATTAAAATTCCTTATTCAGTATAAAAAAGGCAAAATATTTATTGGATTTGGTGGCTGTGGAAGACATAAATATGAGTCTTTCAATTCAAGGTTTGTGAATGTCCCTGAAGAATGACCTGTACAGCTAATTTTTTTCTAATATATATAGGCAATAAAGATTGTCCCTTCAATGAGTTATTCTCTACCTTATCTCAGTTTTTTAAAATAAACCTGGAAGAAAATAAAGACTTTTTTTTTAAAATTTCACTGATGTCCCATTAAAATATATTTCATTCCATAAAAAGATTTTATTTTACTCCAATTTTGTTTTGAAACTTCAGAAAGGTTTTTTTTTTTTTTTCTTTTTCAGAAATCTGCTAATGAAGAAGCTGATGGTTTAGCCATTTGCCTAATGTGGATTAAAACGCTTTGTTGGGAAGATGACACACGATATTGTGCTCAGCTCCATATGTCAGGAAAACAATCAAATCACTCATGCATTGTTTAGTATAGAGGTCTTCTTCTATTGACAGTATTCCTGTCAATATTATTCTGTGAATTGACACTAAAAAAGTCTATTTTTTCCCAATGATTTTTTAACAGTGCAAAGAGATGTTGCTCACATAGGGATTCCTTACCTCTTGCAGATAAAACATATCTGTGACAGAGAATAGCAGTAGTAGAGAGCCTCACTTTTGTCAAAAACTTCTCTTTAACGCCTCATGTACTGACAGGTTGAAGTGCCAGGAGCAAACATGCCCAGAGAGACCCTGTCCCAACATCCCTTGGGCGTCACTCACCCTCGCTGAGGTCTCCAATATCTCAGCTCCTGTAAGAAGGGAATGACACAGGTGGATGTAATTGTAGTCTCACAAATTGTAAATTTATTGTGCCCCCCATTTTCTGCTCCAGCATTTTTCAGGAAAGCCAAAATTTTGTTCCACTCCAGTTTAATGTCACATGTTGAATGCAGAATTTTCAAAGATGTAGCCTAGAAGAATATTGTTTTACTGCTTCTTAGACCTTTTCAGAAAGACACAGAAGGCATTTGCTATGAAAATTTCAATATTTTCCACAATTCCTATTTGTTTTTTTCCAAATTGAAATACCTCTTACATTGTTTTTTTCTTAAAATCTGCCTTTCTTCTCCACTCTGTGGTTTCCTTGTTAGAAATTATAATGGTTAATAAAATAATATGCTTAGAAGGAACACTATCTAAGCCTGAGTGTTACCAGTAGCTTCATTGCAGCATACTACAGCTCATAATACCATTTCAGTTACAGAGAGTTTGTGAAAGATATACTTTGAATCAGACAAAATCAGAAGGTCATTATTTTGAAATAAGAAAGCAGGTAATTAGAATCTGAGAAATTTTAAAAAGCAGTGTCTGCTACTAGAAATCCTCAAACATAGGTAATTTTGATATTAAAAGTGTGGAAAATAAGTTTCTATATCTGTTCCTGAGTCTGAATCATATTTTTGAGAGTTTTTCCAGGGCTATGGTTGATAAGAGCTCAGAGTTGTGGTTGTTCTAGAATCAGAATATTATAATAAAATTGACATACGCATTTGACCTTTCTGTCACCAATATTTATTTGTGTCTAATTATTAACCCTCTAAGAAAATAGTAGCAAATGCATATTTATTTTCAGCTTTCCTTTTAAAATGTTCTTTATATGAAAACAGGCAACAAAAACATTTCCTGCTTCCAATCCTAAGTTTTTTTCCATTAATGCAATGTATATCCACACATGCTAGCATTCTGGCTGTGTGGTTAATCCTACCATGTTTCCATAATTCCTATGTTTTCACATTTTTCCTCCAGCATTCTTGATTCAAATTCATCCTATTTAATACTCATGCCACTGGATAATAGGAAGCTATAGGTAAGGAAAATGTGCTGCTGCAAATGGATTTACAGCCTCTCAATGGACTCCCTGCAGCTTTTGCTGCATCTTCTAGAATTAAAGTTTGCTAAAAAAAACAGAGAGTTCACAGAGCATCAAATATTAGGAAAAGCCTTCACTTTGTAAACCATGTTCAGAAGAAAATATTTTTTTCTAACAGAAAGATTCCTGTTCATCTTACTGCATTTTTAAATATAACTGTATAATTAACTATGCTGTTAACCAAAAGGCTGCTGATTGTCATAGCAGAACCAATAAGCTGTGGCACTTATCCACTGTGACTAACTGTATCTGCCACTTCTGAAATTCCATTCAGTTGAAAATGTTTCTTCAACATAACAGAAATTGTGGCTACACAGGTTTACAACATTTTAATTTTAAAAGTTTGTTTTTTCTTCAGCTTGTCTTCACAGAAGAGGTGTTCCAGCCCTCTGATCACCTTTGTGGCTCTGCTCTGGACTCCTCCAGCAAGCTCATGTCTTTCTTATGTTTGTGACTTAGCGTATTTTGACTATCTAGCTTGTATCTTCATATAGTCTTAGCACAGCATTATAGAAGAAGTGTCAGGAAAAAAAATCTACATTAAATTCTCTCAGAATTTCTGAAATGCTGAAGAAAAAGATTAAGATTTTAAGATTAAGATTAAGACTTTCCCAAAAGGGGCTTATTCACCTGACATTTGCAGGGAACTACTAAGGGAATTTCTCCATCAATTATCTCAATTTTTTTTAATTAACTCTAACCTTTTCTGGCAATTAAAATTGCTTATGTTACCACAAATATTCTTGTATGCTAGGATCCATGAAGAGACACAGCACAGGAAGTAGGAAAAAAATAGGTTTCAAATATTTCTGCACACACCTCATTTGGGTTTCACTCATAGTTTGAACTGTAATCAGAGTTTGAAAGCTCAGCCTTAAACAGTGACATTTATGGGGGAAAAGTATAGGGATGAAGTAAGGGGAAAAGTCAGTGTGAAAACAACAAGGATTTAAAGTATTTTTAAACAAAGATGGAGAATAATTGGGGTTTTTTCCTTCTCTCCCTCTGACGTGCATCAGAGATTTCAGAACAACATATTTACTATTATTGCTATATTTGCAAAACATATCATATCAGAAATACAGCTAAAACCTCTTGAAGAAATCTGTCACTGCAGAAGAGTTGCACAGACAATAACAAAAATACATAAAGTTGAAGTAACTATTTGGTGAGCTGTTGCTCACACAAGATATATTCTCTCTGGCCATAAAGTGTGGATATAAGTTTTAGAAGAAAATATAAAAAACTCAAAAACATTAGCACAGTGGGGCACCAAGACCCATCTCAGCACTCTGCAGTAACAGAGTTGAACAAAAATTATGCTATTAAGGTAGCCAGAAATACAAATTTTGCTTATAGAGCTAGAATTGCAATGTGAAACTCCTGGGGAGGGAAATATGCTTCAGGGTGATTAGTTCTGTCACTGAGACCATGCATCCATAGCATTTAAACAACTGTGGATACACGTGAAAAAGCAGCATCAGTAACTTTGCTTCCTTTTGGGTAGTAAAAATGCCTTAGCAGAAAAAAATGAGACAGTTTCTCATTCTTTAGAGGCTCACAGCAAGTAATGATTTAAGCTTTCGGTTAAAGAAAATAGGGGAAGAGAGATGGCAAGAGTGGTGACCAACAAAGAAGGATGGGCACAACCAACCTCCCAGTTGCCAGACTGTGCCTCACTTTACCCTGACCATCTGAAGTGAAGTGATTGATAAAAGCTTTGTTAGCCACACTCACTTTTCCCAGAAAGATATGTCATAGCTGTCTACAGTAGCTGGAAGGAGTCAGCTGCTAGAAGTGACCAGCTCTTTCTTATGGCAGTACAGGAATCCTAGGCAGATTGTTTAGTCTTCCACACAGCTAAATATAGGTCAGATTTGAACCATTTTGGTAACTGCCCATATTAATTAGTTGAATGAGCTCTACTTGTATTTTATGACTTCTTGAATACATACTTCAAATGTTTTGCTTTCCAAAATGAAGTAGTAGCATTCAAATTGTTTGTAGGAACTGATCCATGACCAGTTTTACTGCGTGTGCTGTGATCAGGAATTGTTCAAGTAGTCCTGCTTGATATAAATCAAAGCTATGTCAGGTACCACACTAAACATTCAAGTGTGGCAAGTGAAGTAACACAGCATAGGAGTCCTGGCACTGTCCAGTTTTCCAGAATAAAGCAGTCCATATGTCTCCTCTCTTAATCTGTTTAGGCCACTTTAGAATCTTGTGCTTTTTAATGGATGAACAAACAACTATAAGTTTTGCCTATGAGGTATACATCAATCACTGTTATGTTAATTGCTGCTACACAGTGGAAGTCTGCATACAGCTAAGTGGGAAGAGACAAGCCTTCTGCTGAAACATTCAAATAGCCCAAGTCTACTTTTAGCTAGTTAAATATCTAACAGGCCACAGAACACTTCTAGCTAAACTAGTGCAGTAAAATCATGGGGGGTAAATAGTAAGGTTTCAGATCCAGCTCACCAGTATAAAATTATCTCCATAGTCTTTACATCATCTGGTTACCAATTAATAAAGTAATCTAAATTGTATTAAAATATGTTTGCAGAGTTAGAATTCAATCTCTGGTGGATGTTTTTCATACCAGTTTCAGGCTTACAAATGATTTATTTTAAAATAAGTTGAAATGAAAATATTGGAAAAAATCTTGCCAACAAAATACTGATATTCCATTTGAAATGTTTCTTTTGCTAAATCTTCCATTACATTATTAGTTTGCATCACCATGCAGTGACAACTGGCATAAACTCTAATGTATTTTCTTGAAATTTATGTAATCTGTAAAGAGTCATATCCATGAGCACTGTATTGCAGCAACAATAACACATGCATTCAGTCTTGAAAAGAATTTTTCTCAAAGAATACAGATATTGATGTTAATTTTTGGTAAAAATCAAGTAAGAGTTCTCTAAGTGGCACTTGTCATTAATGGCAAGCACAAGGAATGGTAAGAGTAACTCCTCAGGAAGGCTGGAAATTTTTTCCTTTCTGTTTTTCTCACAAAGCTGCAAGAAATTAACAGGACTTGCATTTCTACCAAAAACCAAGAGGAGTTACATTTCTTGTTGCTTTCATGCACCTGCTATCATTAACAAAGTTATCATGTTTGGATGATATAGGCAGACATCAAGAAAAGGAACGTGTGGTGGTCCCAGTACTTTTCAATGCAATTGATGTATTACTGTACAAAGAGAGATGTATCTTGGAATGTTGCACCCACTTTCTGTGCCTGCCTCACCTTCTAATTTTGTTGTCTTGTCAACACAGAAACAAAGCAGTGATAGAATCTGAAAATGCCTGTTGTGAATTGTATAGAGTGCAGATGCATAAACCTTGTATTTGTTTCTGGTAGGTTTATTTGGATGGGATAAAATATATTTATTTGGTGTATTTTCCCTGTAATTACTAGAAAAAATTTATTCATATTAGCAAACATTAATTTTTTTTTCTTTTGTACCCTCTTTTTGCAGTCTTCATCATACATGCTCTCAAAGTATTTATTTCTTTAAAAAATGCAAAAGATACTTACATAATTTTCAAATAGTTTACTGCTCCAGTTTTCACTCTACCACATGGTTTTAGTGAATCTAAAAAAGAAACAAAAATAAACAAACAAAAACAAAAACAAAAACAAACAACAACAAAAATCCCCAAACCAGATAAAAGCCACAAAATCAAAATTAATTGCCTATGGCAGCCCACATAACATATTGCATTACTGTTTATAAACACAATAGTATAGCAAAATCAATAAATCCTTCTCTCACAGAACTATTTTATATCAGTACATGAGTTTTTAAAATATTATTTAATTATTTTTTGAGAACCTTTCCATGTTAGGAAGAAATGTATAAAACTATTTAATCAATAATATGCTTCCTTTTGATGCTATCATAATTCCTTTGCTTTTATCAGGTTGTGAATTGTCTATGGTCAAACAAAGCTTGCTGAAAGTTTGTGATTTATCAGCTTTAGGCAGGAGGGTTTTTTTAGAAAGTAAACTGAAGACTTGGGCTCTGATCCAGGCCATCTCAAACACATCATTAATTATAAGCGCAGAAACAATGTTCTTAAAGCCATGCACAAAAAAAAAAAACCAGAACAAACAAAAACACATTTTATTTCCTCTGTCTCCATCCAAACTTAAATTAGCAAGAGATGCCAGTCCTGTTCTGTCTTTTTGGCTTTATTCCTTCCCTTGTTACTTGGAAAACCAAAATACTCTTAATTGTGATATACTGCTAAATTCTACGGAGGAATAAAAAAGTTTTGCCAGTTCGTACTGAGAACTGGGTAGACACCTGGAAACTTTATTTTTAGTTCTCTACACATCAGCTTGTCACCATTTTTCAATACATAGTTTATGCTATAATGACACAGTAAGGGGGAGCCTCAGTCACTGTCTCCCTGCTGATGAAGCAATCAAAATGCACCTGTTTTCTACCGGGAAAAATGCAGCAGTAGTTGTGGTGGCTTTTTAACCTGCACTATGGTGATAAACTAGTATGCTGTAAACATTTGAATTGGACAAACTTTCTCTTACTGTTTGCAAATTGAACATGAGTAGCAGGACACTGGTTCATGCATTCCTCTGTGTGATGACAGACCATACAGTCACAGGTAAAAAGTTATAGTCATGCCCAGAAAAGAAATTCCAATAATTTGACCTATGGGAAATACCTTCTTGATTACAGCTTCAGCACTGATGACATAAGGATCATGCCCTGGCTGAAAAGAGGTCTTGCTCTCTATAGTAAAATGTCTAACATCTTATCTCTCTAGCTGTGGCCAATCTCTGATACTTTGTACTATTTTATCATCCCATGCTACAAAGGGAATAAAAGCAGGATAAAATATCCTTGGACCTAGTAGCTGTCTAGTGAAAGCCAGAAGCTTTAGATTAATACTTTGTCACACATATCACATCTAACACAACCAGGAGAGAGAGATGACTTCACTAACCTCTCTTGGGTGGGGAACACCCACAGACTCATATGCTTTAGTCTCTGACATTATTATGATCCTT
This sequence comes from Alethe diademata, assembly GCA_025584955.1. Taxonomy (NCBI): domain Eukaryota; kingdom Metazoa; phylum Chordata; class Aves; order Passeriformes; family Muscicapidae; genus Alethe; species Alethe diademata. The sequence goes on along the minus strand of JANRMJ010000066.1, from coordinate 72,833,377 downwards.
TACACATCCTACAGTTGTTTATATAAGCTTATGTTCTCCATTACAAAAAAAAAAAAAAAAGAAAAACAAACAAAAACCCAAAACATTGGCTCTTTTTGCTTGCAATCCCATGGGCTGAAAATGAAGTATTTTTTTCTATATGCTAGACACCCCCTTATTACTAAAAATATCTGAGTTGAGAAGTGATCAGCTAATATTTGAGATCTTAAAAGGCTGTTTTTCTGAAGGGAAAAATAACACAAACAAACTGTTGCTAGTTTTTATTTTATTTTTTAGGTTATACACATTTCTTAAAGGATGGGAGAGGATTAGCTCATTTCCCTGAACTGAAAACTGTTGAAAACTCCCACACTTAAAATTTGACTTGCTATGAATTTCATGACCCATTGTGATCTCATAGGAATTCTGACCATTTTTGCTTTTTACTTTTTTTTTTTTTTCCTTGAGGAAAGGGTTTGCTCTTGTTTTCCTTTGTTTCCTTTATGACATTAATGGATTCAAAGACGATTCCAGTTTTCATTGCTTTAAACACTGTGTCCTGGATGTTCCCTTAGCAGGTCAAATGCTGAAACCCTGCCAATCTGATTGGGGATCTGAGCATGTCCCAGTGACACTAAACTAACATTCAATTGTTCCCTTCTTTAAACTAAATATGGACTACATCCAGTCACACTAGATAACAATAATATTATGCACAATAATGTTATAAACAAAAGAATTCTTAGCATATTCTTAAAGCTATAAGGTCAAATACCAGAAAAATTAGGATATACCAGATATAAATTCACTAGTGTTTTTCTTTGTCCTACTATCTAATACCATTTTTTATAGTCCACTGACCCTTGCAGCAAACTGTGAAATAAAAAACCCAAGTGTTATTGCAGCCCCCAACTTATAATGTGTCCCTCTGTCTAATTCAACTCATACAACTTAAAAAAAAATATTAAATTTTTTTTTAACTTTTCTATGGCAGTCATCACTACAGTATCTGCATGCTCCATAAATATTAATGGGACTCTTCACATCATTTTAGTAAGAGGAAGGGGTGGTGATCTTGTTAAATAAAACTGAGGGGAATTACAAAGAAGCAAAATTTGAAATCAAATTTATTAACACAGTTAACATGAATGCATTTTCTATTTCCAGAGCAGTTCTTACAGACAGCAACTGCAGCTGTGAGCTCTCAGCAGTTCTGAAGATAACCTTCCCCAAGTTAAGCCTGCAGAAAATGATAGAGATGCAATTAATATGCAGTCTTTTAAAACTTTCAGCTTTCCATGGCTTAAAATATTGCCACAGATGTTTTGTAGCAGAGGTAGGAACAGTGCTCATTCATTAGGACACTATTTATTACTTTTAAACATCCTCTGACTACTTATTCAGTAAACCATTTCTGGTTTTGCAGGAGAAAAAAGGATGATACAAATGACAGTCTTTCATTCCCTAGCGCTGATTCACACAGAAAGTTTGCCATCATCTTGTTGCAATGAGTTTGACATAGTTATCATAGCACATGTATTTGAATAAAGACACCATTCTGCACTTCCACTCTGTCTTGAACTTTGGGCTGCTTATCTGACTCTCATTTTCCTCACAGAAAATTCTGATTTTGTTCTTCTCCTCAGACTCCTAATTTCTGAGTAAGGCCACACTTAGATCACGGTGTGGCAGACTCCAATTTCATGGGTTTTTTCAGAGTGTCTCACTTTTGTAATTCAGTCCCTCTGTTTTAGGCTAAAACATTTTTCTCTTCCTTGCTGTGAGGGTGGAATCTGAACAGGAGAGAAAAGTTGGCATCCACAAACATGGAGTGGCAAAGGAAATCATTTGCCTCAGTCTGACACCAGCATAACACCGTCATGATATCTTAGTCACTGAAATCTTAGAAGTCTTACTTCTCATATGAAACCTGTGGTTTTTCCTAAAGCTTCTTTACATCACAAAATGGAGATTAATTTTATCAGAGACAGAAATCACAGTTCTGGTACAAATTCCACCTTCCTTACTGAATCAAGGTACTGAATTGAAAGATTTTCAGAACTTACATTGTGAAATTTAATGTTCTCCATATTTCTGGAGGAACATTTTGCCTGATTTTTTTTATTAGAAGAATAGAAGCCAAAAATACATCTGAACTGCCACAGAGGGCTATCACAAATTCTGTTCCATAAGGTTTAGAATAACAAGCTTTAAAATTACCAAAAGCAAAGTGAGACAGTTTTAATAGGAGCATCCCTACTGACTTCAATAATAATACTTTGAAAGTGATTAAAGTCAATTCTTTTCCACCAGTACAGATGTTGCTAGCCCCATGTTACAGATTTATATGTTCTAGAAGAAAGAACTGAAGAAAAGACCATCAGTGAAGATTCCTGGGCACAAAACACAACTATTTTGTTGTACCTGACTGCCAATTAAAATTAAAAAGTCAAATTCAAAAGCGACTCTCTCATCCAATACTTCTGTTACTTAACTATGTTGTGACAACAGGCTTACTGCCTGGCCAAGTTAGCCAAAGCTCACTCTCATACATACAATGTGCTGCCTATTTCCCAGCCCTTTGTTCCTGCAAGGCCAAGGCTTGCACAACGTCTTCTAGGAACTGCAATTTGGACAAAAAACATTGCTTCTCATTTATTCTTTAGTGAGGATCAGGAAATAGATCTGCACCTCCAGTAAAACTGGCAACCACTCACCTACCACAATGGGAAGGGAGATATCATAGGAAAAGAAGATATCATAGGCAAGAAAGTAACAGGCAATTTTTAAGACCAGGTGCTATGTTTTCTACTGAGTAACATTGTTGCATCAATGAACAGCATTGCAGATTTTGTTGTTTTGCAGAAAGACATAATTGTTTCTGTGTTTTATGCTATTGTCAGTTTTTCAGCACTTAGGTGTTCTTGTAAATGTAGTTTTTAGTCCCTGCTGTGCACATTGCCCTACAGGCTTTTTGTTCTTTTGTCACCTAGACAGGCATTGCCTGACTCTTTAAATGATGTAGAAGCAGATATCACCAATGCAAGTGATTTAAAGATATTCCTAAAAATGTATATAACCTTTGACTAGTTTTAATGCATTCCAATAATTTCTATTTTCCTGACAACCTCCTTCAAACTAATATAGTAGTTTTTTATAATATCAAAGTCCCATCTTTTCAGAAAATGTTAATACATCATTTATTAGTTTACAAGCAACATCTTAAAACTCATTTATTTAGGCTAATAGACCTTCAATTATTTCTGATTTAGTATTAAAAAAAAATAAATTTCTGGAGGTATTATCACCATTACCATATTACACTAGCCCTGCTTTTTGGTTTCCACAATTAAAAAAAAAACAAACATAGGATTTAATAAAAGACCCTTGCAAAGTGTGGGAGAAGAGAACAGATGAATCAAAGACACAGCATATTATATATTTTCCTAGCATTTTCTTAAATTTAATGAAAAATTAACATTCCTAATTATCATTTGCCTCATAAGCTATTGGTGTTAAGGATAATTTTCTGAAGCATATATTTATAGGAAACTGGCATTTCATCCTGTAGCTATCACATACTGCCATATGTGCTGCCTTTTGTAGAGAAATTTTCATCTATCTTAGGAAACATTTGTTAAAATGTAAAATAAATACAATTTAATAGACTTCAACAGAATAAAATTTTAATATTCTCTTTTAATTCTTTGGCATTTAAGCTTTTACGCCAGCTTCATCACTATTAGCCTATGTGAATTCCTACTCATTTTGGATTTTCAGCTGTGTATTTAGGTTTTGGATTCATCTCAATTGACTTAAACCAACTAAAACTTAGGTATTTGGCCTAAAAAGGTCATCTGACCATGCAGTCACACCTAGTCACCATTTAGTCATTTAAGCTCCCCCAGAGGATGATTCATCCCACCCTCAGATTGCTATCTAAAATAGAAGGGATGAATTGCTCTATGAAGGTTCCTACTGGTGGTAAGTTAAAATACTTGCAAACAATAATTTGTTTGTTTTGTTAAGTTTCCCTCATGATTCAGCATTGTGGGTGCCAGAAATGACTGAGAAAAGCACACACAAGTGGTAGTCTCCTCTCTTTCTACTTCTCCTTCTTTCTCCTCCTTCTCCTTCTTTCTCCTCCTTCTCCTTCTTTCTCCTTCTTTCTCCTTCTTTCTCCTTCTTTCTCCTTCTTTCTCCTTCTTTCTC
>JANRMJ010000066.1:72817199-72829086 GCA_025584955.1 Alethe diademata | reverse complement strand
CTTCTTTCTTTCTCCTCCTTCTCCTCCTTCTCCTCCTCCTCCTTCTCCTTCTCCTGGAGAAGCTTAGGTCTGATTACCCATTACAGTCTCTGAGAACTTCTGAATACCATGGTACCTCACTGGCTAGTGCCATATTTTTTTCAAGCTGTATTTTTTTATTCTTCCTAATATTTCATTATTTTAAAACATTTCATATCTGTTTTAATGTAGACATAGATCAGGGATGAAGGTGAGCTGCTGATGATAGAAGATAATAAGCCATCTCAATGTGTGATGATAACTGGAGTCAGAGGACAGATTTATGGTATTTGATTCCACAGTAATCAGAATTAAAGCTCATATGCTTAAAAGCTTGTCAATACTGACATAACAAGAGTCATGTGTCTGGATAGCCTGCATCTGCTTGGGAAATTTTGATATGGAATTAAATATAATGCAGCTAGGAGCTTTATTTTACTTTCAGCTTTTTTGTGGTTGAAAGTAAACCCAGATTGCAGAGGTGCAAATACATCAGAGATAGGTACAGATATATTTAGATAACAGAAAACTCCCCACCTCGAATTATGTCTGATTTTTAGAGTTTGAAAATGAGAGTATTTTTAATATACTTGTGAAAGTAATTAATATATGAATTTTTAACTGACTGATGAAAGACTGATTATCTCCAAGAACTTTGATGACACTCATGGAAGAATAATGGTGCCAAGACTTCTTTGTTATTATGGCTGAAATCTTTCATTAGGAGCAGTTGATACTACAAGTACAAAAACTGCAAGCTGAATAGACATAGTAATTAAATAAATGAAACTCTTTTCTCTTCATTATGTATTAAAGATGTCTGATGAAAGCATTGATGCAGATAATTTATCTGAGATGTTTATCTAGTTCAGTCTGTTCAGAACTGTTTGTGGCCACAATGCACAGAAAGGTACATTTTGGTGTTTTTGTTAGGTTAAGGTATTCAAATTACAAAGGGCTTATAAATGTGTGTCTTTTTCTGACCTAGACTTTCAAATGAGTTTCTAACTTCACTTCTTTCCTTAAGTTTATTTACACTTTTCCCTGTGTATTCATAACCCAAAACATCTTCAATTTCTTCGTGGTCTTCCCACTGTCCTATTTCTTTGCAAAAATTTCTACTAATCTTCAGTAAAAAGAATTGTTTTGAAAAAGATAATTCTCTATCCAGCTCTGAATTGAATTTTCTCAGCTTACAAACCTCCTTTCCATTTAATGTTCTTTTGTAGTAGCTATTGAGTTAAATTTTTATTCTCTGGGTCTTTGCTTTGATTTCATTTAAGAGCCTAGCCCGCATGGAGGAACAGCTGAGGCTCATCACGATGTGTCAGGGCTATTGCTCTTAGCTGAAAAAGAAAAAGAAAACAGAATAGAAAAAAAGCCATGGAAGTCACTGTAAGGAAGGGAATTGGAGACCAAGTAAAATGTTACACAGAAGCATTCTCTGAGGGATTAATAGACAGCACAAGAAAATCAACTATGATAATTCTAAACTTGAAAACGTAAAGGGGGTACTAAAGAGAATGTCTAAGGAATTGCTAAGATTTGTTCTTTCCCACCTCTAAAGCTTTGTCTTAGCTTGAGGGGGACATGGGGAAGAAGCAGATGTGCTTCATCTTAGGCATTGGAGTTATATCCCAGGGCTCCTCTCTTTAAAATTCTAGCTTATTTCAGCAATAAACCTGATATAGGACTTAATTTCTAGAAGTAATATTGAAGAAAACAAACAAAGAAAAAGAAAGAAATATCTACATTATGTCTTTCTTGGATTTTTTTTGTTTGGTGTTTTGGTTTTTGGAGGTTTTTTGGTGTATTTTTTTCTGCAGTAAAAATAAGTAAAAATATCCCCTTTTTCACTTAAACCCTTTATGTAATATATTTTTTTACTTTAGAAAAAAGTAACATTCTCATTTATCTGTTTCAGTTAATATCATTATCTATGACTTATGCACTGGACTCAGAAATTACTGGTGACTTGTTAAAAAAAAAATTTAATGAGTCATTGCTAAACTGAATGAATTATGTAATATACCAGATGAAATTCATCTCTATTTAAAGTAATAAACTTTTAACAAAGTGATCAAAAAAATCCTAAGTGTTTGCTTAATGAGAATCCATAAGATTTTATACTTCTTGCCACTAAAAACATAATCATTTAAATATACACACTAGATAATATCTGCTGTCTGCTCAAAGGAGATTAGTTCATTTATCACTAATTTTATGCCTAAAGCCATTTTTTAATTGTTATCTGAGTTTTTCTTGTTTATAACCCAGATATCTTAAGAAAAAAGGTATCCAACCCTAGGAGAGAATAATTTCTGAATTTCTCCATTTCATAACTACTTGGCTTACAGATATCTGCAGTGGTTTAAATCAAGAACTGAACTAAAGAAAGAAGAATTTACAGGAATTCTTCTCTTGTTTTTTCAGAAATTCTACTGTAAGTTTCCCAAAAATCACTTCATTAATATTGATTAGAATTTTGGGTGGTTTTTTGGCAGATCTGAGCTCAGTCTGCAGAAAGAAATCCAGAAGGGTGGGTGAGATAGTATTACGATTTCTGGAAAGAGTTAACATCCTCAGAACAGGATCAAGAACAAGAAGAACCAAAGTAGATATGCCTGAAATAGTATCTTTAAGATACTAGTTGGTGACTTTGTAGATTGAAATAAACACATGGAAAGAGAGTAGTCCCTGCTTCCAGGATATTGACATATTTTAGGTAATAATTGTGGTGCATCATTAAAGGAATGAGTTCTCTCTCCACTCATATGCTGCAGAAAAGGTGAAGAACAAGGCGCTATTCTAATTAAAAGAATTTAAAAACTGTATTTTGAAAAAAATCTCAACTTTGACAGTATGTGGTAGTTCATTCCAGCACAAAGTGTTGGATAAAGCCCTTTTTCAGTTACATGTTCCAGAAGGAATCCTGCTTAGCATTCTGAATACTGAACTATATTTGGTCAGGAATGAAAACAGCATCTCAATGGTTTTGTTATAAAGCTTCATCTGTAAATATCCATGTGTTTTCTGGGAGCTCACATCACTGCTGTGTTTTCTGACTGAATACTAGAGAACAGCACTCTGACAAGCTAAGTCCATTCATTAACACATTAAAGTCTCAATATCTCTGTACATACACTAAGTTCTCCTCTATTAAGAGGTCATCTTTAACTCAGTAGCTGCACAGCAGTGTTTATATTACTCTGCAGCAGCCCTGTACAAGTCACTAGGACTAGTCTTGTGCTTGTAATGCAGATTGTCTTCTAATATTTAGTGAGACTAGATGATAAATTTCTATATCAAAAATTAGATTAACCTGTCTCTTTTTTCACTTACTTCTGATAGGTCCACCCATCATGCCAGTCTACAAATCCCTAAAATTCTCTATGTTTCATGTGACAAATAAAGCAGTTTTGTTATAAAGAAAGGACCAGAAAGTTGCATTCATGACCACCAAGTAAAGTACCTGGGTACTGTGTATCTGGACAATCAAATGCTGCTGATTAGGTTTATAATTACTAGTGACTCTCTCATTATAAAAAGCTGTTTGTATTGATGTACCACTTGAACTTATCCCTGTGTCATGAGTAAGTGGGAGTAAACATTAGCAGTACAAACTGCAAATCAGTCTCACTGTTGACTTCAAAAGGGGTTAAATAAAATGTATTGAAGAAAAAAACAATTTTTTTCTTATTCTAGGCAATAACGTGCTGAATTTTTATTTTAGCAGTCTTGCACTAGATTCCCCAGGAGTTCTGATTTAGTCAAGCCAACACCCAATACAGAATTGGAGTTCTTACAAGAAGGACTCATTGGGAAATAACACCCAAACCAGTGGCAACCTGTGGACATACCTGACAAAGCAGCACAATTCAGGCATCTGCTCAGTCAGACACAGAAACTAAACATGAATAACTAAAGTCAGAATGATCTGTTCACCTTACATCCTTTTAAAGTCATATAAGAGATGCTGGTGTCATCTAAATGGATTCACCTCATCCAAGAAGCACCTGAATACGAGCAACAAAATGCATTAGACGGTGTCTACTCCTCACTTTCTCACAGTCTGGAGTGATTAGTTCAGATTCTGATGTCTTTCTTTTATGTGCCTAAAGGTGCATGAGACTAATCCCATTCTAAATGTTTCTTTGCCTAAATTCCCAAAGGGGTCTGATTGGGCATTCCTTCTTGGAGCATGCCTAAATGGTACTGACAGTTTTAAGCTGAGTGTAACTGGGGCTGACTCATATTTTACCTAATGTCTTAATGACTGAAACAATGTAAGGTGTTTGTGTCAACTACCCATCAGCCTAAAATTTTCTACTTTGCAGGAAATTATCCTGACTAAAATGCTATGGGCTATAAAGGAATGAGAAACTCATGACAAAGGCCAATATTGTGACCCTTGTGTGATTGGCTGTTTCACTAAGCCTCTCGTGTTAAAGAAATTGCTTCCATAGTTTAATATAATAGTTATTTAACTAGAGGATGAAAATTAATTTAAAGTTTGGCATAACATACAAAAATAGGGAAGAAAAAGAGGTGTAGAGGTAGATGAATACATGGGACATTATGTAAACAGAGGTGGTTGGGTGGAAGCAAACACATCCTCTACTGTGAGATGACTGAACCTTCTTTTGATTATGGCCAGCTAAAAGTCATAACTCTGGAAACAGAACATTTATAAACAAATTTGACAACTGATTGTAATGATTGCTACTCATCCTTGAGCTTCAGGTTATAATTTGGTATTTGATTTTTATTTCATATTTGACTGTATTTTCTTAGGAGTCCACCAAGCGAGTGCTAAAGAACTACTTAAAGCAGATGTTACTCAGTGCATTTATCACAGTAAGGGGGCAATAATCTGACTTTCAACAAATGAGGTACTCTCTGTAAGCACTTTACAATTGTTCATGGATAAAAAGCTACCTGGAATTGCATAGACTTCTTTAGGGCAGCCTGCTGTTCTTTAAGATAATCTTACTTGTAAGGTGCTAATTAAAAAAGCTAACAAAATTTGATAGAAAATGTAGTCTGATGCCTATGTTTTGTTAAAAAACTTTTCCAAACTAGGAAAAACAAGGATTTGTAAACCAGACATTTTATAAGATGGATAACTTTGAAGCTGATTATGTCAGATTTGTATGTCCAAGGACCTGACGACATGCTTACAAGATGTGCACATGATAGTAGAACCAGACAGGTTTTAGAATTTCAGATGTCAGAGATCCACCAATTTTTTATTTTTTTTTAATTAATTAAGAGAAAAAATAACTTGTATATCTTAACGGAAAACAGTCATTCTCATGTGGATTATCAGATTGGTGATTCGTAAAAAGAAATCCTAGCAGAATTTGGTATATTTCTTGAAGACATGAAGGATAACCTGACTGAATTCAGGAATTTCAGTTCAGTGATGGATAGCTGAATGAAGCAGAAGTGATCTGTAGAAAATAGGATATAAGATTAGATGATATATTCATCTTCTGTGGTATTAAACCTTTCCTCCACAGGGATGGTGTGACACCAGCTTTGTCATTTCTTCCATTTTGAATTATTGGTATTTCCAAGGCTCTTGTCATAACTTGTACATATGAAGCAAGAATGTCCTGATGATCAAACTAATGGATTTAACAAATGACAGTGACATTGACTTACTTCAGGATCAGTCTGAGACTGTAAGTGAGGGGAAGTGTTTGGTTCTTATTTTCTGGTTTTTAAAACTCTTGAGGCTGTTTTGGAACTGGCCATTTACCCAAGGAAGCAGGCAGAAATGAAATAAGACTGGATTATTAACCTTTCTAATAAGCACAGAAATTTGAAGACACTGCAAAATTTCTTTTCAAAACAAGTATCAACTATTGAGAGTATCTGGTTTTCTTTGAATGATAGCATCATTCTGCAAAATATTTCAAATCAAAAAGGATTTTAAAATAATAAATAGCACCTTATAACAACTAAAGGAAAACAAGAATTTTATTTTAAAAATCCATCATCCTGAAACTGTTTTTTTTTTTGTATGAGAAGCTTTTGTAATCTGTCACAAAAGTGGGGGAAAAAAAAGAATAAAAAAAAGAATTAAAAAAAAGAATAAAAAAATCCTCCCACTGTCTTCTAGATGTCCTGATATACTGCCATATCTTAGGCGAAAATTATAGTTTTTGCATTTTAAAATATTTTAACTTCTTTTATTCCTAGGACAGTGACAGCAGAAATTTACTAGGAATTAAATGTATTTTTAAGTATTTCTTAATTCTTTCTCAGCATATTCTATTGAATACTCCTGCTGCCAGCTATGGAGCTTGTGGGGTTCTTTTGTGTGTGCATGAAGAGACAAAAGCCTCAGGTAGCCTAGATGTAACCAAGGGAGTCCAAAATCTTTTCGCTTTCTCTACAAAGAATTATTCAAATAAATGCATACATCTTTATGCTTAATTAAGCAAATACATTTGGAAAAAATTATTTAGAATGTCCTGGACTGAGGGTTCTCTTGGGAAAAAGGAAAGAAAATAAACGAAGATGTGGAAACAAAGAAAGACATAAATAAATTATTAAGAGGATGCAGTTTAAGAGCTTTCCTTCTTTTCAGGAGTGAGAAGATTTATGAAGAAAGCAAAATTAAGAAATCTGAAGGCTCATTGCAAGTCTTCTTCACAAAATAAGGAAAACTTGCAAAATTGTGAGGTCACTGGGAATCTAAAGTAATACTATTTTGGTTTTTAGGAGGCATTTATTTCACTATTTCACAAAAACAATAATATGATATTTCTGACTTGCCTCATGGAAACTGCTTATGGCTTTTAGTTTAGCCAGTTCCTTGGCTTTTTCAAATTCATCTCTACCTTCCCAGGGAGCAGTTGCTCAGTTTCCAACCTTGGCCATGTTGTACATGCCAACAGGACAGCAAAGATGAAACAGTGTCTTCATTGAATCTCTTGCCTTGTAATTTGATAAAATATTTCTGCAATTAGGCCATCAGCCTTTGGAATGGGCAAAGTAGAGGCACCTGGCATTTGAGGAACATTTGAGCATATGCCTGAAGTTTTCTGAAACCTTAAATGTATATTTCGGTTTCACCTTGTTGAAGGAATTGACTTATCACAGGTTTCTGTTTACCCCATTCTGCGAAGAGAGTACCTACCATGTCAAGTAAAAAAATTAATGATGGAAGGGTTAGCAAACAATTCCCATCTGACTGTGCATTTTAGTAGTTTTCAATTGTCATACACATAAATATAGAATTTAAAATGTTCTGATGTACCCATCATTTCCCAAGGACTGCTCTGATTTTCTTTATTCACATATTCTAAGTATCAGAGGAGAGCAGTATATTTGACTATAGCCTTAAAGAAACACCCCCACAGATGCCCTTTATAATGTCACTTTTAAAATACAGGAATATGTTGCTTTGCACTGGAACCAGCTGGCTTTACCAAATTGTGTATAATTTTAAATGATAAAGCCATTTTACTAGCTCTTGCTTTTAGAGATGTAATTTGAATACCCAGGAAATCAATATCTGCTTTGTTACATGATTACAACCAAATAATTGAAATATCAGAAGGGCAGTGAGCCGCAGAGCCTTTGTACTGAACAAATAAGACATTATAATGACGATGCTTTGAGTATAAATGCAGTTCTCAATTTAACTGTGTGCAACTTCTGAAAAGTACTTTTTTGGCACTCTACAATCGGTGTGTAAAAATGAACACCTGAAAACAGCAGTGACACTTTTCAGGACTCAACAGTCTCATCAGTTTTCAAATGGAACTCCCCATTGCTCACCATAGCTGCAGACAAGCCACAGAAAGTCCATTCAGGGAAGAATATTATGCAAAATCAAGCCAAAGTAACGAGATTGATTTTGTACAAGTCTGAAGGATGGAAACAAGCTGCTGCTTTTTGCAAGCTAGGAACAATGCTTTATAAACCCTGGCTCCTCTGAAAAACAGAATAAAAAGAAAGGATCTATATAAGGGAAATAATTCATGTTTTCACTTGTGAAGAAGAAAGGATTCTCCCTTATGATATAAAATCAGGAGAATCTGTAGGTGAAGCACAAGTCAAGGTTAATATAAATTATGTATCTGCTACTTAGTTGCACAGCAGAGCAAAGGAAAAAACAGGCTTTCTTATCAAAGAAGAGTTGCAATATTATTTCAAAGATATTCACTCTGATTGTAGGATAATAGTTTTAAAACTGGAGTAACCATGAAGGTTGAGCAGCTTGCTTAATGAAGCGCTAGCCTTTCATCCCTAGCAGTATAATTTAAATCCATCTTTCAGTCCTAAGTAAAATGAGTGGCCTCATCTTTGTCCCTCATGGACACTAATACACATTATATAACCACTGCATGTAATTTGACACAATTTAGTACAAACAGCCATTTTGTCAGTAGAACACCAAGCTTCAGCTGTCACAAAAGCTGAAATAACTCTTTTTAATTTTTTTTCTCCAATACAACAAATTTCAAGATTACTTATGTTTTTGCTGAGGAGTCTGTAATAATCCCCATTTTTTCCCAGTGAAACCTTCATTCCAGCTGTGATTCCTTATCTCCAACTTCTGTATCAATTTTTTAAGATCCAGATTTTAACAATGAAGTTTGTGTTACATCTATTCTTTATTTTTTAAGTATCCACAGGATTTCACTTTTAGATCTAAAACTCCTGGCATCTTATATGCAACATCAGTAGCTGCTTTTGAGAAATTGAACAAGGTGAAAGTAACATTAAGTGAAATTTTGCACGTAGTCTTGTAGTTGATTTTCAGTTACATAATCTGTAAAATTGTTTACTTTTCTAATGTTCACTATTACTAATGTAAATAAGATATTTTTGTGTATTCATAACTTACAGTGATGAATGTGACACTAAATATAGATGTCAACATAAAATTATTTTTCAATATACACAATAAATAGCTTTGTCACATTTTGTGCGTCTTTTCAAATAAAGTGATCCAACAAACACTGATGTTTAGAGAGCCCATAGGCAAATGTATTAGACTTGGAAGATTTTCACTGTGAAATCATCTAGTGACCTAGTGAGTGATAGTGATTACAGACAAAGTGCCCATTGTCAGGATAAAGGTGAGCTACTTTGACATTTTTCTCAATGTTTCACCTGCCATGCAAATAACTTATAAAGTTAGAGGTTTCATTCTTTAAGGAACACTAATTGATTCTTGTTTTGTGCAGTGAACATAGAGCTTCAGTTCATGTCAAGAGGTGTTTGCTGTTTGTTCATTAGTACAAAGTCAAAATTTTGGTCACATTCAGGCACATAGACCTGGATTAGGATAGATAATATATGTAATTCTCCTTTGAGAACATCAAGAGGAAATGGCTTCAAGTTGCACAAGGGAAGGTTTAGGTTGGGTGTCAAGAAGAATGTCTTCAGCCAAGGAGATGTCAAGCATTAGAACAGGCTGCCCAGGGGAGGGTTTGAGTACCCATCCCTGGAAGTATTTAGGTCGTGTTGATGTGGCACTTAGGGACACGATTTAGTGACGGACTTGGCAGTGCTGGGTTAGTGGTTGGATTTGATGATCTCAAGGCTTTTTCTATGCTAACAATTCTATAATTCCTAATTTCTTCACATGGTATGCATGTGCAAATATGAATTCTTGCTCTGCTACTCCCATAATTTAATGGTAAATTTTCTATATAGTGATTGTATCAGTGGTTCCTTCTGCATAGTGTGTAGTCTGGCAGTCTGTACCCTTTTTTTTTTTTTTTTGTTTGCTGAACACTATCAGATGCTTTTGTTCTCTTCTGCATAGTGAAAAGTAAGGTTGTAAAGTTTTACTAAGAACAGCAGCCTCAGTGAATTAAATCCTACCTCAGCAAAAGCAACTGCAAAAGCAGCTGCACAGAGTTTGACTCTGATTAGTACCAAAATTATTTTAAATAGATTTGTAGGAAAAATAATTTATAGTAAAGCATCCACAGGTTAGCTAAATCTGACTAACTTTTAAGAAGCATTATACTGGTATATTCAGTAGGATACTCAAATTTTTAAAAAACCCTATTTGGGACATTATCCCCATTTGGATACTGACATACAGTAAAGATACATCTAAATTCTAAAAGGGTCATATATTTTTTGATTTAAAGGTACAAGACATACACATTTTAAAAGACTCATGATAAATAATTAATTCAGTATTTTAAAAATGATAGTGCCTTTATTTAATGTTCATACACTCTAAACTAAACTCTTGTGATCTGTAATTAAACAACCCCACTAGTGAAAGCCATTATATCACAAAAGGAAAAAAAAATCCCTTCCTCTCTTAAGATTACAAACTATCCATGTCTGTTTACTTGTAAACCATATATCTTGTGTTAGCCAATAAGGTTTTAGGCCTTCTTTTTTCTAACTGCAATCCAATTTACTTGCAGCTATTTTCATGCAGATAATTAATTCAGAAAGGAGTGTGGGGATGTCCTGGGGGGACTTTATGATTCTGAATTGTATCCCCATTTATCTGTTTAGCCCAGAAAGCTGAAATGTTATTGATTCTTAACAACATGATACTCCATTGTTGTAATGCAACAATATAAATTTTGTTCAAGTAAGAATAACGTAAAGGTGTGCTTTGTGTGAGAGTAATGGCTTCCCATACTCTTCCTGGTTCTGATAATACAGCAGTAATGTTTAAAATTACCTGGAATTTAATCACTTCTCTGAAAACAGGTGTGTGCATCCATACTAATATTTTCATTCATTTCTGTCCACGAGAAGCTTTCTTCTGCAAAATTAATACAAAACCCCAATACTCAATAGTACTTTAATAGCAGCAAGCTGTGTTTTCTTGGGGTAAGGAGGGGCCTGAGGATAAAACAGAGAACCCATGAACTGGATTATGACTTGACATAGTACTTAAATCCACTCTTCTAATAAGCCTAAAATACCACATCAAGGAGACTTTCAAAGACTACCTTTTTACAAAGTCTGTACAGAAGTCTCTTTTTCTCAGTCTCAAAAGCTTTCAAGGGCAAAAAGGCCAAGACATGAACACTGTCTTGTCTGCAAAATTCATATCAAACATAGCATTTAGGAACAGTTTTCTATTCCATGTTTTATGAGAGACATTTAAACAGTTACTGGTTTAGATTTCGCTTAATTATTAAAGAAGGCATTCAATCTTGAGTATTTTTTATAAATCCTTTTGACAGAAGGAAAGCCCACTGAAATTCACTGATTATCAGTTTAATATTTGTGTACTGTGAAAAATGACTTTGCTTTGTTGATTATTAAAATGCAATTGTGATTTTTCAAAAAGACATTTTGCTTGGTTAACCTTAAGGAGGAGGCTGCAAGGTTAACACCAGTTGTTACCTACAGGCCCAGAGTGCACTGATCTGTAAAGATATTACCAAAGAAAAATCTATATGATTCTATTCAATTAAAACTGACATCTACCTCATCATCATCATGAAAAGAAAACAGAAAAGGCCATGGAAGCAAATATCTCATTATCAAGTGTGACAAAGATTTAATTAGGGTAATTTTTCAAGAATATTTGCTTACTGGGCTGTGGCTTTTATATGCCTCCAATTCTTCAAATATTTACAGTCTGTGTTGCCTGTACAATAAATGAGCAATAAATTCAGCAAGGTCCTCATACAAATTTTTTCCCTTTTTTCCCCTCACATAAAGGGGGAATGCACAGATTCACTGGAGCAGAAGTCATTCTTTGTACTGCACTAAGTAAAAGCTGTTGCAGGAATGGAGCTCAGAGCTGTAATCCAACCCCATTTTAATGCTAAATTCCATTGAAAACAGGAAGCAGGTCTTGGAATTCTGAAACTTTATTTCTTTTTAAATGCAGTTCTTATGGGGTTTACATATA
>JANRMJ010000066.1:72803251-72816719 GCA_025584955.1 Alethe diademata | reverse complement strand
CCTTTCCCCTTCTCTTTTTTAATAAAATGTCAACACTGGTATTTCATTTACTGGAATTAGATTTACAACCCTTTCTCTACAAGAAAAGGAGATACATTTTTTCATTGGTTCCCTAAATTTCCTGTCTATTGCTTTTACATTTGTTTTTATTCTGATGTATACTCATTTTCTCAGTAATTTTCACCAAATAATGTCCCCAGACATACTACAAGCTGAGTCTTTATGGAAAATCTCAGAACTATGTGCTTTGCTTTGTTTTGTTTTGTTCAGTCACATAATGATAGAGCACACCTTCAATCGTCTGTGAAGTGCAGGGTGTGTATTTCCATAAGGCACAGCCGATTTTGCTTTCCCTATGCATAGCAGTTAAAATAGATTGCCAGGTAAGCTGGTGTGTCTTCAGGTGCTACTTCCATGACTATAAACAGAGTTAAAAATGTCACAAGAAAAAGTGCTAAGCAAGTGCTCTATTTAATGGGAATCCTCAATATGGGACTCCGGAGCGAAAAGGTTACACAGGCAGAAGGCCATTCTAAAGCCCCCAGGTGGACCGGCCAGAGGAGTCCTTCCTGAATGGTCTCTTGAATGGGGAGCGCTGGGGATTAAGGCCTCTCTTTCACTTGGGTAAGGTCTGGCAAAGGAGCTGACTCCAGTGGAGAATGTCAAACCTGTTGGAGGTTACTTTGTGTTGCAAAGCAGCTGCATAAAAAGAGAGTTAATTCTCAGCTCCCCAGAAGTCATCTACACTTAGTTTCAGGAACATAGGTTTCATGTGGCCAAAGGCTAATGATAAGACATCTCCCAGACGAAAAGTTAAGGGCACAAACTCTCTGCCAATAAAACTGAAAAAGTGAACAAAGCTGAGAAGTTTAAGAGTGGTTTGAGTTATTTCTATGAAGTCTGTAGGGTTTTCTTTTAGGAACTTGCATCCAGAGAATTAAGTGTTGCTTTGTGTCCATTGCTAGGTGTAAGAGAAATACACATGCTTCTTTTTCTTTTTTTTTAAGCAAGCAAGTGAAAGTGTTTGTCTTCTTTTTTTTCAGTGTAATAATGTGCAAGAATCTGTTACAAATGAGAAAATGATCAATAGTAACAGCAATGTCGAGTCTCATAGTTGTGTCTTAAAATGAAAATCAGTCTCCATGTAGAAGAAAGAGCTGTCAAGACAATTCTCCTCTCTTGCTGTGGAATAAGTACATAAATAAGATAAAAGCATTGTGAAAAAATAAATTCAGTCCAACAACCATGCAATTTATTCTTAAAGTACTATAGTGAATGCAGAATTTTACTACCATAAGCTGCCACATAAATGACTTTAAATCATATGGCTATCTTCAAGATTAGTAGAAAATACTTATTCACGGCCAGTTAAAATATATATTTGTGCATGTGTGTGTATGTAAGTACGCATATTATTCTAAAGTGATAAACAACTCAAACTCATAGTATGAGTTAATTGTGCTGATTCTCAAGAGCCCAAGGAAGGCAAGTGAATAAACTGTGAAATGTGGGGAATAGAGAAGGTAACAGGCATGATGGAATAGAAGGAGGCAAGAGATGCTACATTTGTTTAATTTAAGAGAGTCTTTTATATGTAACATTCACAGAAGCTGAGGCAGATGCTAAATTAAATTACTGTAAAATAGGTTATGATATTGGATACTATTTCTTTATATCACTATATGTCACTGAAGAGGTGTAAGAAGAAAAAGACACTCTTTTATAATCTGCAAGTCTGGACAATGAATTATCTGTGGTTATATAAGAAAGAGTTGTGGAACATATCATGCATATTTTTGTCAGGTTCCTAAGATGCAAGTCTGAACTACATGTGAACAAACAGTGGTAATCTTCCTTTATACTTGTGAAGAAAAATAGGTATTTTTGAAGGAAGGTAATTATTTAAATTATTCTGATCAGTTTAGCACTGCTAAGGACTCAGAAGGATGATTATGCTAAGATCTATACACCAAAGCTGAAGCTGTATGAACATTGGAACAAAACTGAAGAGGAAAAATAATGACGAATGGTTTAGGAAGAATAAACGGTGAAAAAAGACTGAAAACACCACTTCTCATCTAGTCTAGAAGAGATAAAGAGACTAAAATAATCCTCAAATACGTGGATGATCATTAGAAAGACAATTCATGATCTCCTCTTTACCTGAGGACAGAACAAATCATAAGTGACCTAATTGCAGAAAAGAAGATTTAAATTAGTTTAAGAAAAAATATTTCTTAAACTGTAGGGAGAGTTTAGCACTGCAACAAGCAGCCCAGGGATATGGTGGAATTTCTGTTATTAGATCTTTTTAATGAACATATTTTTAAAAAATATATGTTTTCTACTTAAGAATGATTTCTGCATTCCTAAAAATAAGATTATTTTCTTTCTTGAAAAACTATATCAACATGCATGCCTTACATTATTTTATCTGTGAAAATTTTACCCAGAGGAAATTAAATACTGTAAAAAGACAATAATACTAAAATCAGATAGCAGATCATAAGACCACTGAGACAAAGCTTCTAGCAAGAGTTTTGAGAGCACATTTTGGAGTTTGGAGAATTAAATTGTTCTTTGAAAGGTTCTTGGTCACTACTGTAAGATTATTTTTAAAGAATAAAATGACAGCTCTCTATTTGGATTTGAAGGATTTTTTTATTATACCAAAGGTGACCTTCAATGCCATTCTTTGTAGCTTTTCTAGTGAGCATTTCAGATTTTTATTTCTCACAAATATGGAATGTAAGTTTTTCTGGTTGTGTTTTGTTTGTTTAATTGAGAATCCTGAGCTGTCCTTAATTAAATTTATTGATTTTTTAATAATATTGAGTCAGAAATGATAGTCAGTGCCCAAAAATTCCAGGGAGATCTACTAGTATAAGTGAATTTGAAAAACACGGCTCACATGCATGATAATTTACTGGAGAGAAAAAAAAACAACCCTGTGTTTTGTATCAATTAAGCTTATCAGTCCAGATGTGGTATGCAAGATAAACATACCTTTGTGCTATCTTGGCACAAAGCAATAATTCATTGATTGTGTTAATTATTGGTATGCTGCACAACTTCTCCCTTGGCCAGATAACCGGCTATGCTATGCAAAATCTCCACAAGTATTCCAGGTCAGGTAATTTTTCAAAACTACTCTAGTGATAATATTTCATATTTGTATCAATGGTGAAAGCTTTGTGGGCTGAGTTTGAAAGCTCCTATCAGCCTTCTAGGGAAGGTAATTCAGCTGCAGGGCATCACAGAGCTTGAGCTCAGTCTTAACTTTCTGATGATGCAAACTGAGCAAAGGGGAGCAGGGAGATTACTTTGGAAAGAGAGCACCTGGAGGAGTAGGGCAGTTCTATATGCTCCAAACATAAGACCTGTGAGAGAATAAGGGTAAAATAAAAAAGTGTCCCAGCCCCACCTTGTCTTTACTGTATTCTGTGAAACAGAATGGGCAGAATGGATTGTCTCATTCTCTGCCTTGTATTCTAGACAGTACAGCACTGTAGACAAATTTGGGTGAACTCTGCTAAAAATAACAGTAGTTTTCACAAAGAAATTCACCATTTTTAACCTTTTTTGTTGCTGATGAAAATATTAAACTGTTTGAAAAGGGTTTTTTAAACAATGTCTTCACTATTTTGAGTTTTTCTTTCCCTTTGTTCCTTATTTCTTTATTTTCTGAGTGCCTTGTTTTGGTTTTTTATATCCCACTGCCTGTTTTGAAATGAGCTGTGTTGTCAGTGACAGGTACGGGAACTCAATATAGATTCAGCTTGCTTATACTGAAATTGCTAATTTCAGTGCAACAGCATTAATGGAAAATGTGTAAATCTGCTATATATACAGCAAATACTCATGTATAATCATTCTGCACAAGAATCTCAGGGCAGAAACCTACAAAAACAATAGCTTTTACACAGAGCAGAGAGAAAAAAGGGCTGAAAAAGGAACAAAGAAGCAAGAGAAAAAAGAAATTGAAAGATGTTTTTAGGGCCAGATTTAGCAAATCTGGTTAGATCTGGAGTTCTCTTTTTTGTTTGTTTTCTCCTCTCCTTATGAATGCTGTCCATTGAGCAGTTTATCTAGGTTGAATAAAATCTTAGCTATTTTTCTACAAAGCGATCTGTTTCAAGGAGCTTGGATGTTCTGGTTTTCTCTAAAGACCAGCTGGCTTAGTACAAATCTTGCCTTATACCTTCACAAATAACCTACAACAATGTTTCTACTGTGTAAATGCTGATTACACACCAAGATTCCTATTCTGATACATTTTTGTTGTGGTTTTTTTTTTTTTTTTTTTTAAGAACGCATTTTGCTAAATCACACTGTCGTAAGTTGTGCAGGTCTCCTAAAAAAGATTTTTAAAAAAAATTGTTGCTCCTGAAATTGTATATCAAATTTTAAGATAGCTGGGGTTACATGAATAAAGGGAATTTAGATTTTTTACAAATATCACAAAAGAAAGTAAAAACATATTTTCCCATAAATCTGATATGCTATAAACAGGGAAAAAATTGCAAAGTACTTAATGAAATAAATGTCAAACTTTTTTTCCAAGCTGAAGGTAGGCATCATTGTTGCTATTTTTTAAAGAAGACTTGAAAAATTGTCTATGCAATCTCAAAACCTAAACAAGACACCAGATAAAGCTTGATCTTAGTAAATTTTCAAAATTATTATTGTTGTAGCATTTATTTGACCCAATAGCATCTGTGAATGGCAGAGACCCTGACAGTGCCACTGAAGTGACTTAGAGAAAGCTGAGGCTTAGTACAGTTGACAATAAATCAATATTTTTGTCATCAACTTCAAAGGATTCAAAATTAATAAACAAATACATTTTTCTTAATTTTCAAATAATTAAAAATTGAGTATTTGAATGAAATATGAATTACTGAATTAAAAAATAACAACAGTTTTTAAAGTTAAATAAACAGGTCTTATTACTTTATAACTGTTTTCATTTTATTTTTTTTTTCCCAGTAAGATCCTGCTCTTGATCTAGAAAAATTTTAAGAGAGTAAGCTTGGCTTTCTAGATTTCTGTCTGCTATGGAGTACCAAAAAACAATGCTGGGCTATATTATCATCTCAGAAATTCATATATAAAAGAGTCTCTTCATACAGCAGCTTCTCACTTGAGAATCATCTGAGAAAGAAATGTAGTTCACATATCTCACTGGAGCAAAATGAGAATTCACTGCATCACACCTGATAAATAAATCAAGTCCATGTACACTTCTTCAACAGAACAGATTGAATAAAAAAGCAAAAGCAAACTAGAAGGAGTTGGTGGAGTGTTTTTACACCAGTTTTCTACAGGTGACAATTTATTATTTTAAAAAAGCAAAAATGAAAATTATTGGTGTTAGAGTGTATCTACGTTTAGCTTGGTATCTCATATTCAGAAGTGTCATTGACAAAATTAATATCTAGCAGGGATACTTTCTAAATGTTCAGATTAAATCTGAAGTTTTAATGAAGGCTTATCTGTTTGAAAGTGCTTTGCTTGTGTGGTCATGTAATGGTAATTACATTTCTCTTCCGAGTCAGACAATAGAAAAGAAAGAGAAAACACAATAGTTTCCAGTGTAAAAGACTTCAGATCTCCACATAAAGGAATCATCACTTATATTAGAACTATCTATAATTCACAAAATACTGATGATGTTAATCTGCCCTAAATTTTCAGCCCGGATTTTTAAGCTTTTCTCAGAGATCTAAGAAATATCTTAGTGGAAACAAATCCTGTTAGAGAGCACTGAGGGAAAGATGTGCTGTAAAAGCTGCTTATCTCACCAAATTTTTCACTCAAGGGGAAAAAAACTGCACCTCAGCTTTTGACAAAGAACATATGCATGCCTGTCAGGCCAAGGTGCAGGCAGACACCATCTCCTCAGTTCCTCTGTGCCCTGGTGCCACTGGAGCAAACACCAGCACATGAGAAAATCCAAGCAAGATGAACACAGATGGAAACCCAATTGCATCCAACAGATCCCTTAGCTTGAGTTATCGATCCAATAAATAGAGCTACAATCTTTTTTTTCTTTCAGCAAACATTTATTATTCCTTTTAATTTCCTTGATTCTTTTTCCTTTTGCCAGTTCCCAGGATCATATCTAAATGCTATCATTGCATTAATGGATCATATCTAAAGTATTTCCTGGAAGGCTGAAAAATAAATTTTCTGTCAAATGTTAAACTGTGCAAAACCACAAGACGATAAGTATAATAGAGAAGCAACTGGTAGCTGTGTGTCAAACTAATTTTATTAGAGTCTAATTTTATTAGAGTTCTACATACGTGAAAATGACAAGATTGTCTTTAGACAACAGAGTTGTAAATAGAACAAAATCGGGTTGGAGATTGTTGGGCAATTTTGGCTGAAGACTCAAAAATCAATAGATACATCACTTCCTCTTGTGAGTAGAGAACTTGGGGGACCAAGACCTTCCATCCATCTGGAATGGAGTGGTAGAAGAAATGGATGGACAGCAAAGAACATAAATACAAGGGAAAATTAAGTCAAAAGGCAAAAAATTAATGAGCGAAAGAGGTCAAAGAAGAATACCCAGAAGAAAAGCTAGCAGTAGTTCTTAGATAAAGAACATGCTCTGGACTAACTCTGACTACAGCTTTCAGTGCAGAAAATCACTAGACCAGAATTAACTACTGGTATGGGAAAATCTCATAGAAGGAGCATAAAAGGCAAAGAGGTCAGAAGCCTAAGTTGACCAGAGAGATTATAGCAAGGAAAGTAAATTTCTGATCTTTCTGCTCTGATATAAGATGTTACCTTTAAAAAAAAAAAACAAAAAAAACAAAAAAAAAAAAAACACCTGACCACAGGGCCTGATAAAAGCAGAACATTATGGAGTTAGCTCTGTAACAGGAGGAGTTTCCTCTGTGAAGGCAAGCTAAAAGTTAAGGTGGTAGTTATTCTTGACTCTGAATATTGGCAATGTATCCCAAGAGCAACAAGGTTGCGGAAGACAGAGTATGAGTACAAGCAAAACAGCAGTGATTAAAATATAAGGCAAATAGTAGTGTAAGCTTGCAGTACACTGCAAATTTTTGTTCCCAGGTAAGCCCAAGAAACAAAATCTGCTCTTGTAATCAGACATGAACAGCAGGAACAACTCACAAAGCTAATGATGGACTCAATTTCATTTAGTCTATAATGAGATACAATAATTATGATAAGCATCCCTGGACTTCACCTTTTTCTCCCACCTTGTTCATTTATGCAAACACTTATGTGTATGTAAATAGCTGGGTGCCATGGAGAGCTGCTTGCTGCCTTAGTTCAATCTACTTCTGCCTAGCATTTTATCAAATTCATCAGTTTAGAAAGGAAAGACATTTGGCTGAACCTCAGGGAGGGAAAAATTACTCTGCCATGCACACTTCTCATCTTAAAATATTTAATCTATCATACACTAAAAAAATACCGTTTTTACAAACTAAACTGATTATTTAAGTATGCAACACATATGAACATTTCTTCTATGGAGCAACACTATTATAATAAAATGCTCTGCTGTAACTCACTATTTTCATAAACTATTTAGGTAGTCCAAGAATGAAAAATGAAAAAAATTATGAAAATCAAACTCCCTTCAAAAGCAATTGGGACAACAAAAATAAGTAAAATTGAAAGATTAATCAAATAGATTGTTTGCAACAGTTGAAGCCAGCTGTATTCAGAGAAGATAATAATATGTTCATTAAAGTCTCCTTAATCTCTTATTATTTTATCAAATTTCAAAATATAATGGTGCAAAGGCAGTTTGGTGTTTGTGATATTTGAATAACAGTTTTTTTACATTTTAACATATAGAAATAATTAGAAAGCAAAAATGTTTCATAAGTGATAGAAAGCAAAGGATTAGATCTCCTCTCAAAATCTGTGAACTTAACTTATGTTGCCGAAAATTGAATTGAAGGTAAAATATTTCTGTGGTTTCATTTTCTTCCTAAACCTTGTGTCCTAGTTAGGGCCAGGATAGGGGTAAGTTTTTGCAGTAGCCAGGAGGGGGATGGATAGGACCCAGAGGTTATTCTGTACCATTTCAAATCATTTTCCATGAATGGGGAAGGGCTCATTTCTGAGTTGTAGTAACGTGGCTGCAGTCAGGCTCTGCAGTGAACATTTTTCATATTTATCCCTATTCTTTGAGAAATGCTCCCAACATATCCTACACAGAGGTCCTAGACTTGTTTTTGCATTTCGGCAGGCAAGCCTAGCTCTAAAACACACAAAACATCCTGCAATCAATTAACTCTTATGAAAAAGGTGTTACTTGGAGATTCTGTGTAAGGCAATGGAAGGTAGAAAGCAAATTATTGATGTAGTTTGGAAATGTGTATTTCTCAGAATGAGCCTTCTATAGCGCACAAGATGCCTGGTAGTCACAGATTCATCTGTGTGTTTTTTTTTTAATATGAGTTTTGTTGCTGCTTATTACCCAGTAGATGCACACATTTTGACTGTGCAGTGGCTGTAATTATTTACCCATTAACATTTTGGAAAAGATTTGAACATAACTTCAGAGGAAACAATCGGAACTACATTTGGGGTTAAGTGGGAAAACACACGGTGCAAAGCAAAATGAGGTCTTTATGAAAGTTGTTAGGCTCAAAGTGACAAACTGAATCTAAACACTATCCATGTACTTTAAGTACTACTAGCAGCACCTTTGGAAAACACCTTTTTTGCGCAACATTTATTCAGCATATAGGGGCTGAATGTCAAAAACCAAAGAGAACATAAAGATCTCTAATATCCATATGTAAACTCAGATTTCAGTTTAGCATTTTCATGAAGAAAATTAACATTCAACAGAAGAAAGATAAAGTTATGTAGTGGACAGTGCAATGTTACTCAACCTATAGTTAAAGAACTTTACATATTTATAGCCTACCTTTCGAAAACTTTCATGGGTAAGATTTCACTCTAGGCACAACTAGGATGTGAGTAACACAGAAGAAAGCAGCTTTTAAGACAGAAAAGACAGATGATCTGGACTTGGACAGTAGAAATAAAAAGTACTAATAATTCAAAGCGGAAATTCATGTCCTGCAAGAAATATTAACATAACTTGAGCCGCCCAAAGATGAGGAGACTGATCAAATTAGCCATTCAACCTCCCTTCTCTTTTTCAGACAGTAGAGAGAAAGATGGAATTCATCCTTCTTATTTCGAACACTCATTTAGAGCAGAGTGTATTAATTTTCCCATAAAATATAAAGGGACTACAAACTGATCAACTTAGACTCGATGTTGTAATTTTTACATACATATATATGTAATTAATGCCTTCACAGGAGTAAAAGTCTCACTTATGCAGTAAAGCCAATCACCCAAATGACTGCTCTGGTTTCAGTAGTTCAGGGGGCATATTAAAAATAAAATATCCACTCAAAAGAAAATAAATTTAAGTATATTTTCAATTAGATAGCTTCAATTAAATTGAGGTGCCTTCCTAAGAAATCTATTAATGAGATGGAGATTTGTGCAAGATTTGTTTCAAAAGTTGGGTCAGTAATGCACTTGCACTGAACTTTAAAACCATATTCCTTAGCTGATAATGATGAATTCATACTTTGACAAAAATCAATATTATTTGTAGCTGTCGTAATGTCTGAAATAATACCACTTCCTTTCCTTTGCTTTTAATTTAGCCATTTTAAATATTTGAGTAATAAATGCCTCAAACTGACCAAATTCCTGAATAAGTTCAAGTCCAGAAATCAATACTTTTAAAGAAACCCATAGAGTACTACTACATTTTTCAAGCAGATGACAGTGGTATCAGTTACATTACATATCTGTATTATGGGATTGTTTTGGAGATGATTCTCCAGAGAATAAAATTTTAAACACTCTTCAGGTTCATTAAGCTCTACTGTATAAAATGCTGAGCCAAATTCTAATAAAATAAAATGTCTGGATGTTCATAGTTTAGAGTCTGTGGACTCTGGAATATTTTCCCTAATGGGCATCACATAATTTTAATTTTCTGTGCATGCATTTTCAGAAACAACCAGAGTAAATTAGTTGCATCAAGTAGTTAGTTTAATTTCCTCTCATAAAATTCCAGAAATACCAAGGGATGCAGCCTGAAAAAACACATGAAGGCAGCAGGAGCAGTTTTGAGGCAGAGCAGACCTGGGAGGCAGATGGACAGCAGCAACACCCAACTCTGCCCGTCTGCGCCATGTGCTGCTCCAGCAGGGTTTGTGACCCAGGGGTTGGGAGCAGAGTGAGCTGCCTGGGAGATGGGGGTGTGCTGGTTCCTCCTGGGGATTAGCTACAAGGCTGGAAATGCGTAGCTACTGAGCACTTTGTAACTGTCTGGTATTGTGATTTATCACTTGTGTTGGTATTGATCCTTGTTAACGTGTTGTTCATAAATCAATGAACTGCTTCAATGCTAATGTGGTTTGAACCATGCAAACTCACTGGTTTTCCCCGTGACAGGATCCAACACAATTTACTTTTATTTTGCCCAAGGTCAGAAACATGGCATTTTTTAAACTAGTCTCTACATCATGAACATTTCCCTTCTTCCAGCATCACAACTTTAGGGAAAGAAACAGAGCAGACAGGCCAGAACTCATTGTTCAGAGACCAAAACCTATACTGAAAACCTCAAAATTCATATTTCTTTCCAAATATCATCTTCCCAGTTAGCTAATTTGCCCACTATTCTATTTCTTGGTCTTCAATTTCTCACTTCACCTTTTTCTTTGCTCGTCCTGGCAACAAAAGAAAATAAATTCCTCACTTCAGGGACAACTTTGGCAGGAGCGGGTCTTAAATTCTGTCCTTTCTCTTCTCTGTTGAGCCGATCATCTTTGTACAGATGATAATCTCCTTTAACAAGTAGCAAGGATTTAACTGTAATTGTTTTATTGTAGAGTAACTGCCATTTAATTGAAACACAGATATTCCCATACCAACAGGTGTGAAAATATTCTTATAATAATAATTTACAGGACAACTTTGGTGAAGCTTTATCTTTTGAGATGGAGGACCCAAATATGAAAATCCCTAGTCTGACAATTAAACTACATTTCTCATTAAAAAGACAAATTTGTCTGCTACTAGATTAATGTATAAAATATTATAATTCTTCTTTCTTGTTTTAAAAGAAAGAGCATTGAAATTTGTACAAACAAATCTCTATAGCTTAAAATTTCCCAGCTGTTCATCTCTTTTTATGTATTTATCTCTCTGAGATGAAGGCCAGCCATCTAGTTAAGGTGCTTAGTGTTGAAAATTGAAATTGAATGTGATAGGAAAAAGATGAAAACAATATTATAATTTTTCTCCCCGTTTTTCAAATAGATAGATAATCAGGGAGAAAGATGGAGGAAGAAATACCGATATTACATGTTCTCATAAAGCACACATTCAAGTTAAAATCAAGCAGATACTTAAGTGCTTTGCTTAATCAGAATCCAAATCTCTCAGAAGGAGGTAAGTATTTGAAGCAGGTAAGAGATTAGATTAGGATAGTAGACAAGTAAGACTGTTTAATTATCCTTTCACAGGCCACCCAATGCTTGCTTCAGGCTCTTTTCTCTGAAAAAATTATTTATAAGGGGATTTATTAACCATTTGCTGAGTTTAAATTTTAAAGTTCTCCTGTCACTTTCCTGGAAAGTAACTGCATGTGCAGCGATTGTTATAGGCTGGACAATGTCCCCGTTCTAAAATTTTGCTGAAGGATTGATTCTTACGTATTGTCAGCATCCTCTGGTATATAAAATCTCCATGAAGAATTAGCCTACATGCTTAAACTTTGCATTTGTACAAGCCAAAGTAGCCTCCAAGCTGCACCAAGACTAAAACTTGAAGAACCACAAGCAGAGGCAAAACAATAAATTTATGTATATAGGCATGTTCAATGTGCACGAAAAATATTTTTTTAGCTATAACTATAACCTCTTTTTTATTATTATTTTTTATTTTTTAATTTAAGGTCTTTATTTTTTTTCTTTTTGCTTAGCATGCAGGTATTGGTCTGGTTTGCAGAAATACTAACAGATAACTGGTCAAGTCGGTGACTATGGATGAAGCCGACATGGTTTCAAGAATTCCTCTGATTTCAAGATAAGAGTGAAAAATCCTAAGAAATATTCTCATGAATTATAAAAAACAAAGTAGATCTGGTTTTAGATTGTGGCATAAATAATGATTTTTTGGTTCAAAAATATATGAATGCATGTTCAACAAGAATAAGACTAAAACCAAAAGTTTCTATATTGCCTTTTGCCTTATGATGTGAAACAATTTGACCTGGTTGCAGGAAATCCAAAAGCCTAATTATTTAGGTCTACAAGACTTTGACAATAGGGTCTACAACCACAAGAAATGATCTAAGGTAGATAACTCATAACAGGATTTCATGTGCCTTACAAGTACCTGGCAGAGGTACAGACTAAAATCCATAGTTTTCTAGTACAGACTAAAATCCATAGTTTTCTATTGACATTTACACAGGAACACAAACTAAAATATCTTCTAAGCATCACCATCTCTAGTGCTTCCATGGATGTTACACTTTCTGTGTGCTTCCAAAGAACATCTTTTCACGTCATATGGCATTTTGAGTGGCTTAAAATGACATATTTACTAAGTGTGCTCTTATTTTAGCCTATATATTGAACAGCTCAATTTACAGGAGTGGCTGGTATTTTACTGTGAAATTCCAAAGGATTTATTATTAGGAAAAGAACTTCCATTGGTCTAAGACAGCAGGGTAGCCTGACAGACTGCCCTCACATAGACAAATCTGAGGAGGTTGGAGCTGATGGATCTTTCACTACTTCGTCATTACTTCATTGGCATAATTCAGATGAGCAAGTTTTTGAGTAAGGCTCAAAAATTCTTCTTTGGCACTAGAGAGCAAAGTATTTTCATTAATAAACCAAAGAAGTATTGATTTATTGTCTATTTATGAGATGAGTATTATCTTAATTCTATTTCAAGAGTGTTCCTACCATGGATAAAGTGATTGTCTCCAAATCTGCTTCTACTCTACAAAATCAGACATATCACTGAATTCAGAGACCACACAGAAATCCCACACAAAAATGTAGCTATCTAATCTTCCCAGAAAGGAATATATGTGGGTAAAAATTGTCCCAGTAAGATTGATCCAGATGACAAAAAAAAATGAATATAGTAAAAATCTTTTTAAGAGCTAGAAAAATACGACCTAATTTTCCCAGAGATGAGCAAATGAATCAAGGCTAAGGTCTTCATTGCAAAGATTCAGTTAAAAATATACTCTTTGATTTTGCATTTGTAAGTATCTAAGCAAAGGAACAACATGTTGACATAGTATCCAGTGCTAGAGAAAAGTAGAGAGAGATCTCTGCTGGTCTAATAGGGTTTCTCTATCAAAAAAAAAAAAAAAAAAAAAAAAAAAAAAAAAAAAAAAAAAAAAAAA
>JANRMJ010000066.1:72748810-72801136 GCA_025584955.1 Alethe diademata | reverse complement strand
GGGGGGGAAGGGATAGAGGCAGGAGAATAAAAAGCAAAAATATCCGCACGTTAAAATAAAAACCTAAGCAAAAGTGCTTTGAACATTAGGGCAAATAGTGACTATATAGTCACTGAAAGGATTTTTAATAATCTGAGAAAATATGTCAAGACAAGGATCAGTGACCATTTTAGTGCTGATCAAGCATAGTTTTTCTTTACAATCAGAATTACTGCAGAGAAAAGGAACTAAGAAGGCAAAGCTGTGACATAGAGGGGAAAAAAAGAAATATGATCAAAAAAGGAGAGCTCAACCTTCCTTACATTTCTCTAAAGGTAAGATATTTAATATTAGGTATTTTTTAAAAAAGTCTATAATAAGATTGTTACCTTCAAATTAGTCTTTTAAATGTGAAATAATTTCCATTAACCTCTATGAGACAACCCTGGAAGAAACCAAATCTTGGAAATTCTCACCAAAAGAAATTATGGATGAAGGCGATTATAATTTTGAACTAAATCTCACAGAAACAATTATCAATAAGAAAAATAATAATTAAAAATATCATAAAATTATTATAATTTTAAGAACTATATACCTTGCTGGTTTTAAAGGAAAAAAATAGTGCTAATCTCAAGAGTACTATTGTATCTATGTTTGGTATTAGCCTAGAGAAAACACAGACATAATATTTTTGCATGAAGTGACCAGTTTTAAAAAAATACTTGTTCATATTAAGAACTATATAGATGTGTCAAGTAATGTGCTGAATCTGGAGTTTTCACTTTTAGATGCCTGAAATCAGAGTGTGTCCTGTACCAAATAAAACATCTGAAGATGAGCCATGAATATGTCCAGCAATCATCATGGCAGAACTAATATTTGATTAGAAATTATAAAGCCTAACATTACTTAATGCTGAACTGAACTGACTTAGTCAAGGCACTAAAAATTTAGAACTGAAAAGTCCCTCATCATTATCTTGTGGCAGAGTAGCAGTGGCATGATGCATAATGATTCCATAACACGGGGGCTCTTTCAATGTAATTAAAAGTCAGTAGAATGGAACACAATTATAAGAATTTAATTTTTTTTTAAGGCAATGCGTGATCAGCCACGGAAACTCACTGTCACAGAAAATCATTGAGACATCATCTCTGCCAAAACCTGGAGATTAGAATAATTTTTTTATCAATTATAATATTTGTGGGTATCCACTGTAGAGAGGAAAGCTGCACTGGACATTATACAACCATGTGTATATTTATCTAATGTACATGGATATTGCACATTGGCTAGACCCCTGAAAAAATTCAAAAAGTAGGCACTTGTGTTTCATAAATCACTTACCCATAGGCATAAGTGCTGTTAGGTAAGGAGTTCACATACCAGAGTACTCATTTCACAAGTATTTAAACATCTGTAAGTTGTTTGTATTAGGTAGTCAAAGCTAGTCTTCCTTTACACTAACCAGAGAAAGCATTTCCAAAAGACACTTCACCTCACAGATGCAATATCTTGGGCTAATTCCCTCCTTGGATCTCTTTATTTCTTTAACTCTTTATATGGAGAATCTGGTGCAACTACCTTGAATCTAGTCAACAAACCTTTTAGTGACCAATAGGCACTAGACTAATACTGTCTTCAGCAGCTGTGCCCTGTCTGCAGAAAGAGAGACACATTTCCAGGAGAATTTATGCCTTTTAAAAAATAGATATGTAAAGTACTTGGCAGGATTTGTCCTCTTCCATTTTTTAGTTCTCTATATTAAACACAGGAATAGCCAAAATAACCAGTTGCAATTTGAATTAAACTCTTAGAACATAAAATTCGCTAGAGAAGATCACGCTTAGATGACTTGCTGAAATTAGGTACATTTGCTGGCTTAGCAGACAAATTAATTTGTGTGGGGTAAATCAGTTAATGATTTTTTGACAATAAGACATGAGATCTGATCATAGTCTGGGATGTGAGATGTGGTACCTGCTAGGTTTAATGAATTTAAAGTCCCTGAACAGTAGCATGCTGCCTACTTTGTTTGTCTCTGTACTGTGAGGTGCAGCCTCTCTGGAAGAACCTTCAGACATCATCAGAAGAAAAAGGGGAGTAGGACAATGATGAACTCATTTTCCTTGGTCTTAATAAGGAGCACAAGCATATAGCTAAAGGACAGGCTTCAATTTCTATAAGAACTATATTCATTTATTTAATTATTTATTTATTTATTTTCCCCTGCCCAAGGAAGAAATTCAGGGAATTCTCTGTGGTGCACAGAGTTGTATATCAAATCATGACGTGTCACTATGATAAGAATGCTCTATTTTTTTCACATATTTTAAAAGAATGTGTTAAATAATCCTTAAACTACTGATAAAATTACAGTAAAAAAAAAACTGAAAGTAAAAATCTAAGTCAATTATCAGGCAATAGGCCCTGAAGATTACAAAATGAAAATCTGAATCTATGTAACACTAGCAATGTCTAAAATAGACACATGGAATTAAAATGACAATAGCACTATTTTGGCCATTTTGAGAGCTAATACAAAATACAAATATATATTCACAGCAATGTTACACTATTGCCAAATCAAGATGGCTGAAAGTAACCCGGATGAGTATGCTAGTAAATTACTCAAAATTATATCATAGCCTATACAAAGAAACATTTCCTTTAAATATGTTAATGTACGTTGTAGAAAAAGAGCAAACCCTTCCAAAATGAATCAATAAAAGTACAAAAATATTCCACTGGTGTAATTTCTAATATGCATACAACACAAACACATCTGTAGTGTCGCAAAACTAAAGAATCAGTAACACAGTGATGATAATAAAGAGATATTTTTGCTGTTGTTGAACAGACACTGCACAGAGCCAGGGCCTTTCCTCCTTTTTGTTCTGCCAGGCTGGGGAGGGGGCTGGGGGTGCTTGGGAGGTAGGGATGAGTCACATCTGGAACAGAAGACCCAAACTGACCAAAGGCACATTCCAGGTCATAGAACATCATGCTAAGCACATAAAGTGGGGGGAAGAAGGGGGAAGGCGACGACATTTGGAGTGCTGTCGTTTGTCTTCCCAAGCTGTTACACATGATGTAACTCCTGCTGTCATAGAGATGGCTGAAGAGCTGTCTGCTCATGGGAAGCAGTGAATTGATTCCTTGATTTGCTTTGCTTTTGTGTGCACCTTTTGCTTTTCCTATTAAACTGTGTATATCTCAACCTACGAGTTCGCTACCTTTTACCATTCTGATTCAATCCTTGATCCTGCTGGTGGAGGAGTAAGTGAGCAGCTGTGTGGGGCTTAGTTTCTGGCTGGGGCTAAACCACCACAGCCTCCTAGGTCTAAAAGCATCTGAGGTATGCTCTGAGCACAAGCAAACTGTTTAGGTGTTATCCAGAAGGAATCCAGCTTGCGTGCTTTAATCTAGTGCTAGGAGAGTGGACAAATTGTGGCTGTGGTGGTGGCCTGGGCAGAGTTAATAGTCCCCACAGTAACTAATACGGAGCTGTGTTTTGGATTTGTGCTGGAAACATGTTGATAACACAGAGATGTTTTCATTATTGCTGGGCAGCTTTTGCACAGAGCCAAAGCGTTTTCTGCTTCTCACCTACCACGCCAGCAAAGAGTCAGGGCTACACAAGGAGCTGGGAGTGATGCAGTCTGCACAGCTGATGCCAGCTGATCAAAGGAATATTTCATATCATATGACCTCATGCTCACTATATAAAGTGGGGGGAAGAAGGAGAAAGATGGGGGATGTTTGGAGTGATTGAGTTTGCCTTCTTAAGTCAGTGTTAAGTGTGATGAGACCTGGCTTTCCTGGGACCCTGCTTTCCTGGGGATAGCTTAATGCCATCCTGCTGAGGGGAAGTTATGAGTGAATTCACTGGTTTTTTTGCCTGGGTATGCAGCTTTTCTTTGGATAATAAACTGTCTTTTTCACAATCCATAAGTTTTTTCTCATTTTTACTCTCCACATTCTCTCCCCCATTCTACTAAAGAAAAAGTGAGTGAGTGGCTGTGTGGGGCTGAGTGGTCAGCTGTAGTTAAATCTTGACAGTGGTAGATCAGCTTGAAAAGCTCAGTCCTGGGCCAAAATAATATGCCAGAGTGAAAATATTCATACACTCTGATGGAAGGGTCTGTTAAAGTAAAAACACCAGCTGTATTAGTTTGTTCTTTTCAGAGTCTTGCATTAATTCAAATATGGGACTGATAGGTTTCCGCCTTAGGGGGCATGTGGCATAAACCAATACTCCCCCAAACTCCATAATACACCACCATTTACATGTCACTTAACACTAGCTAACAGGTAACTGAAAGAAACTAGACTGACCCTAATCTGTTCCCTCCAAAATGCTGGTGTGAACTATGCTACATAAAAACTTTCTTATTGAAGGAGTGCCAAGGTTGTAGGTCTCTTTTGGAAAAACTAACAGTTGCCACATGTGGTCCCCTCTGGAGGCAATTGCCTTTGTTTCTTCCTTTTTAGGAACAGAATTTTCTTTGCAGATTTTATTGGCCCTAACTCCAGAGCAGCAGCATCCAGACACAGTTTTATGGATTCTGCATGTATCCCTTGGAACAGTTTTCTTTTCTTTGTTGTTGTTGTTTTTTGGTTTTTTTACTATATCCCAGCTTTGAAATGCAACTTTAGCTTAAATCATCAAAGTATCTTATCATTCACGTATTTAAAAAAAAAAAAAACAAAAACAACAAAAACATTCCTAATGCAAACATAATTAGTCTCTTTCTGTTAATGTACAAAGGGAAATGGAGGAAAGGGACAGTTGAATAGTGAGTCAATCACAGAGTAGTAACTAGAGCCTTGGTTATCAATTTACCTCCATTGTAGAAATGGTATTGATCAAGGATAATTGAAAAAAACCTACAATTATCAAGTAGAGAACGCAACTCACCCAGAGCATATCTGGAAATGTGGAGGAAATCATGCAGACTAACAATTATTTTATGTGATGCAGATAAAAAGTATCAAAAATACACACAGTATCAGCAGCAGCAGAACATAACAGATAAGGATTTTACAGATTCTTTCTGAAATAGATGCCATCAAAAATCATAAAGTTTTGGAGAGGAAATGAAAATATCTAAGATCTTTATAATTGAAAGCAAATGTGGAGCATTGGATTAAGATTTGATCTGGGACATATGTTTTGTTTTGTTTCTAAACAACTTCTCAAAAAGGACATTAAGGAATAATGTTATCCCAGTCAAATTAGGAATAAGACATAAAGTAAATTAATATTAAAAGAAATATATTGCCATCATAATGTTTTAAGATGATTAAGTATTCCAATTATATATTCTGATTATATATTCTGAGTTTTATATAAGGTTTTATAATTTTTTTAGATTATTTTCAATATTTGAAAGAAAGAAAGATATATGCAGATTATATAATTTATTGAGGTTTACAGTACTGGCTACATAATATTTTATCGCTATTTTTACATTAAAAAAATCCCCCCAAGTTCATTCAAATGACATGTAACACTGATGCTACAATGGTGAAAGAGGATGGCATTACTACGGCATCCAGAAAGGTCAGGGTGGCATAGCAAGGAAAGAAAGATGGATATGGAAACCTGAAGATTGGTTGATTCATTTCACAGAGGTAAATACTCGGTGCTGCATAACTGTCTCCTTTTAATTAGCTTGTCAAAAGACTTTTACAAAGGCCTCCAGTGGATTACTGAGTAAACCTGAACTGCAGATTATCTTTCCTGAATCATTTATTGTCTTTCAGAGCTTTTAATAGCATTGATCTAATCAAGCCAGTTCTATTTTCTTAACAATTTTCAGCTTTTGGGTTTTTTTTTTCATCATTAGTTACTACAAGTTTTGCAAGCAACACTTCCCCCCCTCCACCCCCATTTAATATGACTGTATTTGAATATGCACTTTAGATCATCTTTGATATCTTTATTTGGACTTCTCTACCTATCAATTCATCAGAGAACATAGTGTTTCCAAGATTTTTATTGCTGTTCTCTTTCACTGGTTTTAAATGTATTTTTATGTGAATGGATGATGCTTCATTTTAAGGCTACAACATTAACACAAGTTGTTCTTGTAAGTAAACAGGCATCCACAAAGGAACCTAAAAAGTGTTAATTGTCTTCCTCAATGCTCCATTTACTGTATCTTACATTATATTATCACTTCTATAAGCACAACTTTGTGTCACCAAACTTCATTGCAATTATTAGTGCGACACAGATATGCATTTTTGTTAGGTGGAATTTGACAGATATGGGAAGATGAATCAGGAATATGTATTTAGAAACTTTCTGACATGAAATTCTAAGGACTGGGAGGAACAGGGGAAAGAGACTGATCATCTTTTCCCATTGAACTTTTCCAAACACAGGTACTATGCCAATTTGTTAAAGTTGTTCAGAGTTGTAGGCATACCAAGGAGCTGTCAGAACCTTGGTGTAACCATTTAATATTGAGGTATTTTGCTCACCCTAAATAGTATAGTTGTAGGACAGAATGTCTGTCGCCTCTTTCTGCTGACATGCCTGTGTGCTGTTTTACAAGTGTCTTAAAGAAGATTAATTTTTCCAGAAGCACTGGAAAAATTACTGATATTATAACAAGGGATGGCACAGCATGGCACTTGCTGTATTGAATCACAGTCTACATGGACTGGGTATGAGAGCACCAAAAATATGCTGCTATCTACATCATCCAAAGCAGACTCTCAACTTTACAATTTAAAAATGTTAAATAATGTTAATCAGCCTTGTCTCTAGCACAGTAATAATGCTTTCCCATTTTGGGCATAAGAAAAATAGTTTATCTTCTTGAAGAACATTATCTTCAGTCTTGAATGAAAGTTTTATTGTTTTGATAAATAATTTATTCACTAAAAATGCAATTTTCATTAAATAAAAAGTATTTATGTTAGATCAACATATTTCATATTAAATTTAGGGGGGACTAGAAATTCGCAAATCTTCTACAAGCCTTCAGCTCATGATACTATCCATCCTGGGAGACAATTCAACTCTCTCCTCTCTTCCCAATGTGGATTCATGCATACTGTCACATGTTAAGGGCTGTCCAGGGTGACAGTGATGAGGGGACCTTATTTTCATTTTAGCAGTTATTCAAGCAAACACACCAAAGCACTGAAGGATATCTGCTCAACATACACATGCTACACTTTGGAACACTGAGACTGTAAAGAGTATAGAGTATTGGCATGAATTGGTATGAAGAGTGCAGACTAAGTGAGTGCTTCTCTTTCCATATCTGTACCCCTTAACATGTCATTTAGAACTATCTTGTGACCTGGGTGAACTGGATTCAAATTTCAACAGAGAGAAGAAATTCAATTCAGCCTCCTGCAGTCTGGGTAGGGGCTGTGACTACTAGGTTATTCAATCAAAGAAGGGCATTGTTCTCACTGTGTTTGTTGTATCTAAGTTGTGCCCTTCATGTCCTTTTCTCTTGTTAAAGATACAATTTAGCATAACAAAAATAAGACGTTTTGGTTGTGTTTTCACTTTGAATAAAAAGCATGTGCATAAATATGTATGGGCATATACATATGGACACAAATAAAATGTTCGGATTTATTAGTGTATATACACAGTTTTGTTGGTACAGTGGTCACAGCTCCTTTGTTCTGGTAAGTTTTTAAACTAGCAAGGAAAGTAAAACATCACTTATACAGCACCACTCTCGTATATCCAATAATGAACACCATCCTAAAATTTCCAGTTGCCTAAAGAGTTTATAAAATTATATGTTGTATAACAAAATTACATGCCATTATTACAGTGTCCAAAGCCCCTAAGGATTAAATAATGAGTTCTTAATTTGAAATATTTATAAAAAACAGTTGAAAGAAAAACCTTCTTGCATAGTTTAAGGTAGATAAGGAAACCTCTCAGAGGAAAAAAAATCTGATAAAGTGAGTGTATTTGGGAAAATATGTTTAGTGCAGCACTACAGTCTAAAATAGATGCTGTATGCAGCACATAAACATATTAATTTGTCAGCAGTTTCTCAGTGCCAAAATACTTGGCAAAGTTTTAAAAGAGCTATACTGTAGTCTGAGTGGTATGTTGGCAAGAAGCCTGCACTTGTTCTACTATTTCAGTATAGTTTTACTTACCTCATAAGAAAATAAACATGATTACTTTTTCAGTTATTGTGATGTCCACCTTGTCCCTCTCCAAAGTGTCTATACTCTGTCTTCCAAAC
The DNA here is from genome assembly GCA_025584955.1 of Alethe diademata. Classification (NCBI taxonomy): domain Eukaryota; kingdom Metazoa; phylum Chordata; class Aves; order Passeriformes; family Muscicapidae; genus Alethe; species Alethe diademata. The sequence goes on along the minus strand of JANRMJ010000066.1, from coordinate 72,792,914 downwards.
CTCTAGGTCCTATATCAGCAGGTTAAAAAAAAAATTAAATAAAAAAAAATCCGTCAACACCCAGCCCACGTTCAGAGAAAAGCAATTAATTTGATGGGTTGACAGTTGAAAAAGGTAGCTTCTGACAGACATCCAGTGTGATGCCAGCCAGAATGATGTACAGTGTTACACTTTCCTTAAAAGGAAAAGTAAATCAGGCATCCCAAAGGCAAGTCCTTTGTATTCTACTGAAGCTTTTAGGTATTACTGCATCTTTGTTGTGTATTCCTGACAAGCTGTAAAGAATTCTACTGTACCTAAAACGTGTTTGAATAGAATTCACAAAAGGCTATATGCAAATCCCACACAGGAGATCCGAAGAGCCAGGCAAAGGGCAAGGAAAGCAGCAATGCACTGCTCAGTCCCAGAACAGCTGTGCAGACCCCTGGAGCTCACAAGGGCAGTGGGCACAGGCAGCAGGTTAGCAGAGCAGTATTTAGCCTATTATGCTTCCTTCAAAGTCCATTAGTTACTAGACTAGTTAAAGCATCATAAGTTACTGCTCCTCTTCTATTTTGTACAAATGCTCATGCGTGAAAGGAAAATCATCACAGAGTTGGTAACCTTATGTTTTTTGGTTAAACTTTTGTTGAAGACCTAAATCACACAGACAGATAAAAACTCACTACATTCTTAGTATCTGCATGTTGAAAACCTCCCATATCTACTTTTTTGAGTCCAGGTGTCATGAGACTGAAGAGAGTAGAACAAACAACCACCTATTTTCTATTAAGGATACAATTCTTTAAGGCATGGAATGCGAAATTTGTATATTTTTAAATTGAGTATTAAACATTAGCCAGTATTAAGTGTAAATTAAAGACATTGTCTTATATGAAAAATACCCCAAACCAAGCCAATAGCTACATAAGTGCTAAAAATCTTTTCCAGAAGACAAACTAGCTAAAGTTCTTTCAGAACTGTTGTAGTCTGTGGAGGAACTATTTTGAAATGGAATAAGGTTCACAGCCTGTAAATATCTCTGTGTCTCCTGTGTTACCAAAGGAACACTAAATTGAGAGACAGTTGTGATGTCCAGCAGATTCATGAAGAATCTACACAGTCACTCTAGGATTCCTTTTAACATTTGGAGACCATGCACTACCTCTTCTGGGCATAAGAGCCAGAACATTAGTGGAATTCTCTTATGGAGTCATCCCAAATATACTGTTTTCCTTTCATGACAGAAATAAAAGACTATAAAGTAAATGAAATTTTACTGACAAAATGTCAAGCTGCATTTCAGACCTAGCCAGGAATAAAGTTACCCCCTAAACTCTTCAGAAGTTATGTCCAGAAGATAAACAACTGCACTAAAACACTAATTAACTGTAAGATTTGTGTCTTATTGCAACCATGTTTCAGTTTATAGTATTCATTTGGAAGATCTAACAAGATAGAGCACTGAGATTGATTTTTGCTACCTTAGTTGTTCCTAGTTGCCAACCAACCAAGGTTCATTACGGAAATCAGGGATTCACATGTAAATTGTTCTGTAAAATTGCAGACCTGTGTGGAGGAACTTACAGTAACAGCTTCATCTTTACAAATACTATAGCTTTCACATTGATACATATATGTACTTATATGTACATATACTGCACTCACACGTATGCTGTTCTTGATTTTGTGATATTGTGATATTGTGCACTGAGATTTTTTGCAATATTTATATTTTGACTTCCGATAGTCTGGAGCAAATTCTCCTCTCAAGATTTTCTCCTAGGTCCATTAACTCAATGGGTCAATGGTTATATTGCTGTTACAGGTACTGAGATTTGTCTCATGGCATTTAAGAAAGCAAGATTGAATCAAATTCAATATTTGGGTCTTAATTCCTTGGGATATTTGGCAGTGTTCCAAAAAACTAACCTCTTATAAACATTATTGTGACAAAACTTCGTATGTGTTTTTGCAGGGATTTTGATTAGGATTGTAAGCACTGAAAGTCCTCATTTAGCAAAGCACTTAAACCCATATTTAACTTCAAGAATCTAAAAAAAATCTTAAAAGGTATGTGTGTATGAGTATCTGTGCGCAGACACGTACATTCACACATGCAGATACACTTATAATTTAAAATCTTTGTTGTCTGTATGTATAATCCCCTCTACAACTCTCAACATTAAAAAAGTTCTAGAAAAATGTTTACCAGGCAGCGAACTGGTGAAGTCTGCACATAGTTACCTGATGCTCAACCATTTGAAAGTTATAATATTATTATTATTAAAGACATCATACATCTCACACAGTACATATAATAAACCTCTGCATTACTCTCATCCACAAAAAAAGGATGTTTTTTAGTAACCAAGAACCTTACCTCTGGCCTCCATGTATGTATTTTCAACAACACTTACTTTACAGCAAGATATTTGCTAAACAAGAATACTACAGAGGCTACTATAATCACTGAGTAAGTGAATAAACTGATACATTTTGGAATAAATATCATTCCTGTTTTACAAGAAAATTCTTGTTAAATCTACAGGAAGATTCTTGTTTTTAAAGTAGCCTTGCATATAAGCATAAACTTTTTGCCAAAGCTTAGTAGTCAACTAAAATGTATATTTGATGATGTCTTTCTTTCTTGTCCACGAGACTGTTATACTGGTTTTATCCTGCAGCTGTTAAAATGTGTGCATTCATTTTCAGCTAGAATGCTAAGAGATAATTTCTTCATAATACAGAGATTTTAACTGGTTTATTAGTGAAGTTAGGTAAGTTCGCCCATATTTTATAATACCGAAATAATACAGTCCCTGGTAGAGCCATTTCAGATATATGCAGCGACTGCCAAGTAAATTCTTGTTATGCAATGTTTTAGAGCAGATGAGCAGTTGATTCTTCAATGCAGTGCACAAAAAAGAAGTACAATGATACTTCCATCATTATGCCTTCTTTTTGACCCCACTATATTCCTCCTATCTTGTGACAAATCATGAGTTTATGGACTTCCTGACCTGGATGCTTAATGCTCAACATACTGATTAGCAGACTGTAATTAACTTTTCTCTGGGAATTTGCCTAGTTGCTTTTCAAACACATTTAAGTTTGGCATCCAGTGTGCATCATATTTTAACTACATGCTGTGTGAAACAAGTTTCTTTTTGTTTGTTTTAAAGTTTACACCTGATGATTTCCTTTGCGTGCCCCTTGGGTTTTCTGTAATTAAAATTTTTAGATAATAGTTGTAATTCATCATCATTACCCATTTCCTTCTCTGTGTGTTACTACCTCCTTCCCCTGTTGTCTTCCTTCCACTCTTGGAAGTATTACATTAATGCATTGCTCCTTGTAATGAAGCTGTTCCTCAATCCTGATAGTATTTTGTGTTCTGCTATATAATTTTTTTAATACTGTAACCTGAGTTCCTGTGTTGTATAATGGAATAATAAATGGACAAAATATTTTTTCCATGGCTTTTCAGTTGTTTTTGATTTCTTTCTGCTACTCCCTTGTACAGTATTTGCCTCTGAGCACGTCAACTCAGTAGCAAGTGGGCTTAAAAAAGTAAATATCCACAGTGAGAATAGAGCCTGTTCCTAGGTGACCTGATATCAAGGGTTTTGTAGTGTATGTGTTGTTCCTGCAGGTTTTCTTTAAAATTTGTAATTTTGAATTAGTCAATATTGATTTTTTAAATTTCATTTTAATTGTTCCTCTTTTGATGCAAATTTTAGATTTACTTCCTCCAGAGAAAATCCTCAGAGACGTTTTGGCTCAGACCATGACTACATTAGGTCTCGTTCATCTCTGCCCATGAGCAGAGCTTATTTGATGGACTAAGTCTTAGAAGGTTTATTAGATCATGCCAGCTTTGGGATTTTTCAGGTACACTTCTATTCTGCAAATACCTTGCTCATGATCACTTCAGAGTGCAAAGTGAAGTCACAGTCAACAAAGTACAGCTGGGCCATTGTACTCCAGCACTACAATTTGTGTTCTTTTCTTGGTTTATGGTAGCATGCATCCTATTTCAGCTGTGTTGCCATAGCAAGCAACAATAAATATCCTTTGTTCAATTCACTCTTTTCTTATCTTTCCTCTCTCTTAAGCCATCAACACTGGAGAGAAATTTAGCAGGAATATAACCTTAATTGTGCTTGTATTGCTGACGCTGATATGAGAGAGAAGAGTAGCCCCATCCTAACTTGTTTATGTGCTTAGATAATACATGTGACAAACAAGCTTTTAAATTTCACTCAAATATTTGATACTATATTATTCAGTGAAGGGTTCACATTCACTTTTAAGTTTTATATTAGTTGTATTATTTATGTTCATAAGTCTGTGCTTGTCCTAGATGGTGATGGGATCTTTTGGATGATCATTTGAATGAAAAATTGGTTTGTTTGGCTGGTTGGTTCTTATCTCAGCTTGTAAGAGATATATATTTGTTACAAAGCATTTCTTTTCTACTTTCTGCATTGGAAGCTATTTGCACGCACTTCCTCAGCATAAAGAATTGTTTCAGTGGGGTCACAGCCCTTGGAGTTCAGCTGGCTGTCAGCATTCCAGCTGAATGGCATCTGCACTTACATCCTGCTTCAAGGGGAAATGCAAACAATCATGCTGTTTTAGGAACAAAAATCTCAATATTTATGTTAAAATCATTTTTGATTAAAAGCCAATTACACTGAAGATGATGCAAATCTGTCCTGCTTTTGTTTGGGCAAATCTAGAGATAAAAGCCCTGGATCGAAACCCGCTCTTCTGTTCCTCATTGAACTATCTGTAGTTTTGAAATTTTAGCTTCTATATAACCCTAATCAGCCACACAGGATGCCAAAATATATGACCATATGAAGGAAGTATGCAGAAGCAGTGACTGTTAGCTACCTCTAAACTGCCAGCTTCCATAATGACTGTCTTGGGCAGTTTCAGAGAGCTCCTCGTTGATCGTGTCTCAGATTTGCAGGGCGAGTACAGTTTAAAATCTGAAAACGACATGATTTTGCCATTCTCTGGAGAACTAGGAAACTAAATTTTCATTAGGTCTATGAAATAACTAAACTTTCTTGTGCTACATCGTAAACAGAAAAAAACCCCATAGTTTAGAATGGCATCTTCATGAGGTTTGTGTGGAGATCTACTTAGCTGAGTAGTGAGTAGCATTCAAATAGTATGAAGGATTAATATTTGGTCCTCTCTTGAATGAATTAGTGTTGGAACTTACTCTTACATACAGAATTTCCCTATATGTCCATGCTGAAACTATATTAAAACAGGCTAATATACCAACCTCTGTATATTCAGTACATGTCTTATAAAACAATACCATTTTAATAACTGAAAAAAATTACAATAAAACACTCATGTCTTTAAAACCAAACACATCAGTACATAATTTACTTACTTGAATGCTTAAATACCTTTAAGTAAATTATTATGAAGAGAAATGGACTTAAGTCTATTGCGTTCCATGAAATTCAGGATAAAACAATACATTCCTTAGTGCCCAGGAAATGTGTTTCACTGCTCATGAATAAACATAGCATGCACAGTATGATACCACAAGAGAAAAATGATATAAGAGGAAAAGTTCCTCCTGCAAAATAAATGGCCTGTAATGTAAAATAAACACAAGACAGCAAATGGAAGAAATAAAAAATAAGCAAACTATAAGACTATTGTATCACTGAAACAAGCACACACATAAGGCCTTCTGTTTACACTTTCATGGGGTGATTTAATCAAGCTATCTACATAGCTATCAGCGTACTTTTATTTTTTCTTCATTTTTGCTATTAAGATCAGAAATGAGGGCTGCTTCTCCCCTTTCCCCCCTCCCCCCCCAATCCCTAAATCGGATTGAAATTCCCGTATAGGTCAGTTCTGTTTGCCATAGGACATCGTGTGTAGGATAAAAGAATAAAATGGCAAAAGAGATGTAACAAGTTTTTCTTTCTCTGATTACTCATTTCATACACCTATTCCAGTAAGCAAGGTTTAAATTCCTAATATATCACATTCAACAACCTGCAGAGACGTTCACTGAGAACAAAAGAGAGCAAGGGAAGGATGAGAGAGAAATCTTTGCAGAAAGTCTTTTTGTAGGTAGTTCATGCACATAACAAATTTCTATTGTACCATTCCTGATTCTCAGAGGCAGATCAAACTTGAAAGAAGACTGAATTCAAGCACTATTTTTGCTACTTGAACTGAGCACATTGCATGGCTCTTATCATCTTCAAAGGTTGCCTCCTTCTTTATGAATAATGTGTCCTTAAAGCAATGTTGTCAAAATAAAAAAGCAGGTAAGTCACTGCACAATTATAATTGTTACCAGTAGTAAAGGGCAAAGGTGTTTGGGTTTCTTTGAAATAAATTTTCAGATTAAACGGATAAGGCTTGGTCCAAGAAACAATTAGAAAGAGAAATTTTAGTCCAATTATTCCAATCACAAAACCCCTCTTTAATTAGAATTGATTATAAACTGGAAATTTGAATTCAAATATACTCAAACTTCATGGCATCCAAAGGTTATTTATTTGAATATCAATTCCAATTAGATATTTTAGGAACTTTTCTGATAATGCTGTGGGAATTTCGAGCCACACAGCTAAACAAGCTCTTGTTGTCATCCTATTTCTTCTTCTCTTGCATAATTTAAATTTGATCCAACATATCAGTGTGTGCAATACTTGCATTGCCTATTAATGCAGAGCTCTGAGCAAAAGTAGTCAAATATAATTTTTCTGGATTTTTCCTCTAATTATTTTCTTTTTCACCTGAAAAAAAAAATTGTTTTTAAAAAGCTGAAGGCTTAAAATGTGATCAGTAAATCTTCCATGCTGTGAGGCAGTAAAAAAACCTAAGGGATAGATTTAAAGGTATATCTAGGAACCTTATTTTCCTTTCCAGTGAGACTTGGGATCCTAAATTCCTCTTGACCAAAATCTTATGCGTAGACACAAATTCAGAATGCAGAATCAACCACTTAAAAATATCTCTGAATTAGAACTTATAGACCTATTGAACATTGAGGTATTTTGTTTTAATCTTCTATGCAAACCCAGAATTTTTAAACTCTCTTCACATCAGTACACATTTATTTTCAATTAACCTGAGAACTCTATTTTCTATAACCAATTCTAATAATTAATACTGCCCTAGACATAATTTTCCTGTTCTAAATTTAACCAAGATTTAAGAGGCATTAAATTTAAAGCTAACAGCCCAGACTTACAGAAGGTTGATTTTCTTTTTTATTCAAGAGATTTAGGATAGACATGTCCCAAGAATTAAAAAGAAGAATTTAGATAAATTAATGGCATGTGAAAAACTGAATATATAGAGTCTACAGTGGTTTTCATCTTGTAAAATAAAAATTGTTTCTCATTTACAAAGCAGTATTTGAGGTGTTTAAAATGTATTAGGTTTCAACAGAAGAAAAGTCCTCACCTACAACAGTAAACAATCCTAGATTAACGTCATGGTTTAACCCCAGCCAGCAGCCAAGTACCACATGGTCACACTCTCACTCCCATACCAATGAGTTTAGGGACAGAATCGGAGAAGTAAAAGGCAGATAATTCCTAGATTGAGATAAAGTCAGTTTAATAGGAAAAGCAAAAGCCACATACACAAGCAAAGCCAAACAAGGAATGAATTCACTGCTTCCAGTGGGGAGACAGATATTCAGCCTTCTCCAGGAGAGCACCTAATGGTGATTTGGGAAGACACATGCCAGCATTTCAAACTCCCTTCCCCCTTCCTCCTTCTTCTTCTGCTTTATGCACTGAGCACGATGTTCCATGATCTGGAATGTCCCTTTGGTCAGCTGGGGTCACCTGTTCCAGTTGTGACTCCTCCCAGCCTCCCAAGCATCGCCAGCCCCCTCCCCAGTGTAGCACTACAAAAATCAGGAAAGGCCTTGACTCAGTGTAAGCCCTGCTCAGCAATAACAAAAACATCTCTATATTTTCAACCCTGTGTTCAGCACAAATCCAAAACACAGCCACTGTGAAAAAAAATCACTCTACCCCAGCCAAAACCAGCACAATTAAGCATTTTAACATCTTACTCTGTTCAAAGCTCTTTTCAAGAGCTATGGTGACTTTCAAGATGTTAGATCTCACATCTATCTGGACACTATTTTGAGTGGTCCAATGGGAGGTCTCTGTACTGCCTCATGTCTGCTGTTGTGATTTATAGACAATGGCATGGCTTGTTCAAATCACAGCCACCCGTTATGAATTGCACTGAGTGTCAAAACACAGATTCCTTTGTATGAATTCCTCCAGATTCTATTTGAAGGGGAAAACAAAAACTATGAAAACATGTATAAGCAGCATCATGCAGCCCTATTCACATTCACATTCACATCAAATACTCTATTCAACTTAGTTATTTCAAATACTTGCATAACCTGAGGCAACTTCTGGATAACCATAAGTCTGAGATGGGAGATGAAACTCTTAAACTTGCTTGAGAATTTAAATAGGTAGAAGGTATGCAGTCAAACTGGTTAAAGCAGAGGGAATAAAAACCCAAATGGTCTTATTCATCTCAGCCCTGCCTAGATAGCTTCTGCACAACAGATATTTAACAACAGTCCACTCAGCATCTCTCCAGTATATTAGGCACATCAGAGCCAAGTCAGACTGTCTGTGAGCCCCTGGAAAGTGTTAATTGACAGAAACTTGAAGAGGTGAATCCTTAAGGTCACAAAGGATAGCAGATAGCCTATCACTACAATGAAGGTAAAGTAAAATTACATTTAGTGTTTGTGAGGTCAATCAAATGACTTCCCAGTGGATTGTAAAAAGCACTACTAAGCAATACTATAACCTCTTTGTTAGTCTCAATTTACACCTATTTCCAGGAAGAAATACTTGTAGAATGAAAAAGTAGTATATGCTGCCTGCCTCCTTCAAAGAAATAGACATTTGAAAATAATACGCATGGTAAAACTTGTTCTGACTAGTTTTTATTTTCCTAATTCTTAATGCTGTTGCTATTTTCAAAATGTTGATAGCTTGAACTTTATGATTTTTACATGCTGCACAAAGAATAACTCAAAGCATAAAAGTTACTTTGTGTGTGGTTTAAACAGAGAAGAACAAGTAATTACTCATTGACCAAAGATATTAACATAGGCTAATTACAAAAGTCAAAGAATAAATGTTCAGAAATACTTTCCACAGAATTCTTAGTCTTTCTGCCAAGTTTTGCTGGTTTAATTTTCATTTTATTTATTTTCTGTTATTTTGAAAGTGATCTTTGTACTGTATTATATGAGTACTTTATAATTTTTATTATGGTCATTTTTTAAAAAATTATAATTATAATTATAAAAACAGTAACAATAACAGTGCTGTTTAAGAAGAGTAAGAAGATTACTGATTAAAGAAATAGTCAGAAGAAATAATGAGTGTTTAGCTTTTTGTACCTTATTAGCCCTGTAGCCTGTATTCTTAAAGTAAGAAATATAAAAGCAGAAAAAAAAATAAAAACCTGTAATAACTACTTAACGTGCATAAATATTTTTGTAACTAAAAGCAATTTTATATAAACTTGCATGCTTCAAGCACGATAAATGGATTTCCATGGAGCATGTGTCTTGTCATAAGACACAAAGAGCAGTAATTGTAGCATCCCACAAATACCCATTTGTATGTTGTAAATGCATCTTAGTCCAGGTTAAAAGGAATTGTTTTTGACAGTAAGCAGGTAGTTTTCTGATAGAGCTGTGTGGAGACAGGTTAGACCCACAATGAAGCAGTAAAAAACGTGTGTGGAATACTTTTTTTTTCTGTTGTCCTGGGTAAAAGGGGTGGATGTGGATGCTGCATCAGTGGTCTGCTACGAGACAGACAAAGGCAGGGTGTATGTAGGACAGATAAATCCAGACCTTCTGCACCCAATCTTCATCAACCTGCACATGTGGGGACAGCTTCTATGCAGAAATGGTGGTTATCATTATTCCATTTATTTTTGGTTTGAAAAAAGGCACACTGAAATCAGGAATTTCACATAGAACTTTCATTTCAGGTTCCTTTGCCCAATGCTGTATTGCAGACATCTCTAGTTATTTTAGCTGTTTTGAGTATGAAAGAGGAAAAAAAAGAAATGAGAAAAAAGGCAAAAAGCTTACCTTCAGTATTTAAAGAACTTATAATTGATATAAATGGACAACAATTAAATGGCTAATGATAATAATATAACACAAAACCTCAATTGTGGAATCACTTGAATGAAGGGTAAATTCATTATTTACCTACCATAGTTTATTCTCTATGGTATAAAAACAAAGTCCAAGGCCAGCACCAGACCCATGTCCTTCCCTGTACATGCACACAGTTTTTCTATTGGTACATACAGAGTACCAATATGGACATTAGACTAGGAGTCGGCAATCCTGGACCATGTTATGCCCCAGGAACCTGGTAACTTGGCAGGGACTCAAGGCCTGTTCAAGTTCTCCATCAGCTGAAGGACATACATTGTACTTGCATATAAAATGGGGTGAAGGGAAGAGCATGGGAAATGAAGAGCTGGTTCCATGACGTGTCAGCATTTGCTTATTCTTTACATAGCATAACATATGGCAAATTCTGTTTTCTTTCCCTCCCATTCTCTGTATTGAAATTATTTTCTACAAAATGAAGGAAAGCATAAATGCTCTTGGCTGCAAGCCTCCTCTATTGAAATGGGAGTGGTAGGGGGAGAGGAGGGTGATGATTGCAAAGGAGTTCAATGTAAAATGAAGACATTATTTTCAAATTATTTTTTAATGTACTTAGAGTATAAAATGTGAAGATTATTCAGGATGCCCTATTTTGATAATTATTCTCTTTGTTCATACTACTGTAATACCGCAGCAAGTGCATTATACCTCTTTCCTGATATAAGTCCATATTTTATGCAAGCTAATAACTACAGTGCAGGTTGTTCAAATCACTTTTATTCTGCAGAGCATATTCAATATAGCATAGAAATGTTTGCCTACTAAAGTCTCTTTTATAATGGATTGTATTGACTTTGCTGGTTTTAAACTAAATATCAACCATAAGGTAAGAGTGGGAAGGAACAGATGGAGAGTTCATTTCTCAAAATATATTGGAATCAAAATACATTATTTAAAATTCATACCCAAATGGGGCTCTGAGAAATTATAAATGATAACTCTATACTATTTTTATAGCCATGCAGTATTAACATAATGATTGTGTAACAATGAAAGTAAAGAAATAATATCTGTGTAGTATTATTAGTGTTACTGTTGCAAATATATAGCTGCTGTCTTACACAATGAAGCAGGACTGAATTTGAAAAAGGAACCTGTCTGTTTGTCATTTTTGAGTATTGGAACCACAACAGTTTCCAGGAATAAGTGAAATATTTTACTAATGATGTGATCATTTATGTCATTAATCTTGCTCCCATTTCAGTGAACCTGTGTATATGTATTATATTGTCCCTAACTTACATTAACTCAGCTTTTGGGAAGAACAACAACAACAACAACAAAAATCTACCAAAAGTATTTATTAACAAATCTTTCATCTCATCCTTTTTCAAATACATGTGTCTTACTGTCTACACCATAGATATTACTGCTTTAACCTCTTTTTCTAGTCAATGGAAAGAATTGGGCTTACACATATTAGGAATTTTAGCTTTTCTATTTTATGTATGTAGAAATACAGGAAAATGTGAGTTGTACGTATAGTGTCAATTTAAGTCCATTGGCTCTGAAGAGAGCCTTGATGGCAAGCTAAAACAGAAATATTTACAAAGCAAATGTTTATGTTAGATCAGATGAATCTGATCTGCATCAGTAGAACAAGTTTTTGATAAGAAAAAAGATGATAAAAGGGGCCTTTCCTGAAGAGGGCCAGCTTCAGTGCTACATAAAAGACGTTTTACTTACCCTGTAGAAGTCTAATTTGTGAAAATATTTAACTTCTAAAAACTGATCTATAAAGTCGAGGCAAAAATTTATGCAGAGAATGATGCGTTTATCACAGAAATGGAGCAAATTGTTTTTGGCATAATATTGCTGGGTTGAGGGATGCTAGGTGATTTTTTTATTTAATTTTCATCTAACATCAAACTGAATTAAAAACAATGCTGTTAGTAAAGTTAAGGCAGAGATCATTTATGTGTTCCTCCAACCACTGGATATAATCACTTGAATTTGTATTCCATCAACAAACCACTTCTCACAAATTATACATTCAGTCAGTGTCCAACAATCTCTTCCAGTAATGTTTAGCATTAAAATACACTGCACTGAATTAAAAAAAATGGTGGTTGAGTATCAAAATATCACATGGAATTTAGTCTAAATTTTATGATGCTTTGCTTGTATACATCCTTCATACAAAGGGACTCGAATATAAGCTTTTTTCTACCTTCTTTAGTATGAAAGTGTCCTGGTTTATTATTTTTAGATCATTTTTTTTAGGTGGGACTGAAAGCAAGGCTGCTTACAGAGAAGTCAGAGAAGTTTAATATATCTTAAAGAATAACTGAAAAAGTTCCTACTCCTCTCCTGCTGTCTGAGGAAATGTAGAAGCTTCCAAGATTGTGAAACTAAAACACAGTATTCGCATGCTGCTACACAAGTCAGATACATCACCTGGACTCTCAAAAGCGTACTAGACAGAAGTCAAGCACTGCTCCAAATACATGGCCTTCTAGCTGGCACACAGCACGGCTCTCCTAAGTGGGAAAGGCTGCTGGCAGCCTCCTTGCTGTGCACACCTTGGTCACCACCAGCAGGCTCTGTCAAGGCAGGATGTGTCTGGCTGTGTAAAAAGCAGCTGCCTGTTCTGCAAGGTAAGAGGTCTGACCTCTGAAATGTTCAAGTCTCTTGTGCTCCAGATATGATCAGAAAACCTGACAAGTCCTGAGATACTTTTTCTGATTAAATTTTTATGAAATAGATTCGTTTCCCAGAAAGCATTCATTCTCATGATCAACATTTTCAAATAAAGAAATACCTCGGGAAATTCCTGACCAGCTTCACTAGCCAATAGGTTTCATCTGAATTTTGGAGTGATAACCTTGCAAATTAATTTTTCATTTTAATTTACAATGTGTTTTTATTTTACACAAGGAACAAAAGATGAGGTCTTTGTAGTTAATTTAGCACCTGTACATTCTCAGAAATTATAATGAGACACTGCACGATTCAGCCTTTATAGGGCAGTGAATTCTAATCCTGTTAGGGTGGTTCTTTAATTAAAATGTCTATTCACTTTTCTGCAGTTAATGCAATTATGGATTTATTACTTCTTGACATTCTAGGAATAGGCTTTTATTATCCAATAATACTGAATTTATAAAATCCTACCTTAAGAAAAGAACAACTGAACTAAGTAACATACCTATAAAACCATCCACTTTCAGGACTAAAGTGTCTGTTTAAAACTACTTGAATAAACAGCACATGATTAAAGGATCTTGGCATCCTCCTCCTACATACTGGAGTTACACTCGTCCTTAAAATGTAAAGAACTACATTACAATTTAATTTTCCATCATTGTGTATCTTTTATCACACTTCCTGTGAATCTAGGATACCTCTAGCATATTTTCCTTTACACAGGGTATTCTGTCAGTTTAAACGTACAGTATTCAGAGGACTTTCATAGTTGTGTTTCTTTTCTTTTAATATGTGGAGTACACCAACTCTCTCAACAATTCTTAGGGTAATCTCAAAGCACTGTCATTCCATAAAGTATTGCTCAAAAAAAGAGACAATAGTGAAAAATAGCTAACGGGTTGTTCTACTCCCTTCCAGGAGGAGGAGAGAAATTATAACATCGAAAGCATCAAAGAAAAACATGGCTGAGATCTTACAGAGTGCACAATCTGACCTGTAATCCCCTTGTGGTCCAGTGTTTACTGTTAACACTTTATACAGTATTAGTTGAGTTGGGAATAAATGTGTTAAAATACTGGCTTTCAAGATTTTTATAGCTCCCCATTTGCAGTTAATACATTTTGTATTAGACCTCAGTGTGAAGAAATCATAACTCTATATACCAAGGGACAAACTCCAACTTAAAATTACTGAAAACAGTACCTAGCAACTTGGATATATGTACTAAGATGCCTATTCTATTGCTTTTTCACCGAAAACTGAGCTTTCATAATATTTCTACCCAGACCTGAAACACTTTTTATTTCTAAAAATGTCATTTGAGGCAAAAAGGTGGTAAAGCGTGGCTCTCAAACACATCAGGGGCTTGATCCAATATAATAGTTAAGACAGAAAATTATTTCACATAAGGTTTCAATAACTTTCCTGAGAGTGAATTGCATTATTTTATGAGTGCAATTTTGTCATATTACAAGATTTAGCATAATATGAATACCAAGTTGTGCAGTATAATATACATGTCAAAGTTGTGCAGCTACTCAGAAACATAGGATTACACAGCCACATGGAACCAGTGCCCAACAATAAAAAACAACATTTTCTCATATTACCCAGAACCACTGTCTGGTAGAAACTTGAATAGTTCATATGCAATCCAGGAAAGGAAATCTCTGACCGGATATGTTCTGAGGTTGGAGCTGGAAAGACAGATATGAAGCTGTGTTCAATGGAGGTAAATGGTGGTTTTTGTCCTTTCCTAAAATGATAATTCAGAGTCTGGCAGTAACGATGCATTGTACTATGCAGTTTTAGAGATATTGAACAGGAAATTTTTTTTAACGATAATTTGAATTTTAGCCACCTTGGGACTTACGCTTTTTGAAAAGATGTGTATTAATTTTTGAATACTTAGGAAAAATAAACTGTCAGCTAAGTCTTTATAAATTGTCATGCTCTGACTGCAGAGAGTAAATTAGCTGTTCTTTCCCTTTCCTGTTTTTATAAGGGTTGAAATTAAAAAGTTCTCCTAAAGAAAAAACAGAAGCAAAGAGAGTAGAATTTGAAAACCAGACTGAATTTTTAGTGATTGTGCAAAACAACACCATTTTGGTTTTGTTTTCAACCAGAGAACTAAGAGCTGCTTTAGCATTCTGGAAACGGAACTACCCAAAGTGGAACATTCCCAGGGCTTTTTGTATCAGAGGAACAACAGTAAAAGACACAAAAGCAAAATGTTTCTGCACAGGGATCTCTAACCTTGTAGACAGGGTAAAATGTTGAAGCCTACTCCTTGATGATAGGCAGGGGTGTATGGTAGGCACCATACATTGGTGGCTTTGAAAGATAGGGCCTAGCTGGAATGGTTGGGGAGTGGTCATAAGATTTTTGCTGATGCAAGGGTGTTACAGATGACACGGGAACAGGTACAGGAATCTGAAGTGTATGTTGCCTTTGCTGAAAGCTATTTGGTAATGCATCATGTTTTACAGTGATTTAAGACCATGTGATATATATATATATATACACACATATATGTAAATGCATATATATATATATCCGATTTTTTTTTAAGTGGGGCAACATCCATGGCACAATCTTAAATATAATTCAATAATCTCACAGTCTTTGTAGGCTGATGGGAAGTAATTTTTGCTTACCACTACTTACACTGTATCTTTTCCAGGAAGACCTCTCCTACAGAGATTTATCCTTTCAACATACTCAATAATAGCTCTGGATGCTGATGCCCAATAGAGTGCATAAGGACAAGCTGATAGGAAAATAAAGCATGATTAAGCCAGGTAGAAAATGTAGCCTAAAGATGAATGGATTGCAATATATCGCTAGAGTGATCCCGTTCTTCAGCTTACATTTGCTCCAGGTTGTTTCTCACTAATCAAGATAAGAAGTAGAAAACATTTTCCTTTCTTCTCTCTCTTTTTTTTTTTTTTTAAGGTAGAAATCTTTTAATTACTCTACTAGATTCAGGTGAGCATTGTCTGCTGCCTTTCCTTGTGAGTTAGGAGGAAGCTTGGAAAATCAAACAGCTTTTTTTTCAGCTGTGGATCACAGTCACTCTAACAAATCTTTTCTGTGTAAATGATCTATGATAGATAAGAAACAGTGGTGGAGTAGAAAGAATGTGAGGGTAGTTGTATATACAATGTTGATTTTCTGTCCTAAACTTCATTTTACTGATAATGGTGGAAACCAATAACCAAATACCTCATTCCTATTTCTTGGAAACATAAGAAAAAAAAAATTTGCTAGTATGGGCCTTTTCTGATAGTGCAGGTCATCAGTTTTGACTGCAAAAAACACACAAAGAGTGCACAGCTTAGTGGTAAAATGTCTTCTGCCCATCATTACCAGCTTAGATACTCTTAGTGATATGTTGTATTGCAAGCAGAAGAATCTAATAAAATTTTATATCACTAATTTCATAGATATACATTCTGCTTTTATATACTCCAACAGAAATATAGACTAATTCAATACATATGGAGCTGCCAAAGTTGTACAGCAGAATCTCATCTCCCCACAGTAATTAATATCTTGTCACAGTTTGATTTCCGTTTGCCGATTTTACTATATCCAATTTTTTTTAGAGATAGGATTTAGGAGCAAAGACAAGGCAGGCCTAAAACTTAAAAGGGCACAAGAAGAAATTTAGTAACAACACAGAAAAATAAAAAAAGGAAACCCAGAACTAGACTTCCAGATCACTCCCTCCTCCCCGCTCCCTCACCTTCCACATCTCTCAACACACAGAGAACACCTCAGTCAGTCTTTCACTCCAACAATCACCTCAGTTTACCCCAGAGAGAAAAGTTTGCTTTTTTCTTTAGGCATGGGGGGGTGTCTTCACCCTCACAATTCGCATCCACCCGGGAAAAAATTGTGAATTGTGGAACTTCCTCCCACCCCCAGAGTCTTTCCAGAGCTGTGTTATGGGTTATGCCACACACATGGGGTATTACTTTTAAGCTCAAGCTGCCCAAAAACAAAACTGTCTTCATCTCTTTTTCCATTATATGTCTCCGTTCATCTTTCCAGTCTCCAGAATAGAGAGCCCCATTCCCTTGAAACAAAGGACCCCTTTCCTCCAACTCTTCAGCCCTTCCAAGTAGTTTCTCACAGTTTAAAGGAATTTCAGTGTAGTCCAGTCCCCCCACAGCCCACAAAAAAGGTTTTTCAGCCACTTATTAGTGGCATCTTCTCAATCTCTTCCCATCTGGAAACTTAGCCTTCATTTCAGCGACTTCAATAGACTCCCTGCTCCATTCCCTTCATTCAGGGGAGCCCAGGAGATCTCCAGTCCCGTCCGGGCATTAAAAGGGTCAAAATTGCACCCAGAAGGTGAAGGAGCTGGTCCAGGCCATGCTGGAAACCTGACAGGGCTTCTCAGGCCGGACAGGCCACGTGGAGGAGGCCAGACAAAACCGCAAAGCTCAGCTGCACCTCCCCACGCCAATGTGGTCAGCTGGGGGCTTCTCCTGCTCCTGGCTGCTTCCAAAATGGCGGCAGAAGCGCGGCCGAGTTGTGGCCACACTGGGGAGGGGACCAGGACCTCAGCAAAAGCCTCCCCCCCCACCCCCGGCCACCAGGGCTCCCCAGCTGAAAACAGGGGAAGGGGGGCTTTGGTGGCTCCCCCACCCCTGCCCAGCCAGGCCGCATGGGGAGGGGGGCCAGCCCGGGCCGCTTCTCCCCTGCGTCCCCCAACAGAAGTGAAAAGAGACTGATTAACTTCACCGTGTAATTTATGAAAGATAAATAACTTTTTAATTTGTTACCCGGGGTGTCAACCACCAAATCAGCCCTCCAATTGGTCCATGCAGCCCACAGAAGAAGCTCCCAGAAAGTGAACAGCCTTCCTGTTTCCGTGCTCTGTGCTGCTCTTCTCAGGTGACCCCTACCCTCAATGCAAAACCAGCACATACCTAAAATTAGAAACCAGCATCAAGAAACATTATGCAGGATTACAACATGATATTATGGTTTAGCTTTTCTCTTTTTATGAACGATTTTAGCTACAATGCTTTAAAATGTGCAAAATGCCAAAGAATTTGAGTCAAGGGGAAGAAAATAACCCACAGAAAATGATAATAGATACTAATGAAAAAGACATCCAACCTACAGGTGACAGCAAACTCACCCTGAGGGAAAGGACAACAAAAAGAAAAATAGATTAAAATCAGATGTTTTCATCTCTATGAAAAAAGGAAAAGCATCCATATCATCCATTCTTAATGATCATATTGTTCTTTCACTGTTGTGTGTGCTATGCTTTTAAAGACAAGACCATATTTTATTTTGTTTCTGACCATAGTCAGAAAGACTGGTCAGAAAACTATTAATAACTTTACTCTTTTTTTTTCATAAAAACATCAACAGGAAATTCCTATAAAACTTTGCTTCTTCTGTGACTTACTAAAAAAACAATCATCTCATTGATTTCAATGTGAAGATATTTTTGTGTAATAAGCTTATAAAGAATTTATTAGGCCTAAATTTTACTAGATTTCAGTAACAGTGTTAGCCTTTTCACATTTATTTTCAGTAATTGACTTTCATTTCCCTCCAATGTCTTTTTAAATGAAAAATAGTAAGGAAAAGGGTTTACAAATCCCGTGTCTTACAGACCAAACGATCTGTTTACCTTTACTCTCCACAACACTTAGGATTTTTTAATAAAATACTGCAGTAGCTTTACATACTCCACTTATGTGATGATTGTTTCACCTAAAAATCTGAATGATAATTGCAAATTTAAAATTTTGTCCACCATATCCTGCTAGATCTGAGTGAAGATTTCTTCCCAGGCTTTGCGGAAAAAAATTAGCTCTAGGATATCACTACTTCCTAAGTTACCCATTACAACTTGCATTTTTTTAAATTTCATTGCAATTTCATATTTTTATCCTTCAGACTGTGGGTTGTGCATTGTGAAAAGACCAACTTCTCTCAGAACTGCTGTTCTGTAAATTTCCACAATATAATTTCTCTCATGTTATATAATACATTTAATCTGTTATATTTTTATGAGAAATTTATTTATGCTTAAATTACTCAACAAAAAATCTTGTCACTTTTCTTCTGCTGCCTTTGCTTCTGAGGAGACAAGGAAAAAGACAGAAATTATGCTCACTTAGTATTCTCTTTTTCATTCTGCTATTGAATTACATTCAGTAGGAATTACTTAACCCTTTAGATTTAAATATTAGTAATTTAAATACAAGCTAAGCATTGTGTTCTCTTTTTTTATAATCAGTTAAAATAAACAATTTGCTTCTGTTGAAGCAAAATTCATGTCATGTCTCTGACAACTAATTTAGCCAAACCATCCTGGAGAGGTTCCTATTTCACCCTATTGACCAAAAGAGAAGCACATTGAACAAAAGAGGAACAAAGATCCATAAGGTAAGGGCAGCTCAGTCTACACACATTTAATTTTAAGGGCTCCATTTTCTGGGGCATACTTTGGTATAATCTTCCTCAGATTTATAAATATTTAATAGAAATTATCAGATGTGAGAGAAAAGACTAAGGCAGATAATTAAAATACGTAGTGCACAAATGTTTTGAGTGAGTCAGTTATGACACCCATTGCTGAAACATGGAAAAACCTCAAAATAAAAAAAGAGAAAAAAGTCCAAGTCATATTGCGATAGAATGCCCAGCTATAAAAATGTGCCTATTTGTCAAAATAATAAAAGTTTGAAGCAGAACTGATCAAATACAGAAAGATTTTTGCTAAGTGCTGAAACAGTTGGAAAAGTACGTTTTTCTCCCAAGTCCTGCTTTTAAGTTCCTTTGATACAAGGTGGCACAAAGTCAAGAAAGAACTTGAAACAAGCTTCACATTAATATTTGAAAAAGGGCACCCAATGTGTTTGATGTGGCGCCCTTCATGCAAATCATGTAGTCTGAGAGAAATCCCAATAGGAAATACGATTCTTTCTTCTTAGCACTTGCTTTTTTTCCTGGTTGATAATAATGAACTTTTCACACTCCCTTTGCAACCCCCCTGAGCTATACAGAAATGAAGTTATTACTCACTAGGTGATGCCTATTTGGGTAGGATTTTTTGTTGCTTTTTTATTGATTTTTTTTTTGTTGTTGAAAGTACAATCTCAGTTCAACACAGGTTTTGTACTTATTTTTCACAGACTTCTAAACTGTAAAACCTAGATGCTCTATCAAAACAATAAAATACCTGCTCTCTCCTAGGATTTTTAAATGTGAGGAATTGTATACATGATCAAAAATGTCATGATGCTCTAACATCATGTATTGATTTGAGCAGGGGGGTGTTAAGGTATAGCTGAAGTTATTGAATAAAGTGTAATTTGTAATCTTTAATATCATGGGGTTTTAAAATCTTTTTCAGTTTTATTTATGCTAACAGTAGTAAGTTACACCTTCCAGAATTCTCCATCTAAAGTATGGAGGTCAAGCTGATTACCACCCATCCAAAATCCATAACAGTGTGGGTAGCAGCATTGATCACATTCCTTCCTTTTATTCTTGTTGTGCATACTTCATTCCTATGTATAGCAACTAATGTATCTCCCACATTACACCACCTACTCACTCACTAACACTTCCTGAAGGCATGGGGACCTTTCTCTACAATTTATTTCCAGATTATGTTTTTAAAAATATCACAGATTGATTCTGGAAATTGTTGAAAGCAGACCTAAAAAAGGCCAGGTTCTGTAAGAGACCTGATGGGGAAAGAAGTCCACAGGAGCCCCCCAGTGCAAGCTTCACACAGGATAAAAAAAAAAAACAAACAAAAACAAACCCAAGTCTTGAGCAGGGAAAAAACAAACAAACAAAAACAGATATTTCTGATAACAATATTTTCATTACAGGTATAATTATTGTAAGAGAAGATATTGGCATTCAGAAAAAAAAAAGGATTAAGATTGTCTAGGAGATAAATGCATTCTGAAGAAGGTTTAGTTTAGGGATTTTTGTAATATTTTCTAACAGAAGAATTTTGCTATGCCTTTGCAACAGAGTCTGCAGGACTGCAGCTTTGGTCCTCCTGGGGAAATCCAGCTATCCCAGTGTATGCTGGAGGAGTAACACAGCAGCATTCCAGCATGTTCCTGGAGCACACTGATGATTTCCTGACAGAGGTGAACCAAGGTCCCCTGAAAGGACACATTCTGCTGTAGTTCACGCTTACAAACAGGGAAGGACTGATCAGGTGAGTAAAAGCCTTAAGTGCAGTGACCTTGAGATGGCAGAGTTCAAGACATTGAGAGGAGGAATCACAACCCTGGACTTCAGAAGAGTATTCTGCCCTTTTCAGGGATCTACTTGGAAGAATCCCATTAGAGATAGTACTGGGAAGAAGAGACATTGTCCTCTAGATGATTCATGTCCTCCAAACTCAAGAACAGTCCCTCTCAATACACAAGTACATGTATACAATATACAAAGACAATGTCAGGAGTCTTGCATGGACAATCATGTTGATCTTGACTGAAAAGGAAATGTGCAAGAGAGAGAAGGTAGGAAGGAAAGGTGACACAGAGGAATAAAGAAATGTTGTCTGATCAACTTAGACATGCATTTAAATATAATCAAGTAAATATAGGATTAGAAAACCAAGTCCAGACTAAAGAGCAATTTAATAAACTATATGAAAGACAAGGTGGACTGCTAGAATTACATAAGCAACAAAAGGAAGATTAGAGAAAATCTGGGTTTACTGCTGAATGGGGCAGGGGAACCGTGAAAAGGGCATGAAAAAGCCTGAATTTCCCAAGGTTTTTTTTCACTTCAGTCTTTACTGGTAAGGTTTACCTTCAGGAATGCCAGGCCACTGAGACCAGTGGGAAAGTCTGGAGCAAAAAGACTTATCTTTGAAGAGTTTCAGGTTAGGATATATTTAATCAAAGTGGGTGAACTAAAGTCATGGGGCTGGATGGGATACACCCACAAATGATGAGGTAGCTGAAAAATGTTATTTCTAGGACATTATTCATTATCCTTGAAATGTTATGTTAACTGGAAGAGATTCCTGACCATGGAATACAGAAGATGTCACTCCTATCTTCAAGCAGGGTCAGAAGGAAGGTTCAGAAAACTATACACTGATCAACTTCACCTTGATCTCTGAGACAGTGATAGAGAAACTGATAGTCCTGCAAAGAGTTGTCAAATACATAAAGAACAGGAATGTCATTGGGAGTAGTCAGTATTGTTCATGAAGCAGAACTCACACTTGACTAAACTGGTAAGATTCCTACAATGAAATGAGACCTTTGGTAGATGAGGGGAGAGTGGAAAATATGGTCAATCTTGACTTTTGGCAAAAGTATTTTAATGTTTTTTTCTAAAACATCCTTAGAGTCATAGACTGATGAAGTATACAGAATAGATAAAAGAACAGTAAGGTAAATTGAAAGCCCTCTTTGCTGATGGGCTCAAGCATTCGTGGCCAGTGGCACAAAGTCCAGGTACAGGCCAGTGTGTCTGCCCCAGGGGCTAATGCTGGGATCAGCATTGTTTAGCATATTCATAAATGACACAGATCATGGGAATAGTCCACCCTTATTAAGTTCCCAGATGATACAAAATTGAGAGGAGTGGTTGATACCCTGAATGTTTTTCTTCAGGTAACTCAGTGGACTGGAGAATGCAGCAAAGAGTGATCCCTTGAGCTCTAACAAGGAGAAAAACATGGCTGTGCACCTAGGGACAAGCAAGCCCGTGGACCAGGGGGCTGAATGGCCAGAAGGCAACTTGGCAAGGAAAGACCTGAGGCTCAGGGTAGACACCAATCTGACCTTGAGCCAGCAATCCACTCTGACAGCAAGGGAGGTGATCCTTCCTCTCTGCTCAGTCCTAATGAGACCCATCTGGAGTGCTGGGACCCAATACCAGAAGGGCATTGGACAAAACAGAGTTAATTTAGCAAAGAATCATAAAGATGATTAAGAAACTATTCTATCTGACTTACAAATAGAGACTGAGAGATATGGAACTGTTCAGCCCAGAGAAGAGAAGGCTGAGGGGGAGCTGATTAATGTGGCTTAAGACTTGATGGGGGAGCAGAAGGAAGATGGATCCAGACTCGTCTCATTGGTATCCAATGATAGGACAAGAGAGACAGGAAGAACGTGGGAATTTCCATTCAAACATAAAGAATAAAATCACTTTATTTTTTTCCTTATAAAAATGGTCAGACTTTGGAACAAACTTCCAGAAGAAGTTGTGCACTACCTTGAAGGTATTCAAAATTTTTCTGGACAAATCCTGGATAGCTGATCCCACTGAGACCAGGGGGCTGAACTAGGTTATTTGCAAAATTCTCATCATATTTCAATTAAACTGTGATTTGGGAGTGTGTTCCAGCTAAGAAAGAAAACAAATCCTTTATCTCCTAATGTCTCAGCCTGGTGAGTAATTAGGATATGCTTGGTTGTGGAGATGTCCCTCTGGTTAAAATGGATGAGAGTAAAGCATGGACTGATTCTCAGGATATAATAGAGGAGAAAAATTAAATGTTAAAGTGGGTGGAGCAGGACAGAAGAATTATTAGAAAGAAAAAAAAGATTTTTTTTTTGAGGGAGAGAGAGAGAAAATAAGATTTATGATTCCAGAAGAAATGCACAATTGGGTAAGTGTGAAAGGAAGGATAAGAGAGAATAATGAAAATTATTCTTCAGGGAAAAACTGCCATAGGAGGAACTAGAAGAAGAATAATGAATGAAAGCTGATGAAACATATTAAGAATATATATGTTAATAAAAAAGTGAAAAATTATCAACAAAGAAACATAGTTTGAGTCTGTAAGTTTGAGTTCCCATATTGAACAATAAAAAATTATATATTTTAGGAGGAAATAGAGAAATAAAGTTAAGTATCAAAATCAACTTGTGTGAAGACGCATACTGTGTCTGGAAAGGAGCATGTTCAAAGTGTCATTATCAATCTCAATTAATCTTTGAATATGGATACAATAATATTTAGACAAGTGTGCAAAAAAGGATTTAAAACAGAAATCCTATGAAGAGCTTAAAAATAATCTTTAAACTTCAAAAACTGAAAAAAGGATCAAAAACAGCTTTTTAAAAAAATTAGTAGAATTAGTGGAATTAACTTCTACCAATTCTATGTGTCTTCCCTTAACTTGTCACCACTGTAAATATGAAAACAAACAAACAAACAACAGAGGGAGGAGGATTTGTAAAAAAGAGGAGAAAAAAAAGGCTTCAAAATGCTTAAATGTTTTTTATTTTAAAATAGACCAAAATGTATATTCCCCCCCCATTCTATTTTTGCTAAATACATTACACTTTTTAATTTTTCAGAAAGGAATTTTTAAATAATAGAAACATTAATTAAGATACTTACTGAGATCATAGATAAACTTACTGTTGTGGAACTAAACAATATATTGAAATAAAGTGAAATAAATTAGAAAGTAAAATTCAAGTGTAGTAATATCCATGATCTTCTAAATTTATTTCAATTATATAATGTTCAAGTTTATTAATTATGTGTACAAATATTATTATATAGTTCAGGAGGTTGTCATAACTGGATGGCACAAATTTATTTCTCATATTTGATTGTCAATTATAGCCAAATTTTATATTCTTCCTAAAACATCACAGAATTTTTAATCTAAAATTAGAATCATAAATTAATGTTCTATAGATTTCTGACTTCAGAGCATTTGTAAAACAAGATAAAAACATTAATAATTAAAAAACTTTACTGTGCAATATGAGAAATTTGCTTCTGATAACGATTCCATTTTCAGTTTGTTCAACCAGATCATTTCTTGATAAACATTGAACTTCATGTTAATTTCATACTTGTAAATATAAATTTAGACTATTTCCTTTTCTTTTGTTGTCTCATATATAGACTTAATATTGATGTATCAAATCAATGAAACAAATTAATAAATGAAAAATCACTATGAAATATTGCTGCACGTAAACAATTACTCTCTGCACTCATATCTACTATTTAATTTATAGTGTATTATTATAAAAGTTCAAGTACCCCTCATATATTATGACAAACCTTGCTCTGCACCCTGTTTCAACTCCAAGGGATAATATGGAACTGAAATTCAGTTCTCTGTTAATGGAAACTTTCCCACAAATAAGCATGAAGAAATTATTAAAAACAAGAGGAGAAACATGGCCCCACTGAAACTGGTGATTATTATTCTGTTTCAAAAAGGGGAATTTGTTTTACGTTTCAGGCATACTTCAGGTAAGCATTCTTTTGAAATCGTTAAGTGACTGGCTTTTATTACTTGAGAAAAGATGCAAGACACCATCAGTTACCTATGAGAGACTTAGACCTTAGGAACTGAATTTTGCCTTGAGGAATTATTGAAGAGAGATTCTGCAGAGGAGGGAAACCCACAGGGTTTTTGTTGTTTATTTGTTTTTTGGGGGTTTTCTTGTTTGTTTTTTTGGTTTTTTGGGTTTTTTTTATTTCTGAGGAACCTTCGCTTGTTTGTTTCTCTCTCTTTTTTTTTTTTTTTTTGGCATTGTCATCTTCTTTTTCTTCTTTTTTTCTTTTCATCATATTCTTGTTCCTCCTTTGGACAGTAAACTGGAGCACTGGACTGCAAGGAGCTTGCTGCAAGCTGAAATAACACATCCACTGTTCAAATTTTAAATGCAGTTTAACTTAAACCTCTTCAAACTAAAGAAAAATAAATATCATACTTCTGGAACTCAGTGACTTTAGCATTCATTACAGACACAATACGGTATAAGATTGGGAAAAAAAAGAATACTCTCATCCAGAAAAGAAAACTTAATAATGCAAATAGATCTTTCTCTTTTGAGGACTGTTTCAGTCATGTAGTCCTTTTGTCTTAATAGAGAAAATAAGTATCATAACACCAAAAAAAATTGGAGTCACTTTATATATATATTTTTTTTTAAATTTTATAAGTACTACAGTATGTAAAAATGTGCTGAATGTTCACAGTTCTCAGTTCACACACAGTTACATTGCAAAGCTTCTGGTATATATTTTTCTTCACTTCTACTAAGACATCTAATTAACCAAAAGAAGAGTGAATTCAGTATCATAGTTAAAAAGACAATTTAAAAATTGATTTTGACAAACTGGAGATTAATATGTCCTTTCCCTGATTATTTGCACTAATGAAGATTGAGTACCTGAATGTTCACATGGGGTGAAAACAAGTGAGACACAAAGACAGCAACAACATGACTGAACAAAATATTCTTATAAAATCATAGTCTGGAGAGTCGATGCAGAAAGTAAAAGGATGATTCTTTCATTTGCTCATCTGTCGAAAGAAAATCACTGTCAAAAATATGTGCATAGGCTAAAGGATGTGCAGCAAATCTTAGCTTTGATTTGGGATGAACAGGCAACTCTGCTTAAGATTGATGTCAAAAGTGGAGCACAAGCATGTGAATTCTTGTTTTACACAGGGCATACATGGCAGAGAGAATTCTTAATAAAAAAAAGGAATCTCATTTTGAACAAAGTTTCCAAGAAACTTTTTCTAGAACTTAGCTGAACAATGACAAACACTCATGTTTTTAATAAGTTACTAATCTTGAACACTTTCTGATTAACAAAAAAAAAAAAAAAAAGCTACATGTTAATCTTTTTGTTTATTTCTCCTTTTTTGTCTCCTCTGACTCCTGTGAGCTGCAGAGGATGGTATGGAAACAATTGTCTCCATGGGGTTTGGAATCTGGCATGTGTTTTCAAAGACAAATTAGATAACTGGAAGATGTCTCGAGTAAAAGTATTTTGGCCAAAAGTTCTTGCTTATTTATTTTGAGAATGCATGTTTGGAATGAAAAATGTTCAAAGTGATAAAGAACTAATGCCTGTGCTTTCAGAAAATAAAAAGGAAGAAGTACAGATTGATAGGTTAATTTGAAATTCTTAAAAATATGAAATATTCTTTTAAAACAGGCAGACTCACATTTGACATATCAGCTTAAATCACCTGTTTTCATTTTTGTGGGGAGAAAAGAGAAGAGCTATTTATGGCTCATCTGTGGTAAATATTAGTCAGATACTAGGAAGAAAGATATGCCCAGCTGGAGAATATGTCTGATTTTGGGTCCAAGAGGATGAGCACTTTGTTTCTTCTGGGAAATTTGTATATTAAAGTGAGGGATCTTTTTTCTTTATTTTTCCTGTGTCTTGTAATGTTACTGCAGCCAAAAGAAAAAAAGTGCTTAAAATAAGTCCTTAAAAGTGCTTAAAATAAAATGGTTGCTTTACTATCAGTATAGGCCAGATGTGATTAAAAATAAATTATTACAAGCTACATATTGCAATAACTTAACTACTCTTTTTTGTCATTTTTTCCTTCATTGGCTTAAAACCAAAGATAAGCATTTGGATTTCCATCTCTCAGAGGAGTACCCAAAAAAGCATGATATGGACTAAGACATTTTCTCTTTCTCTCTGCCTTTCTTCATCTTTTCGTCTCCATTTGGGCCATAGCAAAACTAGAATTCCATATCCATGTCACAGAAGGAAAGCAAGCAGGCATTCAGTGTCCGCTTCTGAGCTTGCTCAGACGAGAGAGGGAATGCTAGTCTTGGTTTCTGGATGAAAGGTAAGACTTGAATGAAAGTCTTATTATAAAATTAAAAAAAAAAATAAAATAAAAAAAAGGAAATCAGAACTTGCAAAGGGCACTATAGTGTTCCACTGAGCTGTGAACATAAAATTTAAAGAATCGTTACTGCCTCAATGAACCCCACATCTACCAACCCTTGTGGGTTCTGAGGATTAATCTCTTCTTACTCCATGTTTGCATGATGAGTGTTTCTGTATCAGGGACAAGTGTTTTCTGGAAGATCTGCCCTTCTTTCTCGTTTGGGAGACTGAGCTTTGCACTTGTTCTTTTCCCCAACCCCTTCACACCTCCTCCATATTTATGCAGCAGAAAGAAGCATGTGGCCCAGAGTAGCTAAACTGTGCAGTATGTCAGGGAGTTCTGCCAACCTTGGCAGAAGGAGTCACATAACTCCAGCTGGTTGCAATGGCTTTCCTTGTCCAAGAGATATTTATTAGTCATAAATAAAAAGTATGATTGCAAACCCCAGATAAACTTAAAGAAGTGTTACAAAAATGTATGACCATGAAACAAGTTTTTAGCAAAATATTTTTGGTTTTCATCCATGTTAAAAAAATGCCAAAACAGAGTGTGGCAGCTTTTGAAGCCTACTTCATGAGGCATAGTATCACAGAATTTTAATAATATACACCTCCTTTATCCCAGAGGATGCTCTCGGCTTTTTAAGAGAAAAATTGGTCTTTACTCTCTGAACCTCACTGACTGCAGATCTTGAGGTGAAGTATAAGGGGAGGGGTGGATATAACATATAAATTAACATGTTTTTCTGTTTTATCCTTTTTAAAAACAATTTCCAAACAAGACCAACAGTAAATTAGCTCAAGCCTGACTTCAAGCCATGGAATGCATAGAATAATATCCTAGAATGTCTCATAAACAAACAAAAAGGAGGAAAACACTACTTTGTCTAAATTGAACTTCAAAGATAACACCTTCCATTTCATCTGTGCCTGTGTTGGCCAAACTCAAGATCTTCTTCAGTTATTTTCATTGATGGTGATTGAAAATGAGACACATTCATAGAGAGGGTCAAGTTCTTCCCTCTTTTTAATGTAATTGTTTTTCACATTAGATTTTATTTTTCTAAGCAGCTACAGCCAAAACCCATCTGATTTAACCCTTTCCTCCCAACACCTACTGTAAACCAGCAAAGACACCTATGAATAAACATGGCACTTTCATTCATGTTGTGTTTAGAAACCAGGGCCAAGCACCAGCAGAGTCTGTATTTTGGCATCCAATCACGGAAAGCATGAGCCCCTGTGAGATGTGTGACAGGAGCTGCAACAAGTTTGTGTGCAGTATCCTATAGAGCAGATGCTGTGCTCTGCAGGGAGCACCTAGGGCTGGCTGGGCATGGGATGGGCTGTGGCTGGTGGCTCCACAGAGAGCCTCAGCTGCACTCCGACAGTAGCCAGCTGAAGGATGTTATCCTGCTTTAAATAGGCTACAGAGTGCTTCATCCCAGCAGCTGAGAAGTATTATTTTGGTATGTATCAGATGAAAAGACAACTGCAATGTAAGTACCTGAGGCTTAACTTTGTACTGAAGCCTGCTGTATCTGTGAATAACAAGTTCACACTTTTTGAAGAATCACATGAATGTATTACTTTATAGTATGGTAATCTCAAAAGCTGCATCTTATTTACTATGTGTCCTGGTACAGTAAGATTAGTACCTGTACCATGTAAACGTACTCTCTTAAGTGAAAGATTGTTTTTTGCCTCTGTGTGTGGCTGCAAGGTACCAAGCACATGCTCTCTACATCGCTATCATCACCTTTTATCCTCTCAGGAAGCAAAGGGTCACTTTGAGAGGGAAAGGTACTCTGAGAGGGAAAACCTATCATCTTGCTGCAAAAGTATCCAACACATCCATATGATGAGGGTCTCTAGCTGGGAGGAAAATAGAGCATAATTCATAATTTGAGATAATAAGTAGAGGACTCATTAGTGTGTAAAAAAATGCCCTGACTCTATGATGGGCTATAATGAACTTGTATCTCTCCAGTTTTTGCTGCACTATTGAAAAGGATATCATGGACTTTCTAATGGGCATCTTAGATTCAAGAAATTTCATAGCAGATTAAAAAAAAAAGAATAAAATCTCTAAATCATACAAAGGTATTGTATTTAAAAATACTTTTGTAAAAGTATCTGGCAGTGATGTTCTCAGCCCTGAACTTAACATAGACAACTCCAAGATCATGGACCAAAAATCAAAGTCTTTAGACTATCTTTAGACACACATAGACTTTTCATAGAATTTTTAATCAATTATTTCTGAACACACTGATTTTGGAGAGAGCTTGGATATCACAGTGAACATCAAAATGCATATGAGTTCCTACTCTGGTGTAATAAGTATAGGACTAAGCCAAATCAAAACAAAAAGTCGTATTGTCAGTTTTAATGAGATTATCGACTGTCAAGAATATGGACACCTCACCCAGATCTGTTGCCTACAGGTTGAAAAGCATGTTAATAGCTTGGAAAAAATTCTAAATCAATATAAAATTATTCTTCAGCCTGGAGCTTATTTTTTATTCAAAAGAGGAAAAAGGTTTATCACTATCCATGAGCACCTCCAGGAGGCACAGAAATTAGATAAGGGTAGTAGTCAAAAAGCAAACAAAGTCATAATAAACTCCAAGTCTATAACATCCAAATTCACATTCTAAACTCTAAGGGCAATTAATAGTTGGCACAATTTCTGAAGGTTATGACTGACCAAAGTGGTAATCATTTCATTGGACAGAGAACTTTTGCAAGAGTTATATTCTAAGACAGCAAGAAGTCAGGAACTTGGTCCCAAAACCAGTCAGTAAAATTATCTGAATTCTGTTGCATGGACAGTGAACACAACAATATCTTTTGGCCTTAGAAACATATCAGGAAATCCCTTTGCTGCACTGAAGATAATGCTTTGGTGAAAATTGTGGTAAATATAAGCTGCATTCAGTAAAAGTCAGAAATAATGAGTAACAGTCAAAAATCAAGGGGAGGGGAAGTGGTGGTGTTCAAGTAATGGTTTAGTACTAACAAAGTTGCGAGAATTTGATACTACAAATTGTCAGTTCTCTAAATTGAGCATATGCCCATTAGTAAAATTCTCTTAAAATAATACTGCAACATT
The DNA here is from genome assembly GCA_025584955.1 of Alethe diademata. Classification (NCBI taxonomy): domain Eukaryota; kingdom Metazoa; phylum Chordata; class Aves; order Passeriformes; family Muscicapidae; genus Alethe; species Alethe diademata. Next base: position 72,762,264 of record JANRMJ010000066.1, on the reverse strand, counting down.
TGAAAAGATCTCTTCAGTACAATTGTGCTACCTTCAGGTACAGTTGGAGTTTGCTGAGGATATTGTCAATGATATCTAAACAGCAGGAATAAATACAATTCCCTTGGATTCAGATATGCTGAATGCACCATTCTAACTGTGACTTTTAATACATGGTTATGCCAGTTTAGAGCAAGTCTGGAAAGTACGTGTAGAGAGAAAAAACAGGGAAAATTCACCTTATCCTGAACCTGAAACCTGTTTCATCTGTTTCATTACCAGGATGAATATTTAGGCTGCTGGTTTTGTAACATGTAATAATTTAGTTATATTAATAATAATTCTAATTATAATTGTAATAGCAGTTTATTATCTTTTAATACTGAGTTGGTAAGTCCTTCTCAAATGATTATTTTTTTCAGGTAAGTTCCTAGAAATTTTTCACAATATATTCACAAAACTAGTTCTACAAAGAGGGCAGGATATAACCAAAACAGGCAGGGCCAAAATTCAGGCCAGGTGAAGGTACTCAATACTTCACATGAATGACTGAGCTCTTTGCAGGACTGTGCTGTTCTGTGCATCCTTTCCGGGCAGGAAACTTATTTGTTTGTCACAGATCTCCCAGAGTGTAACACTGCAAACACTTACTGCAAACTATGAAATAAATCAATGATAAGGTAATCATGTTATTTAGAGGGCAATTTTTGTGTTTGAGGGTTTCCTTAGCAAATGGCAATAAGTGTCACAGTGTGAAAGATCATAGAAATAACAATGGCAGTCAGAGAAAAACAAGACGTAAATGACACTGCGCTGATGTGGAAGGAACTAAGTTCACCCAAATAAAAGCACAATCAGGAGATGACAAGCAAATATTGCAATATTTCATGCACAACATGAAAAGGAATTGAACTGATTTGTGAGTCCACAAATTATTTTAAAAATGCAGTTTTGTATTTTCTTTGGCAGAGTCCTGCTTCCTTATCATTTTCTGCCATTTTCTGAGGTCAAAATGTACTTACTCAAATACTGGGGACAAATAGCACTACATCTGTGGCTACATCAGTAAACCGGGACTGCATACAGAACCAGAAATTTTATTTACTTGTTGTCATGCAAATGATTTCTGACTTGTCCTTAATATTTCTCATGTTCAGGGACTATATTCTCAAAACATGAGCAGTAACTATGTCCTGGACAGCATTTGTATTAGAGGCAAATGGAAGGTTCGTAAATCAACTATTAGATGAAATCGCCTAGAAGGTAGTTTAGGTAACTGACAATAAGGGTGAATTTTTAATAAATGCATACACAAACACCAGGTGATAGAAAGAGATTTTGTTTTCCTGCAACATTTGACTTCAGGAGGTACAAAGCAGGGGGGGAGCAGGGTAAGGAAGGCCTTTCAGGGGAAACCTAATAGTTAAAGCACCAACAGGCTTCCAAATTCTTTCAGATACTGGCAGTAAATGACGTATTGATTTTGCTGTTAAACTGCACAGATGTAACCAACACATTAGACATGGAAGATAAAAGCAATGACTAAAAGCACCTTATTTCATCTGTCACACCTGAGGCTCTGCCTTCTTCAGACCTTTAGTGTATTAGCACAGAAAATCAATTAGGTAAAGAGCTAAACAAATGAAGGGAAAATAAAAAAAAAAGCCTCATTCACGAAGAGTCAGAAATGTCAGCAAGCCCTGGAGACTTCAGCAAAGTGTAAGACATCTCCAAATAAACCACAACAACTTTTCTCAACTTTTGTTTTAGTAAGCGATTAAGCACTGCTCAGATACCTCGATTCTATTAAGGACATCTATTAGGGCAGGTCTAGCAAGTGATCAGTAATCACAAGCACAATATTTGTTTTCACTGAAAAGAAAATTGGGAAATTTATTTCTCAGTTTACGCTGTTTTGGATATCTATAGTTCTTGTCATCTTAATCAAAGTTGAATCAGTTGTTCATCATTTATATGCAGAAATTTAGTTTTCCCGAGTAATACCATAGTACAAGGCATTGACAAGTATTTCATTAGGGCCAGGGACATATTACTAAAGCCAAGTGCTATAATACACAACATATTGATACTGTTCTCATAAAGCAAACTATCTCTGATCCCAAAATATAGTAATAATTTTCTACTGCCACATATAATTTGCACCCAGAGAGCAGACCAGAACACAGCTATTTCATTGATTGATTCGTTGTGAATAAAATACCACAGTGATACAATAGAGATAAATTGAGATTTGTCAGTGAAGCAGGACTCAGAAGATCTGGATTTTCTGGTGGAAACACATACTCGATTTCCCATCTACAGCAACACATGGAATTTCACCCCTTAGTTCTGTCCTCCTCTGTTCACTGAGGTTACAAACTCACTGAACAGAATTTTTAAAGACACCATTTAGTCAGTGCCACTAGCTGACAAGACAGATTTGTGATTTCAAGTGGAGGTCATCAAGACCTAATAAATAATTATTTAAAAGGATGCAACTAATCAAACCTCAAATTTAGAATTTAATACAGGTCCCAGTACACTTTTTTCCTCCTTTAGAATAGTTTTCCCTGTGTGTGGATGCAAATCTCAAAGTAACCTCTGCATAGAAGTATATATCCTTTTTGGCTGCGACAGCTGAAAAACACACACCTTTGTTCTTTAAAACAAAGTTTTGTTTTCAAATACAGAAAAATAATGCTCTTTTAAAAAAAGAATTCTCAAAAACAAAACCAAACCAAACCAAACCAAACCAAACCAAACAAAAAAAACCCCAAAAAACTGAACACCGAAAGTGCCAAATTGTGAATCTTCACACATTTCATCAGTGCCACCTAGTGGAGACATCTCCCCATCCCCCATAGGAAATTCCTTTGGCTAATTTTGCTCATCTAGGGAAGAGTTCAGCTTCTGCAGCGGAGAGCAGGTTTGCAAGGTGACTTTCTAAGGTGTCCTGGTTATTTCTGTAGACAGCTGCCAGCTACTGGATAAGAGGAAACACCACCCCAGCTCCTGGTGCTTTCCCTGGAATCTGAAGGACTCAATTATTTCAAAGGGACAAGAGAGATTTTTCATGTTTTGACAGCACAAAACACGTAAATTCAAGATAAAATGAGAAGCAAATCAGTATAGAACCTTAAGAACCAAGACTCTAAGATTTGAAAACATCTTGCCAAGAAACAATTAAAATACCTGTAATTTTCTACCACACTATCAATCTTTTTTTTTTGTTTTTTTTGATTTTTTTTTTTGTTTTGTTGTTTTTTTTTTGGGGGGGGGTTGGTGGGGCACCTGGGGTTTTTTTTGTTTGGTTTTTTTGAGAGAAAAGAAAAATTAAATTATTTTTCTTAAGAAACTAACAGGCAAGGTGGCACTAATCTTGAAAATAAGTACCAAGTGCAACTTTCATGCCTAGATTTCCTGCTTTCTTTTTTGATATCTTCTGCTATTCTTTTTCTTTTTCTTAATGTATTTCACATCCAGTCATCTTTTTCCACTTCCAAGATACAGACTGAATACATAACTATAACAATGGCACCATGGCATTATACAGGCTCATACATCTCGGTTTTAACCGTCCAGCACAGAAAGTTTCCAGCACTGTTGGAATTGCATGACATGTGGGCACTCTAATTATGTAGATGCACATAGAGTTATACACACATTCCCTGACACTAGATTGAAAATTATACTGCACCCTCCTGAACAGTCACCTCAGGAACAAAGCAGCTGAAGAGCCATTGTGGGAAAATACCATGGTGTGGCATAAGAATAGCAGACAGCACTTACAAGCTGAAGTACAGTAGCTTTGTGCTGCACAGCACAGTCTGAAAGAGCCTCATAAAAAGAGAAGAGTGAATCCTGAGCTTGTGTGTGTCAGAAATGATGCTCTAATGGGTGTCAGCTGTTAGCAGATTCCTGTCATTTAAACAGTTTGAATTAGTTCCTCACCACTCTTCTCTAGGCTGAATTACCAAATCATTATTTCTGTGGAAAATCCTGCAATTCTTTGACTAAAAAGTAGTTCTTTTATCTCTGTGTTTTGAACACACAAACCTAAACACACACACAAAAACATATATGCACTTAGGACTATGGTGGGCTTCTAGCTACACAGAAGCCCACAGCATTTTCTTACTGATTTCAGCAGAGATAAAATCCCACCCCGGGAACTTGAAAGGATTTTCTTGCTGACTATATTTCCTGGGCTAGAAATTGCACACAAACACAACCAAATAGGAGAGGATGGGATTGTCCAGGTAAGTGAATGAATAAGGCAATAAAGCCAAGTAGTTCAGGCATGATTAGGAAGAGGAAGGGCGTCTCCTTCTGCACTGTTGAATCGGCCATTAGTGTCAGAGTGGCTTTTAAATTTAGAGCAATTCTTCCTGTCTCTGCACTACTTGAGGTGTTCACCCAATGTTTGCCTGTATTATTAAAGGATTGAACCCTGTCAGAGGGCCAAAGCAAATTACCTGCAGGGAGTCAGGGGCCAGATGAGATATACCTTCTCTGTGCTCTTTGCTTTAGTAACCAGTGGTAAAAGACTACAAGGCAGCTTTTATGTAGATGTCACATCATTCACTGACTGGAACACCCAGCTGTGATAATAGCAGAGGAAGCCGGGGTGGGCAACCATTACTAATTCCTCCCTTATCTAACCTTGCTATTTGAATTATTAGCTAAATTGCCATCTTCATAACTTAATTTTTTTGGCTTGCAGGTTCAAGAAGTTTATTTCACATGTTTAATTGTATATGTTATTACTTATTGTTATCAGTGAGTGTCTATTTTGCCTAAGAAATTTTTTTCTTGCATTTCATTAAGTATTTTGCAATGATTGATCGTCACTATTACATATCCGCAGGGTAAACAACAACGGAAAGAATATTTAAGCTTTTATTATCTTTCTTTTAAAAAAAAGAGATAATTCACAGTAATTCTAAAAAAAAAATTACACAAAGCTCAAAACCTCTCATGTTAATGATATATGGAGAAAGAAATAATCAATTAACTGAAATACACATTAAAAATGTAAATAAATTGATGGATATGGATAAGACATGCCGGTTTTTGTTGAATTAAATATTTTTGTTAATTCCACTCGCTTAGTTTGACTAAAAAAATGTTTTAAAACGAAATTTTTTAATGTTTGTAAATAAATCTTTTCTTGTATGAAAGAATAGATTAACCACATTAATTTCACTATTTAAAATACAAATGTATGTAAAAAGAACGCAAGCTACAAAGTGTTGTAAAAAATAAAAAACCCTAAACTTTATATCTGTTATGTTTTCACCCTAAAAAAATTCATTGTTCCTAGTTGTACATGCCATTAAGTGGGGAGTTAGTGAGTGCAGGAGAAAGGTATACATATTTTGTGATTCTCTATAGGCACTGTCTGCAGATTCCAGCAGCAAATAGAATTTGCTTAAACTGGAGCTACATTGCCTCTAGCAATGTGCGTGCATAGCATAATATCACAGAGCAGCTTCAATTGGTTACAAGTGATTTTCATGTTTGCAGCTCATTAAAAGTCAGATATTAAAAACAAACCTAATCAAGCTATTTTTCCTTCCTTTCTTCTTTTTTTTTGTTTGTTTTTTTCTTCTGAAATTCATTCTGAAAACCTATTCTCCCTCTATATCCCCATACAAGATCCCCTAATTCCTTTCCTCAACTCCACGATATCTATGAATTTTCCAGGCTCTTCTCACACCTTTATGCAGCCTTGAAGATTTATTTCCAGCTTTCCATTCAGTCACCTCTGATCCTGCATTCATTAGATGGGAATTTAAGCTGTCCATAGATTTATCTTCAAATATAAAAATAGGTTTTTGCATGGGTTGTATGGTACCTATTCAGCTGTTTATCTTCCGATCTCTCTTTGTATTGTGTTGCATCAGGAATATTCCAGATTCTTCAAAGGAACATTAGAACCTGTTGATTTTCACATGCTCTCACTAGTGGTAATTTTACATTCCCATTGTATTACCTGAAGAAAAGGTTTTACTTAGTGACAAGATGATGCTTGAAGCATTCATTCTCACTGGAGAAGACCTTACAAATTTAGTTGCCCCAGTCTGAAGTTATTTCAGGAGCCTCCTCTGAACCATCCATGGGATGATGTCAGCACTTCTAAATTAAGCACACTAATTTTTTGCATTTCAACCAGTGAATTTACTTTTCACTTTTTTTTTCTTTGTTCTGATACTGATACTATTTTCTTGTGTAGTTCATGTCTATCCATTCATGAAGATGTACAAGCCACTGGATGAAAATTTTCACGAAAAAGAAAAATTTTTTTTCTTTTTATCTGACTGATAAGCACTTGGGAAGTGGAAATAATCCTTCACCCCATGGTGGTATACTGCAGTATCCACAAACGGGAAGAGAACATACGCCCTAGCCAAATGTCAGCACGTAGAGATTACATTTGCAGCTGATGTAGTTAGATTGCCGTTAAAGCTGTTAGCAACATCACCCTGGGCAGGGAACAGGCTCCCTCTGAGACTGTGAGGGACAGTTAACTCTCACCTGGCTTCAGCAAAAACTGGTTTGCTTTCAGTATGTCTTGTATATGTCCTCACAGTAAAACCACCGGGCACTGGCATCAGTGTCAGCAAAAACATCAAACTTTTGCTGGTGCTTCACTCGCTCATAACAACTTCCTTCTTACCCAATATGTACCATTTTCACCAACCTTTGTGCTAAATAGCAGGCAATCTTGGGAGGCCTCAAGATTCTTTCAGAGTTGAACATGGAGAAAAAAATTAGCCTGAGTTCTTGTTGCAGCTCCAGGAAAATTTTGATGGTAAAGTGAGCCTCAGGTCCAAGGGTGTAATATTACTTTTGCAGAAATCTCTGATGACCAAGATATTCAGTCTGATTGTGCTGCTTTATCATGATGAACAATCATTCTAATGTCTGAGAGCTGTATCTTTCAATAGGTTGAAATTTTATGTTATTGAACATTATTTTGGACTCTTGCTTTTGACACAGTTAAACCTGAAAATAGATTAGCACATCTTACAATTGGATCATTTTTACTTTAGCTTTATGCACAGGTGGGTTAGAAATCAGAAAGAAATAAGAATGACCACTTAATTTATCATTAACAAATCATCTCTCACTGACCCAGACTGACGATTAGGTCAGGTTTTCTCTACAGAGATGTTTCAGTAGTCCAAACATTTATGATTAAGCTAACTTTAAAATAGAGAGTATCACAATCAAAACAGTATTTAACAGTTCTTATGGAAATATGTGGAAATACAAAGGTTGAAGACAGTAATATCTCTAAAATATGTCAGAAATGTTACAACACCAATCAGAATCCTCTGCTGAGGTCATGCTTTGTATCTGATGTTTCATTATAGTCTATTTGAAAAGCGTTTTTCATTTCTGTCACATAAAGTTGAATTGCATTACTTAAAAAGACACCTTCAGTGATGGAGATAATGAAATATAAGAATATCCATCGTAAAGCATGACAAAAGAAAAAATTCAAACATACAATAACTCTAATTCAGAATGAATATTACAATAATTTATAGAAAATGAACGGATATTTGATCAAATCTTTGAAAACAGAAGCTCATCTTAGCGTATTATTGAATTTTAAATTATCATAGATTATTTCTTTTAACTTGGATCCATCTCAACTACATGCATTAAAGAAAAACTAATTAAATTACATCTGTGATACTTCAGACAAAAAGTCTGATATATCAGCACAATTGTCACTATAAAAAATAGTACCATAGAGTCACCAAGAGCAATGACCAGCACAGAAATATTTTATAAAAAATATTAAGTTTCATTCATTTGTTACCATTATCCTTGGTTACTCCCGAAACCAGGTGTGACCATGAAGTCTATTCAAACCATTAATAAGAATCATTCAAACCTGACTCTTACCCAGACTTTCTGATCCTATACTATCACATGACACATTCATTTTCAGTTTATAGATGTTGCTGAAACCTTAGGTTGTAGATTTTCTGAAGTGACTAGTCTTTTTATACAGTACCTATAATCCACTTGCTAAAATGCAATTTTCATCTCAGTTTGGAGTTCGCAGGTTCCTTATGCTGGTTATGAAGATAATTTTATTTAGCTGTCAGTTTAGATCTACCTCATTTCTGTAGTTATTCAGGCTGCTATTACACTGGTGTGATCCCCTCACCTTTTAGAACATGTATTTTCATGTTTTAGTTCCTGACCCAATGCAAGCTACTGTTCTGCAAATTGTTCTCATAAAACTTCCTGATAATGTCGTATTTTTTGACTGCTCAGAATTTTCTTCTCATCTTTCATGCCTAAATTGTTCCTGCTTTTTAAATATACATTTATAAATATATATGTGCTTGTGTGTGAGTTTGCAAAAATAATTTCTATTTTGAACTCTGCAGACTTCGCAATTTTCTTCAGTAAAAATATCACTTATGAAAAGCATCTGAGCTGTGCTGGCTCATAAAGAAAGAAAGCAAGCATGCAAGGCTAGAACAGCCATTTCCCCTGTTCACTTGTACATTTAACATACACTCATAGAGCTCAGATATGGAGATGACTGACTTTAGTCATATTGGCCTTCTCTTACCACCTCACAACTCCTAGGAGAAACCTATAAACTGCTCACCTCAATCATTCAGGGAGAGCTGAATCTTTAAACTGGGATTTGAGAGAAAAATAAGAGGGCAAGGGAAGAAGATGGATGATCACTGGGTTTGTTTCATAACAAACCCTGCAAAGCAAAAGCAAGTGTAACTGCTTTTCTGTAAATCACATGCAGGAAGAAATTCTTTGAATTTTTGTGGTAAACCCAAGGAACTCTGGCTTCCTTTTTTGAAGTACTATCATTTCTATTTACTTTTTTTTTTTTTTCAGTGTGTCTGGGCCTTGCACAATCATAAAATTAAGTTCAGATCATTTTAAACCTGACATCCATATGACATTTATCACATATAATCTGAGACAGCTTTCATAATTTGCCAGCCATTATGCTTTACAAAGTTGCCTACATTCAGCTGTCATCATTTGATAATGTTACAACTGGAAGGTCTTTAAAGCAAACAAAAAAAATAAAAAAGCAAAACAAAAATTTTTTTTCTTTGTTATGGAATTCCAAGAAATTTAATTTCTGTGTTAGGATTCCTAGACACCACCAAGAAAAAACAAATAAATAATTATTTAGTAAAAAGTAACAAAATGCTGTTACTTTTCTTGAACTCCCTAGCAATTGTTTCTGTGATGCCTTTCTGCATTAAGTTGAAGAACAATCTTGCATCCAGTATGCACAACCATGATAAAAGCCCTTGCACATTCTTAATTCAGCTCTCTTCAAAAAGGCCAAATGCAGATTGAAGGGACGGACAGAGATGAACAGTTTAAAGTTCAGTGAGGGCAAATGCAGCGTCCTGCATCTTGGAAGGAATAACCCCAGTCACCAGCAGAGGCTGGGGGCTGACCTGCTGGAAAGCAGCTCTGTGAGAAGGACCTGGGAGCCCTGGGGGACAACAATCCTTCCACGAGCCAGCAGTGTGTCCTGGTGGCCAAGAAGGCCAAGAGTATCCTGTGGTGCAATAGGAGGAGCACTGCCAGCAGGTCGAGGGAGATGATCCTGCCCCTCTGCTCAGCCCTGGTGAGGCACAACTGGAGTGCTGTGCCCACTGCTGGGCTCTCCAGTACAAGAGAGATGTGGAGTTCACTGAGCAGGTCCAGTGAAGGGCTACAAAGATGATGAGGAGACTGAAGCATCTCTCTCATAAAGAAAGGGTGAGGGACCTGGGTCTGCTCAGCGTCAAGAAGAGGTGGCTGACACGGGACCCCATCAATGTCCGTAGGTGTCTGAAGGACAGTGCCAAGAGAATGGATCCAGGCTCTTCTCAGTGGTGCCAAGCAATGGGGCAAGAGGCAATAGGAAGAGGGCGATGCACAGAAAATTCCACCTGAACATGAGGAAGAACTTCTGTACTGTGCAGGAGAATGAGCACTGGAACAGGTTTCCCAGAGAGAGTGTGGAGTGTCCCTCAATGGGAGTATTCAAAAACAATCTGGACACAATCTGGGGCCATGCACACAACCCTGCTTTAATAGGAAGCTTGGACTAGAAGACTAGTCTAGTCACTTCCAACATTACACATTCTGTGTTTCTTCTATTGAGCTCTCCCCAAAGCACTTTTTCTTTTCTATCAATTGAGCTAAATCTGTAGTTCATTATTTCTTGACCCACTTTCCCAGCTTAGGCAACAGTGCACCTCAGTATCACCATCATCAGTGCTGTGCAAATGTGGACTCAACTTCTCACCCTTAGTCTTTAAGTTATACCTCTGACCAATGCACAAATCTTTTTTGACATTTCATTTGAACAACTGCTGATCTTGAATCAGTTGTTCAAAAGTTGACTTCTGTGAGCAGCTCTATATATGCTGCTGTGGTAATATTAAATTTCGCTATTTGAAAGCATTCTGAATATAGATCCATTTTGCAAACAAAATCCATTTGCATTTCCTATGACTGCTTATATTTTGTCCTTTTTTTGCATTTTTGAACTGCAAAAATTTTGTTTTCTAGACAGTCACATCAGTGTCTCCATAAGGTCCCTCTTTCCTGGTGGCACCCCACGGTTTTTTTTAGTGACAAAGTTCAGGCAGTAGTCATAATCCAGTTAATATATATTTTTTTTTTGATAGCCAGGAACTTTTTAAAGTCTGGATTTTATATTTTAGTAACCATAATCCTTCATAATATTTTTATAAGTGTACATGCTTACCTGCTTGCATCGATAAATCATTTCAATTAATGCAAGAAAAAAAGGTTGGATTATTATACATGCCCTTTTTGCCATAGAAATTTTTAAAGGAAAGTTCTGCAAGAGAGCAGTTGTGAGTAGGACAGCATAAACATGCTTGTAACATATGCATTGAGAGTCTGGGGTACTTCCAAGTAGGTTGTTCTTGGGTATAGAATATCAATACCATCAAAAGGAGTATTCTGGAAGAAAGTGTATAACCCTAAAAGCTCTGTGCTCTAAGTAATCCAGGCCCTGGGCAAGAGGAAAGCAGAGAAATCCAGTCCTAACAGTGATATGAGGGACTTCTGTTTTCTAGTGTTAAGTCATTGGAGTCCAGCCTGGGTTTTTTGGGTCCCAGCTAATAAGATGAGTCTTGGAAGTGAATTTGTAAAACTAATAAGCTATTCCCATGAATGGAGATCCAAATTCTTTAAATCTGATTTCTCAATTCGTTTTTCCTGTAAGAAGAATGGAAATTACTGCAGTTGTTTACATGTACTAAAAATAATATGCTAATGGACCAGTCATAAAAAAAACCCTCTTTTGAAAGATGTTGTATAAGTGGAACCAAAAAAGTAGTTTTTTACATAAAGGAATAGGAAAATAGAAAAGTTTCTGTCTTTCTGCATATACACAGACCAAAATGTATATACTTTTCTCAGTAGGAATACAAAAAGTAATTTGTTCTGCCTTGAGTATAAATCCTGAATTAAGAGTTCTTTCCATTGCTGGTGAAGTCAGTCATTTAGCAGTGTGTGGCCTCTGAAGTCAGAACAATGCTTTCAAGAGTTTAAGGAGACTTTGTGGTACTGCTGCACTATTAGTCAGAGATCTATTTTAAAGTGAACATGTAATTTTCAAAGTCAGTGTATATAAATTCAAACAACTGCTTCATTTTCAGCTCCAAGCTACACCAATCATCAGTGCAAATTTCTCTACAAGCACAGAAATTTCCTATGTACCTGACTGATGTGTTCATGCAACAACAGGCTCTTGTGTTGATTAACTACACTTATCTCCACAAGTCAGAATATGACTGCTCTGTGTAATCTCTTGCAGGTGGAGGGATTAATTTTCACGTGTTCTACAAGCCATGCAAAGCTACGTTTCTTTGTTTTATACATTGGGTAAGCCACATTTGATATGCAAAATGGGTTTACATACGGCTGTTTTCAGGAAGAGAGAAGATATTTGGAGCAGAAACAATACAGATTCAAATTTAAATGGAAAAATAGATTAATAAGTAGATGTGAATCTTAAAAATGTTATAAAAATTGATAGATGGGATTTAGTTATCTTGGGTTACCTGCTACATTTGGGTGTCCTTTTTTTAAACAGTTAAAAGTTATTCTATTTTTGCATACTATGCAGGAGCATTTGAGAACAAGTTCATCCATAGACTGACTAGAAATGTTGTGTTCATTGGAAAACAACAATAACAACAACAAACCAAAAAAACAAAAACAAAAACAAAAAACCAACCAATCAACCAAACAAACAAAAAAAACCCAAAAAACATGAGGAAGATAGTGCTGGATACTCCTAATAGAAGCACCAGACAGGCATTAAGGAAAGCACTTTATCCCAAAACATGTCCATAAACTTGTTCTGTATATGCATTATATGTTTTCTGTGTCTCCTTTTCTGGCTTGATTTCCTCTCATTAGAAGTCTGGCAAGGAGGAAAAGGATACTGAAATTCAGAACAAATTACAGCATCACCATTATATAAGAATCATGCTTTATACATCTGTCCATATCATGATGAACAGCCATAATTTTTGACTTATAGCCTAGGAATTTAAAGATATATTTCACTGATATCTTTGCTTTTATTTTTCATTCCATAAAATTACTTTTGCATATGAGTTTGAGTAATATATTTGGAGAAATATAAAGTATTTCTCACACCATTATGAATAATTGTTCATTTCTCCCAGAATAATTCAGATTGTCAGTTTATGTTTAAAAAAATATTAATTTGCCAATGAATCAAAAAATTGTGTTTCCTTTTAAGAGAGGAAGGAATAATGGTAGACACTCCCAAATGGAAATGAGATTTTGAGTAATTTAATAAGGTGTATTTTCTGATACAAAAATCTCAGTACAACCATACTTATTCTGTATGTGTCTTAGCATTTTCTAAGATAATGAAATCCATTAGACTTTTTTTAAAAAAAGTTATATTTGTCCTTCTTGTTCATGTAATCAAAGTTTAACTTAAACAATCTCACCATACTTATCCTGTTAATTTTTCCAGAAATTTTCAGAAGAGGTAATTTTTTACAACTTTCTTTTAGTTTCATGAGACATTTGGTTCAGGTTAACCTTTTCATATTTCTCTAGCTTTATGTAATCTTCCTACCCTTCCCTCTGTGCTTTTTCATCTTGTCCTACCTTTAGAATAAGGAAATGAGTGGGACTGCCCCACATCACATTCCATAAGAGCTGGTCCTAAGACCTTAAGTGTTCTGTCCATTTTATGAGTCAGTCAGCAATTATAAACTAAATTTTGTGTTAGATGGTAATTAATGTACTTTAGGATTGCAAAATTCAGACTAATTTCTTCTTTTAATTAGTTTAATAATATTTATTTCAGATTAAATTATGCTAATAATCCTTTCTTCTCTTTATTGTCTAGCCTCTAAATGAAGACAAGAAAATATATGTTTCCAATATGT
>JANRMJ010000066.1:72737732-72748710 GCA_025584955.1 Alethe diademata | reverse complement strand
TATGTATTTAATTTATAGGTATATATATATATAAATTCATATATATGTATAAATTTATATATAGAGAATTAGATCTTTATCAATAGGCTTTATAACAGGATTAATCTGAAGAGATTGAGACAAGAAAACTGGGGGAAAGCACCACCCCCAAAAAGAGACAAATGTCAAAACTTTTATTAAACAGAAGCAAAAGGCTTCTGTTCATGGAGGAAGGTGAGGGACACAGAGAACTGAGTCTCTATTTGTAGTGGGACCATGGTGCACAGACTATCAGAAAAAGAAAATGCTAAGAGAAGAGGAAGGGACATTCAGCAGCAATTCAGAAGGGAAGGAAGCCCTTCAGAAAGGAGGATGATTCAAAAGCTTACTAGAGCCAAAGGAGATCATGGCCATTATGGGCTAAGGCTTCAATGTGCAACAAAAGTAGAAAGGATGATTGGGAAATGATCAGAGAAAAGTCAAAAGAATCTTGGAGGGGAAAAATATGTTGGAACATGGGTGAGTGTAGTGCAAAGGGACATCCTTAAGATGAGGTTTTATTAATAAGATCCAGAAGTCACTTACAGCCCATGCTAATTACCTTTTGCCATGTTCACTGAATGTGTTTAAAGCGTGTCAGCAGCAAAGAATAATCAGGGATTAAAAAGGAATACAAATACTTCATATTACGCTTCTTCTTGGGTGCTGTATCATCACATATTTGCAGACTAAAGCTCTGTATACACTGTTGCAGGTTTTAGTAGTTTTAAAAAGCTATTAAGAATAATTTAATTGGGATAGAAGAACAACAAAAGAAGCAAACAACTTTCATTGTTCTCTCAAGTTGCTTATTTTGGATCACTAAAGGAAAATAGAGCTAAATCCTCATTCAACAGAAGGTGTTAAAGCCCTTCTTTGAACTTGGCGAAACAAGTTTATACTGACACTAATTTACTGTACTTTGTTCCATTAATTTAATTTCACCAGTCTTTCTTTATACACTCAAAACCAATCCAATCTTTTTCCATCCTCAAAAACTTTATTAAGCAGTGAAAGAATATCTCCTTCTTTTTCTGCCTGATGATTTGAAGGAATGTCATAAAAAGCATTCCAGAGCATCAGAATGACTGAGGTTATCTGATGGGTTTAAAATATCTACCATTTGCTCCACTATCCCTCTCATGTAGAATTAATATAAATGAGAAACATAATCACATATTACATACATTTTCTTTCCTTTCACTTTAACTTGTGTGACAGATATACTGCATGTTAAAAATGCCAGACTGTTGTTTCAGTCATACTTTGAAAATTCTATTAGCTATTAAGTAATCTGTAAATTTCTATAATATTTGAATGATATACTAGTTCAAAATAAATTCATTAGAAATATGTGTGCATATGTGTTTTGAAATTTTGTATGCATATAATCATTCTCCAGTATCTAGAAAAAAAAAAATCAGCATGGGAAGAAAAATAAATCTTATGTCTTACTTGCAGTTCTCATGCCTAGTGATAACTTTAACACAAATCAGAAGAATTCTGGTGATAAAGGTATTGTTTTAAGCCAGTAGATGTGAAGTTCGGTTTGTGTTGGTTTTTCTGTACCTGGAAGCAGCTTTTACTGAATGAGGGAGATGTGGAACTTTGAAACTTGAGCTGGAAATGAATTTAAAGGAAATATAACAAATGACCCCACTAGAGACACCCACTGTGGATATCAATCTCACTGCTTTGAGTGAAGAAGTGAGGACATTGATGAGCAGCAGGTAACGTGGCCCTGCTTTGATAAAAGGGCTGGACCATCTTGCCTCCAGAGAATTCTTGCAATCTAAATTATTCAACGATTTGACGATTTCAAAAATGAAAAAAAAAAAAAAAGAAGAGAGAGAGATAGGATAAGTAGGCTTTAGTTCAGTCTTATGTGTCAGATATTAGAAATCTTATGCTAGTAATCTGAACTACTCATCCTCATTTTACCAGTGCAAGAACTTCCACTAATTTTGGAATAGTTTAGATTATTAATCTGGAAAACAAAATCACAATTTACAACTAAAGTGAAAGTCATTTAATCCTATTTCTCCTAAAAGCATTTTTGTAGGTTCTTTGACCAGCTTGGGTGTACTACTGAACTTTTACTACTGACAGAATCTTAATTTCAAAGCTTTTGCAAGCTGGGTCAGCACAAAACTACTCTCTTTTTTGATTAATTCATGTTTGTACCATTTTTATTACAAAATATCTATCTGGCTTCATATCTCAAATTCAAAAATATTACCAGTTCTACTATCAGCTGATCGTCCTACTGGTCCTGAGGTATATATGACCTTCTCTTCCAGCCAGAGGATTGATTATATCACTGACTGTGCAAAGAGCAACCACATACAAATGATCAGTTTAGGTATTTTGTCTATCCAGACCATATTTATGCCCATACTATAACTGAAAAATAATATCTGAAAACCAAAGCAATGAGAAGAAAATATATCCTTCTCTTGTAGGATTGTTTTTGTGTTGTTTTATTTAATTTTTTTTTTCCCTCTAAAACCAATCGTTCTGTGAATACAAAACTTTACAAGCATGGCAACTTTTTTCCCACACCTTAAATATATTCTAAAAATCTGAATAAGTATTTTTGTTTTAGCAATAAGAATCTAAGCTCTTTTTTATTTGTTTTATTTTTAGCAAGTGTTTAAAAGAAAATGTGCATGAAATAATTTTTTTTGACAACACATTTTCATGAAGGAAATTAAAACCTTGATCAGTTCCAGTGAGATGAAAGAGAAGAATAAACGTGGTTGAGACAATTTCTGGACTCTGATCATCTTTGAAACTGGGGGGGTGGTGTTGTTTTCTTTATGTGTATGAATACAGAACTGATGGAGACCAAGGGATACTATTACAGTATTATCCATTCAACTATGTTTTGTGCATTATCTAAGAAAATTAATTCTTTCAGATTGCTTTGTCCCATTAGTACTTCATTCATCTGACCACTGTGATAGGCTTTCTGCATTTTCGCTGATAAGCATGAAGTGGTTCCTGGAATAAATCTAAGAGGTTTTGGCTGGTATTGTTTAACACTATCTAGGATGGATTCCAATATTCACCGTGTTTTTCTGTTTTTCCTGCTATTAGAATATCTCAGGTATGTGCTTGTTTGACATGAACACCGTCACTGTGATGCTATTGTTCATAAGCATTGTTTGATCCCTGCAAAATGGAGCAATATGCCTTTTTATCTTTAAGCATGGAGAAAAAGATTGAATAAAGTGGTGATACTCATTTCCTGATTTCCAGATGACTAAGATTTCCAGTGTCACCAGTACTCATGCACTTACAATTTAACTCAAACAAATCCCAGCCTTTTCTCAAAGGACTTCTCCATTTCACCCAGTGTGCACTCCTGGCAGCAGTGAATTGGTGATCAGTTTGCAGCAAGTCCTTTGCCTCATTCCAAGGAAAAAAGAGACATTTTCCAGAACACATACTTGTCTTCCTGACTTCCAAATACATGGGAGATATAAATCTGTATAGTGAAGAGAACTATTTAATTTCTTTGATTTGCCTCACAATTTTCTGCCAAAATAATAGCTGAGGTTTTCTTACCCTTCATGACTTTGTGTGTATTGAAGCCATTACAGAGAGGCATCCTAGTACCTCTTTGGGACAAAAGGTTAGCTTTGACCTACTTTCTTGATATAAGTCTAACTTTTTATAACAGAATGCATAAGTCAAAATCAACATTGTTTCATAATGTGTGAGCCTCACTATATATTGATGTTGTCTTTATTTATATGAATATATCTATTTATATACATATGGATATTATCTAAGATTTTAGTATCTAGATTGTGGCACCTTGGAGACACTATAGCTGAAAGTTCATGTTTTTCCAGTATCACACTTCAATTTGAATGTTCTCACAGATTCCTAAGACAGAAATTAAAAATTGAGATGGAAACAGAAATTGAAACAAACTGCAAATATATTCTCATAATTTTTGGTGCCTTTTTTATGAGTTAAACAATACCTAGTTCTCACCTATAAAGTATTAGTACAAGAAGTCACATAACTATTCCAAAGGATTTGGGAACTGGAGCTATTGCAAAGACTAGCACCACTTATTACACAGAATCAACTAGTGCTAGAAAATACAACTTTCTGCTAAGCTTTCTGTATGCCTCAAATACTTCTTATTGTTGAAATAACAGAGCAGAATTGGGGGTTTTCTATATTCTCCCATGGCAATATATATATAAAAACATAATACTTGGAATTTCCTATATAACTCATTTAGGATCTTGCTCAAAACTTCACAAAAAGTGGTTTTCTTTTTATTCTAGATGTATACTACCATTTATGGAGAATATTTTTTGTCATAAATATTTAGCACAGAAGGTTACAAGAATTGCCAGTCTAATAACATGTCCATTCTTTGATTAGAATGACCATTTTCTGGCAAAAAGGAATACTGGTTAAAAAAAGGGTATCTGAAGAATTTGCTATATTGAGCCCATCACGCTGGCCAATTGCCAAGCACTTAATATGCCAATATTTTGAGGATACAAGTTAAGGTAACAGATTTTCAGCCTAACACTTACTATGACAGAATGTTTACAAGATTCTTCCTAACAGATCATTAAGGATGCTACAAAAACCTCTGGTGACGAAGCCCCTCAGTGCAGCCAGAGAGGTTATAAACACTGGTGTTTTTCCAGGGTGACAGGAATCTGAAAAAGAGAAAGGCTATGAGATGAAAAAATACAAAGTACAGAGACTGAAATGACAGTTATAAACATTGTGAATTATACTCTGAGAAAGGCCATAGTGTGTGCCAGCAAAGTGAATTGCTGGCTATCAAAACTTGATGGGGGAGGAGAGAGCAAAAGGAAGAAAAAAGAGATGTATAGTTATAAACTGCTTAATGGGAACTTTTCTCATACTTTGCTGACCTGGCAGAAATATTTTGGGCTTCTAATGGCAGCTCTTTTCACAGTTCAACAGGCACCAGGTTTCCCATCATATACGAGTTTTTCTAGTCTTCATTGTGCTGTCTGGAAGTGACAAGCAGAAAAAGAAGCTTGTTTTGACACATCTTTCCCCCCCAAAAAAAGCAGTCAATGAACATTTGATCTCAAATGGGTCATTTTTTGATAGTCTTGATATGGAAAAATACATTTGCTTTATATTTGCCACTGGTAATGGGTGGACTTAGAGGTAAAATGAACATAAGAAGGGAGCTATGAATAACTCACACCATCTGTTATTACACTGCTGGCGAAAGGAGGAAAATGAATTGTAAAAGACTAGAGAAGTTTAGGAAAA
Source organism: Alethe diademata (assembly GCA_025584955.1). Taxonomy (NCBI): domain Eukaryota; kingdom Metazoa; phylum Chordata; class Aves; order Passeriformes; family Muscicapidae; genus Alethe; species Alethe diademata. Next base: position 72,743,403 of record JANRMJ010000066.1, on the reverse strand, counting down.
ATGATAAAGAAAAAGAAAGCTATCAATAATTGATCCACTTCTCTCATAGTGATTTTGTATAAGACAAGAAAGTACATGCTTTTACAGAATAAAAGTAATAATAATAAATTAAATTTCTTGTCAATTAATGAAATTGTTGGTGCAAGTTCTTCCCTCAAATATGTACGTGTGGTATTTTCTTTAAGTGACAAGTTTAAGATGTCAACTTTATTTTTACAACAACTTTTATAAGATTTCCATGTGAAAATGAAACACAGAATCAAAGAATGGATCAGGTTGGAATGGACCACACTGAGTCATCTGGTCCAACCTTCCTGCTCAAGCTGGGTCATCCTACAGCATAGGGCACATGACTGTGTGCAGACAGTTCTCAAATATCTCCAGTGAGGGAGACTCCACAGCCTCTCTGAGCAACTTGTTCCAGTTTAGTCACCTGCACAGTACAGAAGTTCTTCCTCTTATTCAGGTAGAACTTTCTGTCCATCAGTTTTTGCTCATTGCCTCTTATCCTATGGCTTGGCACCACTGAGAAGAGTCCAGATCCATCCTCTTGTCACTCCCCCTTTGGAGACTTACAGACATTGATGAGGTCCCCTCTCAGTCACCTCTCCTTGGGCATGAAAAAGCCCTGCTTCCTCAACCTTTCCCCAGATAAACATGCTCCAAACCCTTAATCAAATTGGAAAACCTCTGCTGGACCTGCTGCAGGAGCTCCAGGTGTCTCTTGTACTGAGGAGCCAGAGTGGGCACAGCACTCCAGATGTGCCCTCACCAGGGCTGAGTGAAGGGGCAGGATCAACTCAATTCTCTGGCAATACTCAAGTGAAGACATTTTTCTCTTCAAATCAGCAGAAGTGTGAGCATCTCAGACACAAAATGCAACTAATTTGCTATTTAGAATTAATATAATTTAATAAACTTATTAAGTTATGAACACAGCACATACTGTGGAATAATTCATTGTTTTCTTCCACAGAAAAGGACAGGGATGGACAAAAATTTTAATAGTGTCTTATTCATGAGATTTATGGTAGCGCAGATGCTTAGTTGCAGATTTTTTAACTAAACCACGGAACTTCTCATTAATAAAATCTTGAACAAAATGTTCAGTATGACATGGTCAAAAAAGTAATCGCACTGGTGGTCTATGTTAAGTAACATGTAGTATGGGTTTTGCTTGTTTGTTTCAATCCAATATTCATTTTATCTTCGGGAAAAAAAAATAAAAACAAACAAACAAAAAACACCCACAAAATAATAACCACCAAGCTCTTGGTCTCATCAAGTAGTATATAAGATTTTAGGAGTCTATGAAAAAGTTACTTTAGGTATATGGCTGGAATAAATTTGTTTCTGATAGAGAACAGGGAGAATGAAGGTGTTAGCAGAGGTATGAGGAAGGAGAAACTATGAGTGTTAAAACTATAAGGGAGGGTAAAATCTTATTTGCACTCACAGCTGAATATTACATAAATAAGTAATCTAATTTGACAAACATAAGAATTGCTTAACTAAAAACGGTGTCGATCCAAAATATTTAATAAAACTTAAGTCTGTAATCTGATAATTAACTGTCTAAAACATATCAGAGTTTACATATGGCAAAAGACTGACCAGAACAAATACAATGGTAGTCTTTAAAAACCCACAAGAACATTAAAGCAAAAACCAACTCTGATTCTGAAACCACTCTACTCCAAGAACATAGAACATCTGGCCTTCAGGGAACATAAATCCAATTAACAGTAATGGAGCATGCAAATTCATGCCAGCTGAGACTCTAACCCCAGCTTTGGCCAATGAATTAGATTTTTTTCCTCATTTTTATGATTATATTTATGTCTATATTTTAAAGAGAAAATAATTGATATTTCTTCCCTTAAAAAGTACTTTGTGGTTTGGCTGACTTCTCTGACAGTGACGCATTGAGGACATTAATCTAGAATTGCTTTTGTGGGTATTTTTCTTCCAGAGGTCCTCGTGATGAGCAACAGCAGGTTTCCTGCTAAATATCCTAATGGTGAGCAATACAAGTCCACTTAAAATGGCTCAAAAAAAAATTAATGAGTTATCACAATACAGCCAGGAAATGCAGTACTATCCGACAAGTGGCATAGCTGACATATCTCTCTACATGATAATGAATTACTGGCACCACATAAAAATAATTGAATTATATACATTATTATAAAAACATCAAAATATCAAAGCATCCACAGGCACAGTTGAAATAAACAATTTATTGGGCCACAGATCCTTCAAAGTGAACAGCAATTCAACAGTGAAATAATTAACAATGAAACTGGGAGTCCTACAGTGTTAAAGAGCATATATGCCTTACTTAATTTTACAGTACAGTGAGCATAGTCCCCCTTAAAATAAATGACAGAACACCCATTAACATAAACACTTGACAGAATTTCATGCACTATATTTATAAAGTTTGGATCACGTCTATCAACTCTGTGTAACGTGGAAAACAACTGATGTGGAATCTTTAAACAAAATTTCTATGACATTTTTAATAGTTTGTATTATGTCCTCTGTCTGACCAATAATCTGAACATTGCATATCAAAATGCAACCATCAGGCCTTCTCTGCCTCTGTTAGGGTCTAATTAATTGTTGGATGGATACAAAAGTTCTTTAAAACCACTGATAAGCTTTCCAGCAACTTCTCTGAGCCTCCATCACTTAACGAAAGTACAAAAGCTGTAATTATATCAGGAGTAGGAAGAGAAAAGAAAATTACCCTGCAAAGAACAATAAGAAAAAAAAAAATATTTTCTGACAAATATTTGTGGAAATTACTTTTTACTGAGTTCCCAGATGTAGTAGCATAGCCCAACTCTGTATACAAACAATTTAAAAATCATGATGCTAAAAGTGTTTGCATAATTTTGGGGGACTTGCTCCTTGAGTGAATAACACTGCACCTGATCAGGGTCTTAGACTGCAGTTTACTTGTACTTATTTACTATTGATGCCTTGATAAGAAAATTAACTACTTCAGATTTCTTTCCCCTTTGTGAAGTGGAATGAGAACAACAACAAAAAAAAAGACAGAATAATGTAATCTTCCATGTGTTTTTTGTGGGTAAGATAATAATATTAATAGGCTTCACAAATTCCTGGAAAATATATTATTGTATATTTATATTATTATGTATATTATTTATATATTTTATATATATGTATATATGTACATGGATAGATAGGTAGATAGATAGATAAAATATTATAACAATTCACACAAGGCTATAGGGAGCGCATACCAGAGAACTAAAAGTAGTTGTTCCTCATGCTCTGTAATGCCTAAAATATGTGCAGTAGTTTGAAACTGCAACTTGCTGCTATTTTTTTTTCATTCATTGATTCTGGACATCTCTTCATATCAAATATAATACCACTGATATGATCTACGGTATCTCTTGGTCATGGAAGAAAAAAAATAACGTTATAAATAAAGAGACAGTCCTGAGTTTTGTTATATAGTTTTTCTTTATTTTTATTAAGATATTTTTCATATTGTACATACTGTCAGATGAATTAATTTCAGAAATTGGGATCTGTGATTTACTCTTCCAAACCCTTTTCTATAAAATAACTTTTTGAAAAGCTTCTCTGAGATTAAAAAAAAATATCTATTTTCAGTAGGCTATGTGGTAGAGAGTCTTACATTCTCATTAATGGTGGTCCAAAACTCCATGGAAAAGGATCTGCAACTGATCCATGAAATAATATATTTTTCCAATTTCAAAAATAATAAGAAACAAATTATGATCTATGAAACTTTTTACTGATCCTTTGGTTCGAAAAGGTTCAGGGATTAACAGCAGGTGGTAAAAAGGTTCAAGGATTAACCACAATTGGTCTAAGGAATATCAAAACAACACAATTTTAATATGCTATTTCATATGTCATTTTACCTGGGTTTTTTTCCCTTAAATTTGAGATTCATATAAAGAAAGAAATTAGGATCACAAAAGGTAACTAGATTAGATGGTCTAGTTAAATTTTCTGAATGTTTAAGCTTTGATTTTTATCTGGTTACCCTCATTATGCATTTAGTTATGCAATCTAACACACTAGAATCCCTGTGTGCACATAGTGGCAGGACAGATGTCTCAGTTTGTAGACAATCCTTTACTCCCACAGTAGTTTATATCACTGAGATTTTGAAAGAGCAGCCAGGAGGAAAACATGATACAAGTGTCATAGGATGAGAACATTATTTGGTAAAGTGCAACAGCAAGTTGAGTAACTATTTCAAAAGGGTACTGTAAGTTTTCTGAGTGTGTTATTTCTAGAGCAGTGTGCACCTGGTAATTTAGAGTGATGAAGAGTTCAATACATCTTTGTCCCAGCTGATATTTATCTATCTATCTAGTGTGTGACTAGATCCCAGTGGAGTATATATAATAATTAGACCTACACTCTCCTTGATTCGCTTGTAGGTTAAAGGGCACAGTCTGAAACTCTGTTCTGTTAAAAACATATTAAATATGATATTAGTGGTCTAAAGCTATATACTCCCCTAGAGACTCCCACTTTTAATAACCTCCAGTATAATAGATAAGGCAGAGGGCAGTAATCATTACTGAAATGGATTTTCTGGCAGAGTTAGACATCACCTCCAGGAATCAATAATCATTTTTAGCTAACGTGGTGATTAAATGACCTTCCTTTTATTTTCCTTCATGTTGAGTTGGTTTCTATCTTGATTTAGAGCCACACAGCCAGAACAAAGATAAACAGAGGACTGGCAGCATTACAGAATCACAGCAAGGCCTATCCCTTATACAGGTAAAAACATTTTAATGCAATGAATGCATTTGCTGCCCAATCTGTGAATTCTGAAGAATTACAATAAAAACTCTAGATGCAGAATATATTAATGGATTATACCCCAGGATAATTCTTGTTTTTAAAATATCCTCACCATTAGTTTGGCTGCAGCAGGTGCTATGCTTTTATGTTTAATAATTTATTGTTGTGGAGCTTCCTTGAGAATATCTGAGTTGAATGGTGCTCATTAATCCTTCCTTCTACATCCTCCTGCTCTCTGTGAAGGAGTATTAGATGACTAAATTCCCTTCTTTTCTCCCAAAGGAGGGAGATTGAGAAGCAGCTAACTTTAGCATGCTATGGGTTTGATGAGCTACATCTAATCAGATAAGATTGTTGCCAAGTTGACTCTAAATTCTTGTGAGGTTTAGTTTCACTTCTTGAAATCCAAAGATCTTTGGTTTGCTTTGCTTTTTTTTTTTTTTTTTTTTTGCATCTTCTGAAACACACCGTGGTTTTCTGTGGTTTATGGGATATTTTGTTTTGGTTCTGGTTGTTTCTCTAATTTAGTTTTTGGTTTTTTTTGTTTTTAATTTGTTTGTTTCAGATACAGGATGAGAAAGGGGTTTAAATCCAGATTAGAAAACTGCATCATGAATGTTCACAAACTAATGCACAGAATAGAAAAGCCTTGAAGGACGCTCACAGAAAACCTCACAAAAATGATTGCATTGTCTGTACCAGTTTGAATAATTGGAGAAGAGCACATGATAAAAGCATATAATACAGTGCATAATCTGTAGGGACACTTGTGCTTGCAGAGTACATTGCCCCTTCCATAAAAACAACTCATTGGGGCTGATTTTTTAACACTTTTTAAAAT
>JANRMJ010000066.1:72700391-72720362 GCA_025584955.1 Alethe diademata | reverse complement strand
ATCACTTAGAAACTTTTCAAAATAAATATCACCTTCTTTTTCCATAAATTCTTACAATTAGTTTTGTTGCAACACTTCCTACACAGACTCCAAGAAACCAGAAATGAAAATCAAAATCTGGTCCATGGTCTCATCAGTAACATTTTAAAAGTGTATTTTGTGCAAGATTCTGAAAAATATTGAATAAATTAGTGGTACTGTCTCTGAGTTCTGTATTCAGTTTTGAGATTTAAATATATTTAATCCCAAAGTGACTTTCAGGGACTCTTTCACTTATTTCAGTTTTTTCTTACTTTTCATAAATGAGAAAATATTAAATGCAAAATATAAAAGTAAAATCTTAGCAGGAAACTAGAAGCCCTATCAATTCCACTTTTTTAAAAAATTGGCAAAAACCAGTGTGCAATTTCAGATAATTACATGTAATCCTTAGTAATCCTCCGCAGACAGCGTGAACTGGCAGTCATTAGTATGCTTTGAGCCTGTTATTTTGCATACACACCAGGATATACAGGATGTTAGTGTCCTTGCTGACTCTCTGACTAAAACATGGGAAATAAACTAAGATCAAATAATTTCAAAACTTCAGTTGAGAACTGGGAGAAAAAGAATAGTGAGTACCATGAAGCAACAGCTTTATTACATCTCAAAGGCTCAAGTAAAAATAAAATGCAGAATGTTTTGGGCGGTTTTCTTTTCTATTTCAAATCCAATGGGTAATTGAAGACGTGCTCTTCTGACAGCTTTAAAAGAAATAAATTCAGTCTAATATACTAGATTCAGTTTAGGGACTAGGGCTTTTTTTTCACCTTTCTTGAAAACTGAAAAAATGTTCAAAATCAAGAGAAGGTTATTGTCTCCAGTCCACGCATTTTAAAAAGAAAATATTAAAGGTATTACTATACCATTCAGCATTCCTTTTTTCATGCCTGTGATCAAAAACTTTCTTTTTCAGGAACTCATCTGGGAAGAGGAGGTAGGTGGCTACCACGCTCTGAACTAATAAGCATTCAATTAATACAAATTGAAACAGCTTCACACTCCAGGCTGCTCTATAATTGCTGACTAAGGCATTTTTCTGCAAGAGGGAAAATTTCTGTTGAAGTGTGTGTTCTGAGCTAGGAAGGGACAGAACTGTACAGTATCCTGACTCATCAAATAAACTTCCCTACACCTGTCTAATTCTGGCCTGAATTTGTGAAATTACACCTGGATCTCAACACGTCTGCTTCCAAAATCAGAATATGTCACCTAGAAATGGCTATAATCACCTCCTCCGATTTCTTAAGCATTTCCTTTCTTGTTTTTCAGCTGAAAGTATATATTCAATCCAAATTTGTGAGTAGTTTCAGATAGTAGAAAAAGTTTGGTAAGTTCTTTCCAAACCAAAAGGAAAAAAAACCCACCTTTTTATCACAATGTGTAGTATTTTCAAGAAAGCCAAAATTTCCTAACACAAACTAAAATGTATTTTTATTGCTAAAATACTAGCAAATGTAGAGGCTTAATACTGCAGAAGTCTTTTCAGGTCAATCTTTTCACACAACCAAAACCACTCTTGAGGGCATTGTGACCATTCTATTCTAACATATTAAACATTAACAAATCCTCTCTTATCCTGTTAAGTAGTCAGAGTAGTACTTTGGCATGATTTTGGCCTGATCAAATCAGTATTCTCCCAGATGTGGCTTGAAATTTGTATTAAAGCAAAGAGAATTTCCAGTTACTAGTTTGAATGCAGATGCCATAGTCTAAAGAGTAAGGAAGTTAAGTAATGGCTAATTAGCTATGGATTATTTGTGTTGGTTGGCCTCACAGAGAGAGTACAGGTCTTGACAGTGTTTAATTTACTGCTTCTGATGTAGCTGTGTCCTGGTTTTTCAGAAAATGCCTTTTTTTTTTTTTAATTTTTTTTTTCTGCCTAGAGGAAAAGGAATTTATCTTAGTGGGAAAGGAGAAATTTGGTCATTTGTATTGGATTCCCAGAAGTATAGTTGCTCCATCAGAGCAAGAGCAATTAAAATAAATTAAAACAAAAAGCAATTAAACCTCTCTGCAATTACACAGAGCTGAAATCATCAGGAATGAACTGATTGTTCACAGAGTATCAGTAAGTTTTTAACAGACCTGACATAATTGTAGAGTGTTGAACTGGCTGCACATGTAGGTATTTAGTGTTCACATGGTGCATGCAGAAAATGGTAAGTATAACCATCTAGCACTGCACAGTTCGCAGTGTGTACATCCATAGCTCTCCTTGGGACACTGGGGACAGGGGAAATAAAGGAAAAAAAAAAGAAGACTTGGTATTTGCGAATTGCAATCTAAATATTTAGATTACAATTTAAATATTAGGTAGTGCCATCCAGTTCATGGTGCAAAAGCTGTCATTGACATCACTGAGATCCAGATTTCTCTCTTACTGTTACTGCAGCTATTAATGAGTTTTTATTCTGAAGTGTGTAAAGTGCATTAACTGCAGTAGGTCTGGGATTATGTTGGCTGGAAAAGTGAAAGGAGAATGTGGAAAATTTGGATTAGAAAGATGTTCAGGCTATGCCACTGGAGGAGTGGTGGAGACAGGTGTAGTGTAGAAAAGAAGTATGTGGAGAGGAAGAAGGGAGACATCCCCTCATTCAGAGTAGCTGCAGAGTAGCTCACTGTGGCAAAAGAAGGTGAAAAACAGTGATGGCCATTGGCATGTATCTTTACTTAAGGGATTCTTGAATATGTTGACTAAAACACAGCAAGAAATAGAAGATTTGCATATAATCAGTTAACAAAATTGCACATTTTATGACAACCAAGTTGATACTCTAAAGAGTGGTTAATATTCATCATGAATACAATATGAGTAAGTATCATGACACTGCATGGAATTACTTCAGTATACAAAAACTCTTAAGCTTTATTAAGTAGCTTATCAGTGAAATGTCTTAGAAAAGGTAGAACATTAAGAGTGATTTGATATCAATGCAAACATATTCAGCACTTGATACTTTGGCACATTTGAAATTAGTTCTCATAACAAATTAAATTTTAAAACTCTTTAAAAGCCCTTTAAAGCTGTGTTAAACCAATCTGAGTAGAAGGTATTATTTAATATGAATGAGCTCGTAGTTTAAAGTACTTCAATACACTTTCTTATATCATTTGCATCACTGAAAATATCTGGTTATGGCATATTTGAAGTTTATAATATTAATTTCTTAAAGTACTTGTAATGTGTTGTAGTGCGATATCATACATAGAATATTAGAGAAATCAGACAGATATATATTATATTATAATTCTGAAGTACTGTTTTTATTTCAAAGCATATCCACTGGCTTTGTCCATCCTTTCTTGTATTATTGAGTGCTCTAGTGAAAGGAGCACTTTATCACTGGTACAACTTAGAGCTGCTGCAAATGGATTTTTTAACAACTGCAAGCAAATTAGTTCCAAATTTAAGCTGATGTGTCTTCACAGATAGAAAAAAATGCTTTTGTATGTAACATTTAATTATGGGAAAATGGTAGCATGGAGAAGCAAGTTTAACATTTATATAATATCATTTATCAGCAAAAATAAGGGAAACGCAAAAATCAAAACAAAACAAACCCCCTGGAAGTGGACTGTTACAGCTTAAGAAAAAGAAGGAAAGAGAAAGTAAGAAGGAAAAGAAGTAAGAAAGAAAAGAAGGAAAGAAGAAAAAGAGTGAAACAAAAGATGGAGTGCCTTTGTACTTTGAGGAAGGAAAGTGATAATATTAATTTTTAAAAATCCACTTAAAATTTTTTTAAACTAAAAATGAGACCATCTACAGCACACAAATAATTTGAGCTATTAGAAATTTGTAGCATGATTTCACTTATATTTTAATTTTTTTTTCTTTTGTAGTGATAATCTGAAAGTCCTGGAAAGTGAACTTTAATTGTCTGTTCTCAAATAACATATTGGCTCTGTCTAATTAAGCAAAATTGAATGTGCTCATAAAATCACAAAATTCTTGTCTCAACTCCCACTATGTTACAACAATTAAGAAACACGTGCAGCAGTAAAGATGCTACTTAAAAGGAAAATAGCTGTAGATTAAACTACTAACCTTTGATTTCATGTTCTACAGCTTTTAAATCTTAGATGATGTAATAAAAAAACACATTAATCTGACAATATCCTCCTATTGCCCACTAACCTGCTTTATGAAAAACCTCTAGAATTTGCAATAACTGACCTTTCCTGCCAACTAGGCTTTCCTAATGTTTTAAGTATACTGTTTTAATCTATTCTTATTTGCTGACCTACAGAAAAAGCAGTCATTTGTTCATTGCAATAAAGGTGTGTGGTCTCATTTGCATGATTCAGCTGTGTTGCACCTTAGAAATTCAAGCAATTCTGACTTCACTTACGCTTTCCTTTAAATTTTCACTTAGAAACAGAAGAGATGTGGAGTGTGTCTGGTGCGCACACAATTTGTACCTTATGAACTTGCTAATTAAATTATATTTTTGTTGACTTATGGTGCCTCACTGTGTTCTGACAAGGTAGATCATTTAGTGTTGTCCCTATGCCTGACTTTAAAATTACTGGATCTACTTATTATGGATTACCAGTTGTAATGAACTGAGTCTGATGTTCAATAAGCAGTTAAAAATAATTAATCCACATTAGTCTGCATGCATATTATACCCATGTGGGATATTTCAGTAACGGACCTACTTATTTTATTTTCCAGTAAAATACTGGGTTTGTACTGCTGTAGGAATGACCTGACTTGTAACAATGGAAGTTCAAAACCGTAGCTCTCCATCAACTCAAACTGAACTTAATTGCCTGTGTTCTCAGTCCCTTATCACCTTTAAAGTCCGGTAGCTCACAAAAAGTAATTCTTGCTTTATCGAAGCAAAACAAATGAAAAACATAAAGGCAAACACAGCCTCGGGAGAAGAAGGGAGAGGAAAGAAAAAACGCAACTTCCCCCTCTTTCCCTCAGTAAAACAGAAACAGAGCTACAACACCTCTCAAAGTATGTGCATTTGGCGTGATTTCTATAATATCTTGGAATACATGTTCCCCTTCCAGGCACAGGCTGCCTGTCGGAGGTTGTCTACCCCCACCTAGCGGGCAGCGTGCTCAATGACCCGGCCGAAATCTGCCAAAATCCAGCGGCAGCACCGCCGCAGCGATTGTTCTGCTCTCTGTAAATAACTAACACAACTTAAAGCATCTGTGGGGATTAACTAACTGAGACCCGCGCGTCCTGCCCATAGCTGAGATCTAAAGAGGACTTGGGTGGTAGCGAGCACATTTCTGCGCGCTGTATATGGCGTTTCAGCTTTGTGAAACTCAAAGCTGCATGCAGGAAGTATCTCACTTCTGCTTATATCTCTGCATATTTTTCACAAGCTGTGTGATCAAAAGAGAATAACCGGGGGGGAAAAAATCTATAAATAATACCCTTCAAGAATTCTTTGCGTCTTTCTTTCATCAAAATTCAGACCAGAATAGCAGAATCTACCTTATGTCAGTGATCACCTTTCATTTGGTCTGGTGAATGCAATGAAAAATCTGCAGTACAAATTAGCCAGGGTTTAAAAAGAGCCTTGCCTATTAAACTGAGTGCAATCTGCATTGTAGAATCACAATCAGGAAACTGTGGAGATATGGAAATCTTTGAATTCCTCTGTTTTATCTTCTCAAGCTGAAGGGTAGCTCATACACTTCGAATACACAGGTTAAAACACACTTTCAAGGAACTGAGCAGGTCTTATTGTCTTTGAAATAATAATAAGGAGGGAAATGGAGGTGATATTTGCTGGTTCTACATTGGCTTGGGAACACTTGTCAAGCAAGTAAGATTCAGTTTTCTCTTTGTTCACTGGGTGTTTTAAACGCAATTGACAAGGTCACTTGTCTTTCACTTGTTCTCTTTCTGGATTTCTGAATCAAGTATTCCTGAGTGCAGAGCAGCACAGCTTCAAAAGGAAGAGTGACGAGGACCCAGAACAACCTAGAAACTCATGATCTTGGTATTAATGACCATGTCTAGTCTACTAAATTAGGCAGAGACAGGACATGGGGTCTAATACTGGAAATTTCTTATGCTGTTCTATCATCAGCCTGCTTTCAGCATGGTTTTTGGCCCATACCAGCCCATACCATACTGGCACTTTCCTAGGCATGATCCCAGGCATAGCCAGGCCAAGTTTTTTACAATCAAACTGCATGAATGGGACTCCTAAGAGAGTGTCACCATAAGGACATGAGTTATGTCACACCACTTACCCTGGACGTCCTAGTGCATTCTATTTATTGGTTTAGAACACAGAGAGGAGATGGAAGAGCAGATCTTTCCAGGTTAAGGAGAACTGTACCAAGAACTGTGATGTATGCAGTGTGATCCTGCCACTGAACTGCTTTCCTGAAAGACAGAATTTTTACCTGCTTGTATTTTAAGGGAAAAACATGGCCTGTTCATATGAACTGAAATGGAAGCTGAAAACCCTAAATCCCAGTTGCACAGAAGCTGCTATGCAAGATCCCACAGAAAGGCACTTCAGATGTACCTCTGTCCTTGATGCTTTTTATTCTAAGGTACTAAAAAAAGAGTACCAGAATTCAGCATTCTGTGCAGCTTTGTCTGCATCAGCCTCTGTCTAATTGCATTTCTTCCTGGAGGGGCAGGTAGAGGGATATGTGTAATACCTCAGCTGGAAAACTGAATTATAGTCTCAGAGTTAGGTGCCTGACTTACAGGCTTTATAACTCAAAGTGTCATGAGATCTAAACCTACCTGCTCAGCCAACTATGGATATTTTGAGAATTATGCCAAGATGTAAGCTTGAAGATTTAATCGTGAAAATATGAAGGTTTCCAAAGCATTCAAAAAAATATTTAGATGCTAATATGTGCTTGTAATACTAAGTGCTTAAAAGCTTGAAATAGGTGCATATCCCCAGTTCTAATGTATCAGTCTTCATTTCTGATACAGGAAATAAATTTAATAGATCAACAATTCAAGCCTCTAACATTTTCTCATTTTTATTTATAATTTTTTATCATTTCACCATTTCCTTCAAATCTACTAGAAAATTGCAAGAAATTATTTAGCCATGTAGAAAAGGATAAGTAGCCTGTGGTAATGGGTGTTTAGAATGATGAACAATATTTGAAATGCAGAGAGTACTTAGATAAGAGAAGGCAAAAATATACTATGGTCAGAGTATTAGTTGTATTTAATCTATTTTTTCATGATGCCTGTATCTGTAATAGATACACAGAGGAGAATAAATACTTATTTTATACACATTTTTAATATTATGGTATTATCATTATCATTGTAATATTATAATATATTTTATACACATTTTAATATTATGATATTATCATTATTGTTGTAATATTATAATATTATATTGCTATTCTGATTTTAATATATACATTTTGCTTCAACAGCAGCTGGCAGCCATCATACAGATACAAGACAAAATACAGATTTGCTTCACATTTTCATGGCTTTGACATGTTCACCTTGCCAAGTATGCCAGAATTCTGCTCTGGAATTCTGCCTATCCATTCTGACAGACAAAGTTTCAACTTGTACCTGAAATATGCCTTTGATATAAATACGAATAGGCTTTGTTATTTTTCTTTAACTAACAAAAGGAAAAAAATGAAGGGAAAAAAGAAAAAAAGAAAAAAAAGACCAAGTCTGGTTCCTAAGGATTTTTCAGGTATAAAATCGCTGTATCCCAACTCAGCTTACAGGATGGATATTCTCAGGAGATAATAGGACCTGTTCATCAGTGGAAGGCTATCATAAAAGACCTAAGTAAATTTTCACTAAATACTTTTCCCTATGTTTTGTTTAAGGAACAGGCACTCCCAAATGCCTAATTATACTTGAGATACAATCTCTGACCTTTATAATTGCAAATCATGTAACACTTGAGGTTTAACCTACTAATCATTAGTAGATGTCATACACAATTCTAACACATAAAATGTCTGTTATTTGAAATTTGTTGAGACTTTGGCTGTAAAGTCAATCAAAATAAATGTATTAAAGAAAAGCATCCTCAAAAACGACTTAGGAATTTATTTTAAAGTGACAAAATCTCATATATAATGTGTTGATATATTCTGACACACACAGTGAAAAAACATCAAGAGTCCTTTGATGTCCGTAAACATTAAATTCAGGCTACAAAATACTGAGGCTTTTTAGTGTTTCCTTCCTTGTCAGACTGCAGACCATTTGTTAGAGGCCATAAAATGATTCCATCAAGAAATGTTGAGTCCTCTTTCTCATCAAGGGGAAAAGAAACCTTGCCAAGAAAAGAATCTAATTTTAGTAATAGTAAACTGTCTCTAGATTGATTCAAAAATCCTGCAGTAGGTAATGAATTAGAAGTTCTCCATTCCACTTTCTTCTTTTACTCATACATCAGTGTGCTTTTCCAGAAATTGAATTCTCTTGCAATTCAGTCTTTTAGGAAAGTGAGCTTTGGCTTAAAAAACAATGCATAATATAAGATTTTTGACCATGCTAAGCACTTATTGACCTAACAGCCATTGTTTGAGACAATGGCAAATACTCGAAAAGTAGAATTCACTGTAACATATAGGATCATGAGAACAGAGATTAGGAGACTTTGCCTGTGTGAGGGCTAATGCTGAATAACATTTAATAAGAACTTGGGGCTTTGGTGCATGGACATGTAACTTAGAGATTATTAAATTTCACATACTGAATGTTTTATCTTATTGTAGGTTTGCTAAGAAAGAAGAAGTATAGTTCTTAAAATCAGTCAAGATTGAAAGTTCTGTACCTGTGATATATATTAAAAAAAAAAAAAACCCAAAACAGAAAGAAACACCCTTTTAAAAAACTACATGTAATTCTCCATACTTGTTTGAAAAAACAGTAATACAGGGGCTTTGTGTGCACAGGTCTTTCCCTGTTCCTCTAGATTCCTATTTCACTAGAACAGTGTCACAATCAGCTGCAGGCCCTCTTTTTTCTGACAGGAAAAAGACTAGTTTCATTTCCTGCCTAAAGAAAACCACTGCTGGAAACCTTACCCTAACAAAAAGGGCTAAAAAAAAAAAAATCCAAGTGAATCTCCACAGCCAGTTAGAGAGGATTTTTTTCTTCTATAAATGTGTTAACTTGCTGTTATGTCTGTTCTGCATAAGTAAACAGCGTATTGAGGTAAAAATACATCTAATAAAAAGAAGAAAGGCAAGGTGCAAAGTTATCAGGGATAACATTAATAACACTCCTTGCAAATATGACGAGTTAAGTTCCCTGTGCTGCACTCACTGACTAGCAGAGTGGCAATAACCTGAGGGAATGATAGGCCCATCTCCTGTGAGCCTCCAAAGAGATGCCAGGGGAGAGAAGACAGGCTTTGACTTAGATGGCTCCCATGAGAAGAACAGGGAAAAGTAGGCTATAGGACACTTTTTAGGGTACAAAATCTCCAGGAAGGAGCTGCAATGACTCCAAGGATTCCAAAAGTAGAGGACTGGAGGAACAGAGAGAATAAGTGTGTTACTTCAGTTCTGATGACCTGTCTAGGTCTTCCTAGCTGAAAACTAAATAAAAAAGAAATTTAGACACTATCCAATCAAATCAAATCAAATCAAATCAAATCAAATCAAATCAAATCAAATCAACAATGTATATCATCTTGTGTGTTAATAGCATATTTTCAGAATGTAAACTTTTTCTCTCATCAATAAAAAACTTGTTCTCTTACCCTCTGTCGTAAATCTTCAATTTCTGCAAGCGAAAACAGAGTCCGCTGCACCTGTGATGCTGGGGATAACTGAGACACTAACACATATCAGATTTATATTCAATGGGGGCAGTAACACTGCACCAGAGAAACCTGGATATTCTCTTTGAACAGATATGAGACCACTGGAAAAGTCAGTAAGTTTTAGCTGGTACTCTGCATGACACCTGAGCAAATACGGTATATGCACTTAAACAGACAGACAGAAATGAAGCATTTTTCCTGTCTGGTATCTGGAGCAGATACTTCTGACCTGGCAATGGCACTCAACAAGAGTCCATCAGGAGTCTTTTGTCCTGAATGTGTCAAGTACTGTTGCACTTGCCCCCATCATCCCTGCCCTATTTTTTAATCTTGTTCTTTATATAACTTAGTGTTTTTTAGTTCTTTTTAATGGCCACCAATGAAGTAACTCACTAATATTTTTATTTGCACTATCCTCTGATATGTTCTGGAAACTCTAATTAAGGTTTTAGGAGTGCTCTAGGTTGTGGTTTTTTCTGTATGTCTCATGTTACACTGTACACTGCTTCTAATATTTCTCAGTTTACATAGTTAATTTTAAAATTTAGGTTTTCCATCACTTTCTCCATGTAGGTATACACTAGGGATACCATGAAGTATAGGTGAATGGGATATATTAGTTTTAGACTAGAGTAATGCTAAGATAGGACCCATCAGTATAAGGGTATCTTGCTTCTACATTGCTGCTTGGAACTTGGGACTTTTGTCTCCATGCACCATAAATTATCTTTATCCACATGCATTTGACAAATCATATGTCCAGAAATAACTATGTAGATTAAAAAAAAAAAATTAAAAGTGCAAAATATAAGCTGGTAAGTTATTGTACAACTAGGCAGTTCTTTCCTCATTCATTAAGAGGAGAAGGCATATTTATTCAGTGCTGAGTTCTCTGCATGTCCAAGTATAGCCCACAACTTATATCCAGTGTTAAATAAGTGTGATGATCAGCTCACTCACACGACCCTTCTCAGCTGTTTTCATGTTGTGATTTCCATCCATGAGGTGATATAACTCCCTATTTAAGTCACCTATGAATAGTCTCATGAAAGTTTATATTTGTACAATCACGATCAACAAGTATTAGTAGAAGTAAGGGTGAACTTAGAGTTTCTTAGCATGTCTTCAGAAGATTAAGTAATTTTAAAAACATGCTGCTGCAGCTAAAGATAGACCACCCACATCCTGCATTTTTCCTTGGCCATGCTTGCCTCCCAGCCCTCGCCTCCTGAAAAAAAAAAAAAAAAAGAAAAAAAGAAAAAAAGTTATCAGAGTAAGGAAAGCAACAGAAACATAGAGTCAGGGTACAAATTAACTGGGAAAGAACTAGTTGAACACTTCCATCCTGCTCCAGAGTGGAATTATGGTAGTTCAATCACATTGTTCCAGGTTTTTATGTAAAGCTATATGAAATTCAAGATAAGAAACTTTTAAGGGAGTATTTAATGATTTTAAACTTACTGCTCTTGCAAAATGCCTCCTCATGAAGTTTCCTTAAGTTTTCTGTTCACAGTCAGACCTAGGGTCTCCTGGAGGGCCACCAGCCAGTGCCACTCCCAGGGGCAGGGCAGCCAGGGGGCACTGGGCATCTCACTGGGGATGGGGACAGGTAAAGGTCAGGCTGGGACATGGGCTCACGAGTGCACCTGGCTTAGGGGGCCAGTGGCCAGGCAGGACAGAGCTGGGGAGCTAGAGACAGGTCCTGCTGTGGCATGGGAAGGGTGGGCAGGGACAGAAAGAGCAAGCAGTGGGCTGGGATACCCTCACAATCAACAGCTTTATCTGCAGAAAATGTTCAGAGGGTGAAATTTCAGCCTGTGCATTTAATGAGAGGGAGAAGCAGAGGAGCATGAGCAGGTTAGAACTGAAACCTTCTGTGGGTCTCCTCACATGTGAGCTGAATTCAACTTTCCACCAGTGAGGTCTTTATGAAGAAATGCATTCACACAATCTTTCTTGCTAGAATTAATTATGAAATTGTTAAAATGTTGTACAGATCTCATCAATACTCTTCAATTTTTCTCCCTTAAGTATTAGGTATAAGGGAATAAAAATTTAGACATATCTTGCTGCTTGTGGAAAGCTTGTGAAAGGTTACTTGTTCTTGGGCTAAATCCACCAGTTTCTAGGCAGATATATCAGCAAAATCTTGCCCAAGCACTTGTGGACAGCCCTTGTGCCGACTGCCTCTGTGGGAGGGCCATAAACTGGTGGCACTTGCACCCTTTGGGCTTTGTCTGGTGAACTGAGATAAGTAATCCAGTGTAGAACAAGATGGGTGACGATGCATCCTGGAGCCCACAGCCTCTCTGTGTTACTCAGACTACCCACCTCCCTCTTCTTTCTTTTCCACAACAGGGAGGGAATGTTTTCTCCCTGGTTGCCCAGTCCTGCTGTGTTTGGAGATGCTGCCTGCTCGGGGCTGAACTGCCATCACCATCATCTATAAGAATGTACTGCATAGGTTGTTTTTTAAAGTAATGTATGCATTTTTTGAGTGGAAAGAATGTAAAAAGATTGGTTATAATTATTGAAGGCAGGGGGAGAAATCTAGGGGCAGAGTTATGGCGTTGTTGGGCAGGGTTTTCTTTTTTATCACTACTTGGATAGGAATGGGAAAGAAAAAAAAGCAGATGCCCACCCAGAGGGAAGATGGAAAAGAGAAAGCAAAGAGCAAATAAAGTATTAGGCTATGAGTTTCTTCTCTGCTTTTTCTCACAGAAAGGGAGCCAGATGAGGTAATGTGAAAAGCAGCAGCACCAACTAACCATAAAAGAAAAAGGTCTGGCTGTAGCTTGACCTGAAAATAATGATAGGTGATGTAGACAGAGTTTAAGACACAAAAACAGCAACATCCTGGAGGTCTAATGTGAATTATCACCATGAGGGGAATGACATAGGGGAACATATACAAATAAAGAGCATCAAGATTCTGTGGCTATGACAACTGTCCTGGAGTGTGTCCAACAGCCTCCTTGGGGCTCAGTAAGTTCAAATATTAAACCTTGCTGTGCCTGGACAGTCCAAGCAGACTCCCAGGGGCTCCTTGAATATATAAGACATAGAGAAAAACCAGAAGCAATGGACAGCATATAAAATCAGAGTCAAAACAAAATATCAGCATCTCTCCTCTAGATATATTACTTTTATGAGACAACAGTGGGCTGGTGTCCCAGTCTAGTTAACATATACAAGTAGAGAGTGGACGACACAAGTCAGATGCCTTTTCTGAATCAGACAAAGACAAATTACAGAATCAAAGTTGGTCTAGATACCAGCATGGAGCTAAGCACTCGCTTATTAAGCACAGTAATGGCTGTTTTTCTTGTTAGAGTGGCTTCTCTGCATCCTCTGTAAGGATTGTTTATATACTCTGTGAGTCAGAAACTCATGCACTGGAATGTTCCTTTGGGTTTTATCTGACATATTCACTAGAAAAGGTGGTGATTTCAATTAGGTGTTAGAACTGTCCAACTATTTATATGACAAGAATTGTTTTCCTTCACCATCCCACAATTCTTAGCCGTAACACAGAATTACAGGTAACATTACTGGTATTGGTATGTCTTCAGCTCTCTTCAAAGAACTCCCTTCAAATAAGTGAATTAATGTCTTGGGGGAATTCTGCAATTTCCAAATTGCTGGATGAAATATATATTCAATTAATCAATTTTTCTTTTATGTTTAGATTTCTTAAAAAAGCCCCCCACCAAAGATTTTATTTTCAGTTCTGATGAAGCAATGCACTCAAATGAAATAAAATTTTACATCTCTCTGCATTTTGCTATATTTAGGAAAAAAATAACCAAACAAACCATGTGACAATTGGGCTTTAACTAACAAAATGTGAATGTTTAAAAATAGCACAATGAATCAGAACAGAATGTTTGTTTTTAGAGCATTTGAAAGTTACAGCAGGATGTGCTGTTTAGAATGGGTGCAGGTGTGAATAATTAAAACCCCACCACGTTTATGTGTCTTTGATTACACAATCATTCTCATAGCTACAAGTGATTCTAATCAGCTACACTGAGAGGTGATGGGACTCTATAAATAGCATATAAAGCAAATTTTTGTAGCCTCTGTGTAGTTTGGATCCTTTCTTAGCATGCACATTGCTGAACAATAATAAAACTTTAACAATAGTCTTCACACATTTTCAGAGCCTTTTTCCTCTCATTATATTACAGCCTTCAAAATAACTATCCTTTCAATGTTAAATAGTTGTACAATAGTATTTTCCTTCCTCCAAACTGATTCCAAATGCACACTGACATTTTAAATGTCTTAATGAAAATTTAATTTTAGCAAGCCAGCAGATATCTATTATTTCAATAAGCAGAAACGACCCATATTGAGTGAAGTCCTCCTCTCTTTTCTACTGTTCTAAAAACGAAAGGAAGAAAAAAATAAACTTTTGACACAGTTTTGTATGTCTTTGCCTTATCTAATCCAAAGAATCATGCCTCATTCACAAACCAAAGCTTCTTCATGAACAGTACACCACTAGTGCCATGTTGTTGTACTCAACAGACAATCAATTTTTAGACAGTTGTTTTTGTCTTCCCTTAGTCCACTTAGTCTTGATTCTCCTACTGCTTCTTTTTGTGAAAAAGTGACCTGCTGATCATAAAACTTTTCTGTTTCCAATGGGTCTACACTTACCAGTTCTGTAGGGGATGTTTTCTGTCCACCCACCTTTCAGCTGTTTTTATTAATGTACCAGTATTTTGAGTGTCTCAGTGAAATAAGGGATCCAATATCCCAATCACTTTATAAGTTCCTCATGCCCCAATGAATGAAATAATCTCAACACACACAAAGGACACAGTAGTTAGAGAAATAAAAGGATAGAAGGAGATATGACCAAAATTACAGGTCTTTGATGGATCAATAGAAATGGAATTTGTATCTCAGGATACCTATTCAGTGCCAGGTCCCATCAGTATTACAATGAAAGCTCTCTGCATTCAAGTCATTAGCTGTAAGGCCTAAGGGTCAATAAAGTTTTCTGATATAGATTTACCAGGTGGGAAATAATAAAAGAAGAAAGGATCAACAGGAAAAATAAGTACTCTCCTCACAAAAATCAAGCATTAATCTGGTTCTTTTTGTATCTTAAATTCTACTTTTTAATAAAGTGGTAACAGTGGGCTTTGGTAAACATTCAAAATAGAGCAAGACATTTGTATGGGAAAAAATCAGGCATTTTTAAGCCTTGTAGATATTTTTCCAAAGAGAGGTCAGATTGCATAAAGTTTAATGAGGTCAAACATAAAGGTTTTGATTAATTCCCCCACAATCGAAAAGACAAAAAGCCTGTTACTCAAGCCAATCAAGGAAGTTTCAACTAGAGGTGTGCAAAACTCACCCCTAGTTTAAATGTGAATACTGGTTTTTATTAGACACTTAGAAATTCATTTTTAAAAAGGGAGGGAAATTTAAATACTGTAAGGATGTGATAAAATTAAGTGTAACATTATTTGTTAATAAATGAATTTAATTTGCTATCAAAACTATTTAAACATATATATATTGTATTACTCATTTGATAAATCTAAATCTGTGCTATACTGCTGCAACTGTGAGGCAGCTGCTTTCCATGTTTCACAATACTACATGAATTTCATAAACAGCATAATGATCTGTTTGTCTGTGAGTTGTGAAGATAATGAGTGAGTTCCATGTGCATTAGCTCCAATCCCATATAAGCATGAGAAAACTAAGAACTAGGACTTCAGTAAGACATCAATTTTTGTGCACAAAACTTCTTGGATATTAAAGGGAGGAAGATAAGTGATGAAGGAAATTTTTAAAGCCCACAACAACCCATTTGAGCCATACTTACGTGCGTATCATGTTAAGAATTTGGAACATAGCTGTATGAATGAGTTCCTGTCCCCTTGGTATTGAATGACCATACTCTTCCTTCTTGAAAGGTTATGCAATTTTCTCAACAGTCTCCCATGCCTCTTTTCCTGTCTTGTTTAGCCAATTGAAAAAATAATTACTAGGAAGCCAACAAGTGAAATGTTGAAGCCTGAAGTTCTTGCTCTGTCTTCATGTTCAGCTGGACACAAATTCAGAGTTGTTTCACTCAAATTTATTTCCTTATTTTTGAACCCACAATAATGATTTTTATTTTTCATTCTTATAATACAGCAATTATTTTTACAGATTCCATATAAAACAGAATTATGACAACAGGAACATAGGTGTTTCCTTTGAAGTGATGTTCTGGTTTTTGAAATTGTTAGTGAACTATAAGCCTTTTTTATTGGACAAGATTACTGAAATAGAAATAACTCTGGTTTTCATTAAAGAAAGTATCATCTTTTAGGGTAATAAAAAGACAAGATATTCATGGAATGTCCAATTAAAACTGCTTTCAAAATATTATATCACAAGTATAATATTCATTAATATCTTAGTAGAAAATAAAATCAAATATATTCACATCAGCAGCAAAAATTTATATTTTGCATCAGAATGATAATTTTACAGAACTGTTAGAAATAAAGTTTGTCTTTTCATGTATTTCAGTGACACTACTGCTTAAGTTAAACTTTCCTTAAGTTTGAAGTTTGGGTTGGGGCTTTTTTGCATATCTTCTAAAAAAATATAGAGCATTACCTAACAATTCTATGAAAGTTCTACAGAAAATAGTTATTTCTTAGCTTTTCCCTCAATTTTCAAATAATTAGTATAGAATTAGTGTATTTAATACATATATGTAGTCAATATGAGTGTTAAATAATACAAAAATGGTTAAAATAATTGTAGTCACATCACAGGATTTAAATAGAGAAGATGAAATTTCCCCATGAATGTATACCTTAAAGAAAACATTATTTTTGTCTAAATTTCTTAAAATCTATTTTCTTTGAAATTTTGCTTTTTATATAATCCTTGTTTAACAGAAATAATTAAAACACCAAAATTATTTGTGTTGGAGAACCAAGAAGATTATTCTAATTAAAGGAAGTGGAGGAAAAAAATGGGAGTGTGCTGGTTTCACCTGGGGTAGTATCACTTTTTTTTCACAGTGGCTAATTGGGCACTGGGTTTTGCGTTTGTGCTGGCAGCAGAGTTGATAATACAGAGATGTTTTTGCTATTGCTGGGCAGGGATTTAACAGAGTCAGGGCCTTTCCTCCTTTTTGTACTGCCATGATGGGGAGGGGGCTGGAGAAGGCTGGGAGGACACACAGCAGGGACAGGTGACCCAAACTGACCAAAGGCACATTCCAGACCATGGAATATCATGCTCAGTGCATAAAGTGGGGGGGAGGAAGGAAGAAGGGCACATTTGGAGTGATGGGTTTGAATTCCCAAGTAACTGTTCCGAATGATGGGGCCCTGCTCTCCTCAGGATGACTGAACCCCCACCTGCCCATGTGTAGCAGTGAATATCTCTACCTTTTACCCCTCTGATTCTCTCCCTGCTCCTGCTGGTGGGGTAATGAGGCAACAGCTTCATGGACCTTGGCTTCTGGCAGGGAGTGTGAAATCCTTAAGGAAAATATTGTGATAACTTGGGTAAATTTAGTCACTGTCCTTTGTATGGATGCCCAAGAAGTTTGCTCCTCTGCCCCTTGAAGTCATATTCAGATGTAGAATCAGTTGAAACAGCACCTTTACACACTCATTTCAGGATTCATATCCTACAATTATCTTGGAGTATAATGGTTTTTCATATTTCCACAAATTATACTCACATAAACTCACTTCTGCCAGTGAGCATGTACTGATATTACCCCAATTCTTGTAGATTCCATAATCACAGTGTCTGAACATAACCCAACAGAGAATTAGAAAATGTTGGAGCACTAGTAATGAGTTGTCTAAATAAATACCTTCAGCTGCCACCCCAGAAGGATGTGGGATGTGTAAATTCCAAGCAGATGTCTTGAATAACCCAGAGTATGTAAAATAGCCTATGTTTAGGCAACTCATTCTGTCCTCACTAGTTTGAGAATGATACACACCATATCAGAAAGCAAACTCCAAGACAGTATGTTTCCACCAGTTCTATTTTATCCAGTAGACTTTGGCTGAACAATTAAAATTTTAAGAATATGAGGTTCCAATGTCTTTTGCTGTCTGGGGAAGTCACACCCCAACATTTTCTACATATAATAGCCATTCCACCGAGAAACAACCATGGGACTATAAAGTCTCTCTATTGCTGCTATATAAGATCCACCATATTTGTGTGAATGAAGTAAATATTTACTGGGAGAAAAAAAGAGAGAATTTAGAGATGGACCAGGTATCCATTCAATCATTCTTTATGCCAGCGAATATTTCATTAACTTTGCAATACACAGTGATTCCACAGAAGAGACTGAAGAACACACAGTCATACACAGCTACAGTAGTCTAGCCCTGGAATGAGTTAAAGCTTTCCTGATTTGAAAACAGGTTCCCTCAGGGAGTATCAAACCAAAAGTGAGATGCTTACTAAAATGAAACTGTGGGAAAATAGGATTCCAGCATAAATCCTTTTCTGGGACTGTCTTTTGCCTAAGAAGATCTCACCTGGTTTGGATGTTTATCTCCCTCTGCAGAGTAATGGAGATTAATCAATCAGTGTTTTAGTATGAGTTCTCATATAGCAAACACTATTGAGTTAGACACAAGTGTATGAAGGAAAAAGTCAACATGTTTTCTACCACCTGTCATCATTATCATCTGTTACTTCTGATAGACTCTAAAGTAAATGCAAACACATTATATAATTTACAGTTACAAAAGTAGATTATCTACATCAGCTATTTTACTTTTCTCTACATCTGGTACCACTCATCACAGGCAATCCATATGTAAGTGAGACAGGGTTTAACAGCTCATCTTTAGCAGGAAGGCATGCTGCTACCACAATAAGTTTTTCCTTATTGCATAATAAACTCACATGTGTACTCTTCATAGAGTCTTTCACTCTGCAGAAAGAAAATTAAGCAGAGCTTGCAGCTGTTTTCATCTTAAAAAAAAAAAAAAAAAAGAGTACCCTTAAGAGAGAAGGAAAGTAAATAAAATCCAAATCCGATTTATGTAATTATTTTAATGTTACTATTTTAAAAGATGCCAGAAAGAACCATTCACACAACAACATAAAAAGGTGCACACTGAAAATACCCATGCTAAGATTACCAATGCGTCTCTAACATACACATCCTAGCCAAAGTCAAATCTCTTGCTGGGTCAGCTTACAGCAGGATGGAATTTAGCTCATTTCATTCATTACAGTTTGAGCAAATGGTTACTACACTGGGAACTCACTGCCGAGGACCAAATGAAACATTAAGATGATTCCGTCCTGTGGGCACAGCAACTCATAAGGATACTGACAGCTTTGTGACAAGACCAGTTGTCATTGGTACACATGAATGGTAGCCATGTCCTTTGCCATCCACTGGCAGATTTCCAGAGTCAGTGTGGGCCTTGCTACTTCTTTGTCATGCATAACGCTCGGTGATGCACAAGTTACATCTGCATTAACAAGCAGATACCCAAAGAGTACTTGAGGAGCAGCTGGTGCTAAGGATCCAGTGTGCACAAAACATTACAGCAAATTTTACTTCTGACTAGCTGACTTGTGCACTGAGCACTCAACTGGGCACGAAGTGTGGCTTCCAAAATGAATAATCTATTTTATTTTCAGCAGAAAGAAGTCTAAATTATAAGCCCAAGATATTCTTGTGTCACAAATGAAAGCAAATACATCTTCTCGATCCAGACTGAAGTGCTACTCTAAAGCTACTCTGTCTCTGAGCAGAGGCATCTCTCCCATTTACATGCAGGGAAAGTTGCAAAGCTCCCCTTCTCTGCCTGGTTAATGCTAAGGACGGTCCTAAGGCAGATCATTTTGCAGCAGCTCACTTCATTAGTGCTTCTCATAAAAAAGGGCAATTTTTATGGAAAGGGATAGTTCTGGCCTATTGAATCCAGTCCTGTAAAGGCTATTTCATCACCAGTTACTTGTTAATGAATCAAATATAATTTATTAATTACTTTTTGACCTGCATATTCCCCTCAGAAATCTGAGGTACAGGATAACTTAATTAATCTAGAACCATCAATGTCCACTAATGAAATTAGCTATGCTTCTGGTTCCTTCAATATCCCCCATTTCCCACACACCTATACACACCGACATACCA
>JANRMJ010000066.1:72666582-72700354 GCA_025584955.1 Alethe diademata | reverse complement strand
CTTCCTTCCTTCCTTCCTTCCTTCCTTCCTTCCTTCCTTCCTCCCTCCCTCTCTCCCTCCCCTCCTCCCCTCCTCCCCTCCTTCCTTTTTCTATCTTTTCTAGACTTTTGATAACCAGATTTACATTTTGTACTCTGTGCTTATACACCTGACTTTTAGGGACCTTAGATAATCGTAGTAATTGTTTGCATTTATTGAGGTTAAATTTCCTCTTCTTCAACGTGTAGTTTGCATGACAGAACTGCTTACAGTATCTGTTAAATTGTAGGCTCTATATTTTGTTAAAAATTTTCCAAAAACTAACAGGAAATATTTAGACTGACATTATCTAGGATCATTTTCACAGCTACATGATACATGTTGCTCATAGTTGACCTGCAATCAATTATTGTGAAAAGTTCTTTCTCTTCCATAGTAAATTCCAACTGCTGATATTTTCAGAGTAACACTTAGACTGTTATTATTGGTTCCTAAGAGTCTTCTGAAATTTCTACCATTAAATTTTATTCATCAGCATTAGATAATTTTTCAGTTTCTTTTGATACTTCATTACACCTTCGTTGTAGTAGTATCTCTTAATTTTAGAATTTTAGCAAATTTGAACAACAGATTGCTTCACTAATGTTAATATTTATCCTATTTTGATTCTTAAGAAGCTCTGACAGCAATTTAATGTTCCTAATATCTCTGTCTATTTAAATTTTTCATTTTAGCTAGTTCTTTTTAATGCATTTTTCTGATTTAGTTAAAGATTTTATTTGTGTCTGCTATGGAACTGATGTTTTACTAAAGGTCCAGAAGCATGGCATCTCATCTGTTTTTTCGATTTAGAAAAAAAGTTTATTAAAGAAAATTACCAGGGTAATTTGCCAGTTACTAAGTCTACCAAGTGATGTTGCACCTTATTTCATCTGACTGAGATGATTCATTATCATATAGCCCACAGTAGAAAAAATAATCAGTACTTACACAATACTGTGAATTGTTAAAAGCATTAGAAATCGATATTCTGACACATAAAAAGGAGAACGCTTTTTAGGTATGGCAGATTTGAAAACAAGAGAAAAATTACCGAAAGGTAATGTCAGCCCTGAGAATGAAACAATTGTTTTGGAGACCCAGAATCACGTTCAGTCTCCAATTCCACAGATTATACCATGTAAAAAATTTATTAACATATTCACACTTTATTAATTTTGTGGTTACTTATAGAGTTGTGAGAGATCAGCTTAAATTATATAGGTGACTGGATATACTTTTGGTAGAAGATATTGAATTCATATACTTTTATGATGCCAGGATGAAGCGGGAAATAGAACAGAAATCATTAGAATTTGTTGGAATTCATGAATACTTGCTAGTTAGCTTGAAAACAGTATCTGTCAAAACTTTCTTTCTCCCCATTTTGCTAGCAGGGTTTCTAACAGAGCCAGTACTGCGAAACTAACATTATCTTATTCCTTCTTCTCTAAAATTGTCTCTGAACAGGTATGAATATTTATATAACAGCAAGAACTGAAGTTTTTGTGTTTAAGAGTTGACTTTAAACGATTTATTCCGCTTAAGAGAAGATTCTCTTTAAAAAACTCATGCAGTTAAAATATCAATTTTATTATATTCTACTCAGCCATTCCAGCATGGTTTCTTTCTATGCATATTAACTGGAACTATGACCACATAAGGTTTTAAGAATTCACCTTCTACATTTCAGTCCAGCAAAATATTTTATGATGACATTTTACAAGTAATCATTGTTTCATTATTTTATAGCATAAGGCCACAAAATTGGGAAAGATCATTTCACACATGCAGCTTTCATCTTTGACTCTTTTTGGGATGCATTTTTTTCCTTCTATTTTCCTTTTTCTTCCTAATAACTAGTACTCTGGGAGTTTATTCAGCAGATTTACTGACTTCAGACATAAGTTTATTTGGCTGCACAGCTCCAAGAGAAGACTGACTCCATCTTCACTATATTCTGTCATTAAAGTGTTGCAGATGAGCACTAGGACACCTATTTAGCTGTCTCTTTTTCAGATTTAGCAAGATCAGGTGTCACAGTCCCACCCTATAAGTTTCATAAATGTGTATGCAAAAGTCAATGAAATGGCAAAAAACCTCTTTTTCTAATGTTTGCTTATATATTCTAATACTTTTAAATCAATCAAAAAATAAATACATAAATAACAGTCAGATAGCAGGATGCTCAATTGGAATTACAGAATTTTTCTGAGAAATGTAAGGAAATTATAAATTGTGTGGAAAAATTACAGTCTAGTTAAATTTAATGGTGGTAATAAATCTTCCTATGTTGTTCGTTTGTGATAATGAAATAGTCTATTGGCTGCATCTGCAATTTTTCTTTTTAATTGCAGTATGACATAGGATCCCTACTTAACAATGAGCAATGTACTTGAAACTAGTCTAATAATCACTACCATCAAATCAAGTGTGGCCAACTGAGGCACTAAGTTCATTCTCATCCCATACCATGTTAAATTCAGATGGAAAAGGGAGGTGATGTCATTTTTTATTACCTTGATTTGAAGTTTTCCAGAATAAAATTCTAGCAAACCTTTACACATCACCAGAGTGATAATGAAATGTGTTAAAAGTAATGTTCATTTCTCTTTTGATCTTTGAAGCAGAAGAGGTGACCAACAAAAATGAATAATTATAACACTTAGTGACTCCATGAAAAATGGAAAATACATACAATTTGAACTGTGCTGGATGGAACACTGTATTTACATTCTAGTAAGAGAATTTTCTTTTAATGTAAAAATCACAAACTTTTGCACAATTGCTGTGAAAAATAACAGCTGACAAGTTTTTAAATATATGTCAGATTTATCATCTTTTTTTTTTAAATGAGGAAAAGTCTGACAAGTAGTCGGAGGCAGGCAGTAGTGGACCCAAAGCCAAAAATATGTATTAAGCAACTGCAGTTGCATTCAAAGATGTGTGTAACAGAATGTGCTTCACACTCAGTTGGAGTCATTCAGATCACACCATGGAACACAATACTATGAGAGGAATTAAGCATCAAGATTTGTTCAAGCAAATATACCTCTTTGCTGGAGGAGAAGGAGTAAAAGAGAACAAAGTACAAAACTATTAATGCAAATTTTTTTCTCTTCCTTAAAACCATAGATAAGGACAAATATTTAAACTGATGCTTGGAAAAATTGTTTAAATATTTCACTATCCTCATCTCATCTGTGTGCCTATCTATCATCCAGTTTAACATCTTAACATGATTAGTAACAAGAAATTACCATCAGTACATCGTGGAGAAAGTAGTCAGCTGCTTCTTAAACTGTCTCTATGATGCAAATGATGCTGTTGGACAGATATCTTTCTTTGATCCAGCTGTCTCAGTATCTGATATTTCTCCTCAACACTTTGATAAAGCACGAGTCTTGCAAACCTATTATCATTGCAGCACTATGAATACCAGCTCCATTATGTTTGAAAAAAGAGGGGAAAAAAGTGGTGTTAAGTTGCTTCAATACAAATTAGGGCTTATTCACACAAGTTATGTAACTGACAGATCAATGAAGGCCAGAACTTTTCAGGAATGCATAGGCAGTTAAACAAAGTAACCTTTTCTACTGCTATAGACTGATCCAGAGGAAGATACCTCCTTTCAGATTGATTATATGACCTTTACTTGCCCTTTCCAATGAAGTTATTTATTTGCTAAAACTAATTTCACTAGTAGTTTCAACTAACCTGTTAGATTTCTAATTGGAGAAACAAAATAAGAGCAAGCAGACAGATCATGCATCAGTTGGAAGACAGAAACCTCAGTAAAGTAATTCTAATACCTGCACATCCCAAATCATGTTATAGAGAAAGATCTATGATAAGGTTTTTGTTAAGGTTTGTTGTTAGCAGAGCTAACCTTCAGCTGTTCTCTGAACTTTATTTCTTTAACCTTTCAGATGTGCATGGAGAAACTCACAAGTACTTACAAAGGTGGCAGATCAAGAAATTAATCTATTGTGATCTTGCCCTGGACCAGTGATATAATGTAAGTGTGTCACAATTTCTGATCAAGACCACTAGATATCTTGTGTTACTTTTACAAAGGTTTTCATTTGGTAAAAAGTCAGTTCATCCTGTGAAGACAGACAGTTGTGTTTTCATTCAGACTGTCTATTTCCCAAATTTTTCTGGGGAAGATAAAGAAATGTCTAGGATATCTGTTTTAGGCAACTGTAGGTAACTTGGCCTAGTTCTGATGATATTGTGTGGCCCATCATATGCAAAACTGGAAGTCAGAGGTTCTAAAACCTCTTCTGGCTTTAAAAATCTATTTTTAGAAGTCTGTTATATTTATGAAGATCTATTTAAATATGATACCAGACTTTGCCTGTGTTTTCCATAAATGTTCTTTATTTTGCATCCAGGCATCAAGATCTTTGTAGTCAGCTTTTAATAGCTGTTTGGACAGATACTTTTATGAGATTTCTAAATGTATTCAAGTGAAAAAGGGATGTCTTTCTTGAAAAATTGCATTCAACAAGGTAGTTCTTCCCTCTTTTTTCCCCTTATAACGGTGTATTGTAAAGTCATGAATGTTATAAATTTATTCTGGGGGCTAGGTAAGGATGATAGTCTCAAAAATGAACGATGTTCTTTTGGAGAGATCATATGGTATTAAATTATAATTTCTAGAGGAAATAAGTGAATCTTTGGGAACCCTTACATTGTGTATTTGGGAATTGTTTTCCTATGTAAGTGTGTATGTGAAAAATGCCTATTTAAAAAACAAACAAACAAACAAACAAACAACTTATTTCTTGTTAGATGTTAATTTCTTATTCAGTTTAAGATATTCCTTACATTTCCAGACAGATTTTAGGAAAAAAAAATAGTTTTCAAAAAGAACAACAGGAAAAAAAGAAGCAAAAAATTAACTCTCAGAAAAACACAAAAAATCTGATGAAGATCTGGTTTTAGTTTTATACAGAATACAGTGTACATTTAAATTAGAGAGCGTGTGTATAAATATTTTGCTTTTCACACTGATGGTACAGATACTCAGATTAAAAAGCTGCAAAGATTTAAGGCTACTAACTAAAACTCAGGACATAGAATGTATAAAAATATACTAAAACACAAATTAATGATAATGAGTCATATGGTGAGTATCCAAGAGAAGCACAGAAAGAAGAGCAATTGACTTTATTATCTGAAAACATAGAAGCTTCTCAATTTTTTAATGCTAAGTATTTACATCAAAATTCAAACAATCCTTTAATCAGCAGAAGCAGTTTGTTCCTAAGCATTGTGATACATTTCATTTTCTTTTATCTATTCATAAATTTCTTAACCAACCTGTGTTACATCTCCCAGTTCTTTCTAAGACAATAGGAGAGAGGCAGCCATTTCCTCTGCTGATTTATTTCCCCTGTTTTAAACACCTGTTTAGAATAGGATCAAGTGGCCTCCAGAGGTGCCTCTGTCTCTAATGACCTAGTTATACTGGAGAAGAAGTCCCCAGCTTGCACACAGGAGTCAAGCAGCAGAGAAACCAAGGTCATGCATAAAATAGGAAATCTGAGTAGGATTCAATATGGTATTTCAGAGGGCCACTAGAATGCTCCATATACTAGATGAGCAAAATACAAAATTCATTCCTCCATTTCTCTTTCTCTCCTTTTTTTTTGCATGATTACCCTATTTCTACACTTCATATGTAAAAAAAGGTTATTTGCGTTGTTGTCTGCCTTAAAATTCCTGTTTTAGAATCTCCTTTTCCTGAAAGGAGGCAATTTTTTTAAAAAGAGTGAGAAGTACATTCTTAGAACCTGAGGAAATAAACTGTCTAATGACTAATGGATAAAAATAAAGGGGAAAAGAAATAAATGAATAACTAAACAACAACAACAAAAGCCACATCCAAAGCTGGCTTGTTTGAGTGAGAAATACATATGTAAAGGGATGGAAATATGTATTTTAACTGTTTATGCAGTCAGATTGAACACCCAAAAGGCACACACACAAAAATTTTCTTCTCTAGTAGAAAGTTTAGCTCATCTGTCAGATCTTTAATCCATCTGTCACTGAAGAAACAACCAAAAAACTTTAGCCAAAATGATTCAGACATTTTAAAAAACATGTGAAGCAAAAATATTTTGTTTGCCTAAGTTAAAGACACCCTAGAAGATTTTTCTTGAGAATGTTTAGCATTTCTTATTTCAGGATGACAAGGTATGCATTGCTGACTGGTGGAGAAGATTTCTATGTCTGAGATGTGTCCTAACTGCTGCTAAAAGTCCATCAGTGTGAAGTCAGACTACTCTGGGTCTGGGGAAAAGAAAAAGAAAGTTAGCAAAAGTTTCATAGGTATTCTGTTCTACAAAGAATAAATGAAAGAAGGA
Source organism: Alethe diademata (assembly GCA_025584955.1). Lineage (NCBI taxonomy): Eukaryota > Metazoa > Chordata > Aves > Passeriformes > Muscicapidae > Alethe > Alethe diademata. The sequence goes on along the minus strand of JANRMJ010000066.1, from coordinate 72,693,962 downwards.
AAACTTCTCGACATTTCCACACTACAATATTTGATTTTGCCATATTTTCTCTAATATCTTGTCTTTCTGTGTATGATTTTGAGCATAGAGTGTGTGTGTATGTGTGTGTGTGTGTGTGTGCGTGTGTGTGTGTGTGTATGTGTGTGATTATGCTGCGTGTTTGATACTGGTATTTATTTAGCACTTTAAAAAAAAAACATCAAGCTTTCTTTTTTCCTGCGTACAGAAACAGGCACTTGAGCTGTTACTGATGTAAACCAAAATATATCCAGGAGTATTTTCCTAAAAGGAATATGTTATATTTTACTGAAGTTACTATGAACCAATTTCTTTATTCAGGGTGTACTACTAAGTTTGGCTTTTTACTGTAAATATTGATAGGAGTGAATTTTTCCCTCATGCACACATATATTAACAGGAAGTGAAAGCCCTGCCAATGTTCTTGATACTCTGTTTGAATCAATTAACGTTCTGTCTTGTGAGTTTAAAAAATAGTGTTTGAAGAATGTAAAAACTTCACAGAAGAAAACTCAGCATACTGCATGCAGATCTAGTTCAAATCAAATGGTCTGTGAAGGCATTTTAGAGCTGTCTGTTTCAAACGAAGGAACTGGGATATTTCAGAATAAATACAACTCTGGATGTGGCATCTTTATTCTTCCTTGGCTAGAAACTAGCAGAACTCACAAACCAGTCCTAAACCAGTTTCAAGTTTGAGCAAAGCGAAGAAAAGGAACAAAAGAATCACTTAAATATAGAATATTCTCCAAAGATGCTCTTTTATTCACTTCAACAGAGATCAATTAATAGAGAAGATCGAAAGGCTCTGTATTCAGTGTTAAGGCTGGCCTGTGTTTTACAGAAGCTGTGCCACAAGCTGTCATTTTCATTAAACAATGAGAAGAGATAAGCAAGTGGAGAAAAATGTACAGATAACTTCCCCCCCACTATCCTCCCCCCAGGAACTGGCTAAGAAAAGGCAAATCACTGCTGGTAAATCCTGGCATCCCATGCTTCTCTTCTGAAAGGACCAGGAGACCAGCATCCAAAGTGCTATTGCCATGTCCAGAATGTTGTGTGTCCTGACAGTTCAGTAGCCTCACTGATCCCTATTCACTACTGTATCTGGAATGGTTTTATTTTACAGTATCCTCATTGCCACTAAGCTAGACAAGTTGCTTGTTCAAGATTAAAACTACATCTGTCTCTCTACCTGTCTCTCTGGGTTGATGCACTGAAAGGATTCAAATAAGAGTATGAATAGTGGATTAATATTTAGTGGTCTCACATTAACTGAATAGGGATTATTTATTCCAATCAACAAAACCCTGAATAAATTTAGCTGTTGTTTTGTACCAATGTTTTTTGTTTACTATAACACAGTATTGAGTTTACAGTAATGTTCTTCTTTTAAGCTCACTCTTCAGAAGTTTTTTTTTCTCCTATTGTATTTATCTATGTATATGTTATTGTCCCATTAGAACATAACAAAAGCTGGTTTATTTACAGCACTTGTCTGTTTAAGAGAACTCAATCAGACTATTTGATCTAGACAAGATATTTGATTCTTATTAGCCAGAATATGTCATGAATATGTCTGGTTTTTAACATTTTATTTCAAAATAGCCACATGACAAGGGATAAGGCATATATGAATATGAAGACTTCTGCTGAATTTATATCATCCTAATATAAGATGGTTTTGCCAAAGTGCAGAATGATTGAGTTACCACATTTTCTTTTGTTTGATTGCTAAGACAAACAATGAAGACTTATATGCAACATCTCTAAATATGTAAGGCTACAAAGCCTTCTTCTGTTTATAAATTGCTACTGCCTTATAATGAAAAAAAACCCCATGAAAATGAGGAGGAGATGTGTCATTATAAGATAATTGTTTTATCCTCAACTTAATCCCTTGAATATCAGGCTGCAATTTCCCTTCAGGAGATGAAATACTTTGAAATGGTACTTCTAATTTGAGCAGAATATCAGGACATTAATCAAACAACGGTAGTGCTGTTTTGCTGGATAGACATGACAAATCTTTATGGAATTGAGCTGGCAACCTGAATTTCTAAGGCATATAGAAACACAAATAATCCAGTAGATAGTTAAAAATCTACACAAACTGAAGTGTGGGACCATTATATTTACATGTATATTTAATTCCAAGCTTAACTTATTTGTGGATGGTTAAAGCAGTTTTGTTTGTAGTTGCAATGCTGAAAACAAAATGCTCAAAGTCTTGACTAGCTATATTCCCTACATTGTAATTCAACTATCAAATAGAACTGACCTAGCAGGTATAAAATAATTTGCAAAAAGGTCATCTTTGAATGTGTTTTCCTATTGCAGGTAATCAAAACTGGGTATGGCAGAATTTTGTTGGAAACTGACGGTAGAGCAAATACGGAACGGGATCACTGGGATGGGATGATGCGAGTAGTCCTAATGAAATACCACTAAAGCGACTAATCATTTAGAATGGAAAACAGACTCACGGGATCTAGGGCTTCACTCATGGTAAAGCTTGATTTTCTGGCTCAGTAGCTGCCAGCCACATGGGTGGTGTTACATCTACCTGCTACAGTGACTTGAAACACACTGCTTCACTCTGTTCTTCCTCTCTATTCCTTTTGAATTGTCAGGGTTATAAAGGCAGCTGTTCCATGCTGCATTAATTCACACTGTGTGCTTTTCTTAAAATGCAACATTATATTTACATTCCCATATTAACATTTGTGGATTTGAGAAGACAGTAACATTTTTTAAAGTACTCTTTTTCTTGACATATTGTTGTAAACTCAGCTTCAGACTAATTACATATTTTTGCATATAAGTGAGCTGGGAGCAAATGAAAGAGCTGAGTATAAATAATTATCTGTCTCATAAGACCCCACACTAACTTAGAGACCAGAACTCTTATATAAAGAGGCAGGAAAAAGGCATATTAGGAAAAATATCACAGCTGTTAAATTAATCAAGATCTTCTTGGGGGGGGATTATACTTAGATTGCCATAGAAAGTCTGAGTTTGGAAGGGACCTCTGGATGTCATCTAGTCCATCTCTCCTGCACAGATCAGGATCAGCTAGAGCAGGTTGCTCAGCAATGTATCCAACTGGGTTTTGACTCAGGAATACTTATTAATTATAATCCTCAATCTGTGGTATGATCATGTTTGTCAATAAGTACAAGTTTGATGAGGTCAAGAAACCAGAATTAGTCCTCTGTAAACTACAGAAGTAAATTGACTCAAACATGTCTACAATTTAAACTTAAGTCATATTTAAACTTAAGGCTTGGAAAATTCACGCCTTTTTTTTTTTTTTTTTTTTTGGTCAATCTTTTTCATCCATTTCACAGTTTGAGGCAGTACCAGGAAAAGAATTATAAGCTCTATCAACTGCCACACTCCTAGCCAAGCAACAGAGTAGCAAAAGCAAATAATGTCCTCAATATTACTGAGAGTCTAGTCAATTCATTTGAAAACTCCAGTTTGGTTTGTTAAGCTGGGCAGCTCAGATATGGTTCATATTTGCATATCTGAGCTAGAAGATTTAATTTTTGCAAGCTGTTTTCACCATTTGTTTGTGTTAGTTAATGATTTTTTGTTTTGTATTTAACCTTTGAACACAAGTTTTCTTCTTTATTAGTAATTTTAATAATATTTACAACAAATAGTCAGCAATGTCTTTCAAAATTAATCATATTATCTAGTTATACAAATCTGATTTCTGTAATAAGAAGCAATGGTCAGGGTCAGCTGTTGATGAATGAGATATAATTTAGTTGAGGAAAAAATCAAAGAATGCCGTTTTTCATGAAAACAGTGCCTGCAGCTGAATGGTTACAATAGTTACTATTCTACATGTTCAAATCAAAGAATTCTCTCAAAGAAAAGCAAATTAGCAAGAGATGTTCTTGGAATTTACAGAATTACAATTACTTCAGTGAACTTTTGATCTGTTTGCCATTTCTTAAGAGGAGCCTATAAGCTCCATACTAGTGCTTCCAAACTAAACCTTCCAAGCTTCCCATCTGTAGGTCTCAGAATCAGGCCAGCATGAATCACACGGAACCAATTACTGCAAAGTGTTGCCATGCCAGCAGTGGCATTCACTTTTCTTTAATATTTTCACTAACCTTATTTCCCCTGTGAGCAAAATAGCTGCTGCTGTTTGCTCAGACTTGGCGGCCGTGGTAGGACTAGCTGTCAGACAGCCTGAGCTCCTCTTGCTAATTTCAAGCTCTGTTGAGCAGTGCTGTGGTGGCAAGACTATCGCACAGTGCTTAGGAGCAGCCCTAGCAGGACGTGGAGAAAAAAAAAATAAGGGAATATATAGATTTTGCTTATTAGGGAAAAAAATGTTGGAGATTTTTATGGAAGAATGCCATGTTACTCACTTCTTTAAGCTGAAGTCACTAGAAGACGCTGAACAGTATCAGCTGACCACAAATGCTGACCTACAGTATGGATTAACTTATGATGATTTCCAATGTTAAGAAAGCCTGAATGAGAATAGTTTAGCCTACTGAAATTATTAATTCTATAATATCAAAGTAGAACATATCTGAGAAGCATTGGTACAGAAATAAAAATTAAAAAATGGCAAAACTGGCATAGTGATGTAGAATATACCTGCCACAGACCACTGACCATGATCAAAACCACATTATTGCCTTTTTATTGCTCTTATTTTTCCTTTTTATAAGTGACATAAATTATACGTGGCATTATTGTCCGCAAAGAAAATGCACAGGCATCGTAAGTAGACCTACTTCCAGGCCATTAGCAAATACTGCCATTGAGGAAAACCATTTCCTAGAAGGATATTGAATTCCGTAAGGGGAAATGCCAAGCCATGACCCTGGGGAGAAATAAGCCCATGCAACAGTAAATGCTGAGGAGCTGAGCGGCTGAAGAGCATCTTTGCAGAAAAGGGGGAGTCTGGTTGGACAGCCAGTTGAACATGAGCCAGGGATGTGCCTCCACAGGAAAGTAGGACACAAGCATCTCTAGTTCCATTTGGTGATCAGAGACATTGTGGAGTCTTGATCCCTGGAAATATTAAAAACCTACTGGACACAGTACAGGAAACCAGCTGGTGGACTCTGTTGGGAGCCGTGGGGTGGATTCCTTGTCTCCAGAGGCCCCTTTCCACCTCAGATGTTCTAGGATTCTGTGATTTTATAAAAGGGTGAAAATATTTAGCAAACAAGATCTGACTAGATAGAAAGGAATATCCTGAACTTCCAGAGCAATCTGGTAAAGTGATGAAGTGAACAATAACTGGACATAGATTATGTAGATAGACAGATGTGTCTGTGATGACTACAGTGAGAGTATGCTGACTCAATAGAGCAAAGAACATAATGGTCTAGAAAGTGGAAACAATGGTCATATGTGGCTTATATGGCTTACATTTGTAGCATAACCTGGGACAGGAGAATAGAGATTTTGGAGCCAAATTTAAATTAACATGTGAGAAGACCAAGACTGATCAAAGTCATGCATTCTGGATGGATTGAGTTTCTTTACATCTGTAGGCAGTTGTGTGAGGGAAATGTAATCAAACTCAATAGAAACTGGAAAAAATCTCATCGAGTAGGTGGACATCAAGTAAGTCTGTTTTATGGAATTGTCTGTTCACATCTAAGTGAAAAGAGAATCATAGCGCTGAAACTTAAAAGTTTATGGGGAACTTTTATGCTAAGTGCTGTGAGAAAGCTCAGAGCTGCAGAAGAGCACAGGTCCCACTGAAAAAAAAATTTTAAGTAAAGAGGAATTAGGATCTTATAAAATAAAAGGGAATTTAAAAGTCAAGTTTATTTTCTAAAAAAAAGCCATCGCCTTTTCAGGATGTCATATGTGAGGAGATAACCACCCCAAAAGGAAATGAACACATTCATTATGAACACATAAGTGTTTGAAGTGTAAAGCATAAAATTGGTGAATTTGTTTGCCTGATTTTTAATGAGGACAATAATTTATAAACACTTTGAAACTGGGGAAAGAAAGCTGATCTTGTGCACATGTCAGGTCAGTCTGCAAATTAATTAAGCTGGCCAGACAAAGGTTTTTCTAGAGTAAATAGAGTAATAGGCCACAATTTTAAAACTAATAATAATTTAAAATAATGCTTAAACAGAATTAGAATGATGGCTAAAACTCACATATTAATTTTCAGCCTTCAGTCACTAACTGAATAAGAGAGACCCAAAAGCTGCAAGGGCAATAAACATTGTATAGTGGGATGTTTTAGTTATTTCCAGGAAGATTGAGATAGGTATCTGAATATGTGGTATCAGATAAATCTTCAGATGATAGAAGCTACTTTATTAGACTTGAAACAGTTACTCAGAAAGACCACTCTTGGTGGTAACCAATAATTCTAGTGAGATGTAGGTTGGGCTTATTCCAGAATATATGTTGAAAGAGCCTCTCTAAGGGCAATACAATCTAGTTCAAAACTACAGCAGGAGAGAAACATACACACAAAATAAACCCCTGCAGAGATGTTCACTTTTAAAGAGAGAAATGATACAGTACCAGAACACTTAAATTAATCTAAAAGAATCAGCCAAAGAACAAATCTTCTTAAGATAGTACAGAATTTTCCTCAAGACACCATATTGAAGGTAAAAAGTAACTATGAAATCAGTCTGGCTAAAGAAAAGAAACAGTAGAGAACAGAAATAATTAAACAGAAAAATAAAATGGATAACAGCAGTAATGAGTTATCTTTCAGAAAATGAGCATTGTGTCCAGATAAGGTGAATGAAAAATAAATAAGCTCTGTCAAATTAATTCTGAGACTTTAATAAGCCAAAATAATTACTTTGAAGAACAAATTGCCAAAGGCATAAAGATATTAATTAGATGTTTTCAAACATGTTAGAAGCAAAGTACTTGACACAAAGTCTGTGGGATCAATAGACACTTAATATAGCAAAGGAAGGGTAGTTAATATAGTGATTTACATCATTTTCCACCACAGAAAAATTTAGGAAGAGTTCCATGTGAGAGCTCTTCCTTATAGGAATATCTTGGAGCAGCTGTCTCAAATTACATTGTTAGCTGATTGTAAGAACAAATAAATAAAATAAATAAAACTTCTTGCTAAAGTTACATACTATATAATTCTAAGCATTAAGGGAACTCAGAATTAAAATTTCTGTAAGTAATAACTGTGTTATATAAACTAACAAATTAGCTGGAGAATCAGAGGAATGAATGGCTAAAATTACAGCAACTCTGAAGAAGTGCTTCAGAGCCAGCCAAACTATTACAGACTACATATCAGAAACAGGTTAATTGTCTAAAATTATAAGAACAGAATATGTAAATATTCAGTTAAATAAACTAAGAAAGAATCAATACAGCTTTTATAGTGGAAAACTATGTTTCACAAACCTATTTGACTTCTCTGAATTAATCTACAGAAGTGCAGGGTGATGATACATTGCTTCAACTCATTAGACTTCCAAAAGTCTTTGATAAGAAAGTATTGAGAGAAAAAGAGTTTGCTGATTATGCAAAGTTATGCAGCATGGTAAAAATGAAATGTGATTGCAGAGAGATACAGGGAGATCTCACAGTACAATAAAATTATTATCATGTAAAAGTCCATGAGTAAAGCAATTTTAGGTATTGATGCATAATCATGTGTTCTAAGTCAGCTGTTATAGAATCACAGAATTATTTACGTTTGAAAAGACCTTTAAGATCATTGAGCCCAACTGTTAACCCACTGCACTGCCAAGACCAGGTTTAACTATGTCCCCAAGTGTCACATCTCCACATCTTTTAAGTATCTCCAGGGATGCTGACTTAATCACTTTTCTGGGCAACCTGTTCTAAAGCTTGAAAAGCCTTCAGTGACTAAATCTTTCCTTTATAATTGATCAAAATGCCCTCTGATGCAATTTAAGGCTGTCCTTACACTTGTGCTATGACTGGTTTATTGGGACAAGTGACCAATCCCCATGTGGCTACAAGCTCTTTTCAGGCAGTTATAGAGAGCAATAATTTCTCCCTGAGCCTCCTTTTCTCCAAGCTAACCTACCCCAGCTTCCTCAACCACTCCTTATAAGACTTGTGCTCCAGATGTTTCACCAGCTCTGTTGCCCTTTTTTAAGACATACTCTATTCAACCAGGCTTGTCTCCTTCCCCACTGGTTCATATTTTGGCATGTGTGGACAGCCTGACCCTCGCCTTTAAAATTTCTTTCTCAAAGAATGCTCAGCTTTCTGAAAATCCTTTGCTTTTCTGGACTCCCTCCCAAGGGATTTCCTCAACCAGTGTCCCTCACTGGCCAAAGTCTGCATTCTGGAAGTTCCCATTTTTCAAGTATTGAGGATTCAAGTATTGAGATCATTCCATAATGCCCCAAACAGCCTCTAACCATCACATCACTCACAAGCCCTCTTCTGTTTGCAAACAACATGTGGCTATTATCAGTCTGAGAGGAGAGCTTGGAGTCACTGTGGATAGAATTATAAAGTTATCAGGCTCACTGCTCAACGACTTATTGCACTGAAGATGTATTACATCTTGAAAATTATTGGAAAAGGATAAAGCAACAAAATAGAAAATATCGTGGTGTGTCTGGAAAACTCTAGAGAGGTCTGAAGTCTGTATGGAAATTTCAAAAGGGATAGTACTTGGAAGACCTAAAAAAAGGGCAGACATAGATCATCAAGAGAGGGTTAAGTTTCAGAGAAGTGTAGGTTTCATATTTGAATGCCCAAAGAATATTACATATATAGCAAATATATTTTTTTTAATAGATAAACTTACCTTTACAAACTCAGGATCTCAGATTTTTCTATAAGAAAGAGATAAACCCAAGCAAACAAATAGAACTTCTTTTCTCCAGGAGCAGGATTGCTTTTTGACCAAAGTTAAGAATAAAAAGATTTCCAACATGTCTAGCCAGGAAACATATGATTTGCTTTGAGTAAGATTTAGGATCTCTGTCACTGGAGCTTATGCACTATTAGTCTAAAATCCAGTTAATATATTGTTATTAATGTACAAAGACTAGAAATTTAGAAAGATAATATCTTTTAAAAAGCCATAAAAAGTTGAAATTCCCATTAACTCCTCTGTAGACAAACAATATTTAGAGTCGTGTACAGAAACAGTCAAGAGACAATTTAAACCTTACACAGATATTAATTTAAAGAAGAAAGAGCAAACAATTTGGAAATCAATCATTACAATTTCTTCATCAGCCACAAGTCTGATGATACATTTGACAGAAAAGGATAGATTCAGTGACTGCTTAAAGATCCCTGACTGCTCTGTGGCCTGAAATTCAGCAGAACATTTTCCATCTCCTGGAACATTTTCTATATTTTTCATGATCAAATGTGAAAAGTATTCAGGAATCACTATAAAATCATTCAATAATTTTGGTAGAAGGGCTGAAATGGAACCGCTGACACTCAATCTTCTTTGAGTGAAACACCTATATGAAGCCCTATAAAAAAATGTGTGTAGCCAGAAATGTGTGAGTCCTCTTGCCTCAAAAAATCTGTCCTTTAATGAATAGTTTCTTACCTGTTTGAAATCAAGTACATGGAATAAAAAAGGCCCTCCGCAGACCTGGCAATACATAAAATAAGAAGCTTCTTAAATCATGAACATTTGAGTTTCCCTTATTAGGAACTGAATGCTAGAACAGGATTCATCTGCACCTGTTTAGACATCTAAAACTTAGAAAAATTTCAAATAATTCACAACATTTTACTTATCATTAAAGGAGAGAAATGGACACCTCCATAGAGCAATTCAGCTTCTCATTTTCCCTTATTTTAAAATCCTGTTTTGGAATGTAATTAATAGGTGTCTGGAAGTGTCTGTTTCTCTTCACTGAGCATGACCCTTAAGTTATTAGACCTACATGGCTAACTTTTACATGTCTAAATTTATGAAGAATCCCATCTTTATTACTTTTTCTTTTCCCTTAGGAAATATATATTTTTTTGCCATTGTGTATCATTCATATAAGGCAAATTATTTTTTAAAAAACTTTTAAAGATAAAGTGCATTTCTCATAAACTTCAGCCAAGAAAGTTTTAGTTTCATGTCAGACTTCTCCAAAAACCTACATCCAGGTGGACATATGAGTTTATTATTGGAAGAAATTTTGCAACCTTAACTTATAGAGTTTGACTATGATACACATATAAGAACAAATTATGTTTTGTTACCAAGACAACAAAAGTAAAAAGCAAGGAAACTAATGGAAGCAATTTACAGCTCTGTGGGATAGCCAGAGATACAATACACTGCATTTTTTTAGAGTAGAAAACAACACAATCCATGAACATTTTTTTCTGTTGCAAGAATAGACACACCTCATGACAATAAAGAAAATCACAATTCCAATAACCCAAAGAAAGGCTTATTTAAGGATCCAGCAGATGAGTACATGGAAACATATATATTTCAGTCTAGGATTTCCATCTCATTCATTCCTACCTAAGCCATCCCAATACTAGGGGGACAAAAATGCTAAGTTTTGTTATTGTTAATATTTTTATATCACAGCAGAATCTATGTTCCTTTATTCTTTCTTATTCCAAAGAGTTTAATATTGTTTTCTGAAACATTTAAAAATTATGACGGGATAGTGTGATCCAATATTTTTATTGCACAGCTATACTGAAATATACTATATAACCTGTAGGCCCAGGACACACACATACACACAAAGAATCCCCAGCCAAATGAAAAATGAACCAAAAAATCCCCTCCTGTCTCTAAAAAAAAATTAAACACTTTTCTGAGAAACCTATGGCCAAATCATAACCTCTGATTTTAGTACAGCTTAGTAATTACATATAAAAAGAATAATAGGTCTAGTGGAAGAGTCTGTTTTCCAATAGCTTCTGTAGTCACAATCACATTCAAAAAGATAGTCAAAAGGCAAAGCTACTGCTTGAAAAGTTTCTTTTAAAATATTGCAGCAATACCTCAAACATTGACCTTAAACAATCTTGCCTGAGTCAAAAGGCACTACCCAGAGTAGTGCAACAGAATCTATGACTGAAAATTTTGGGGCTTTCTGACTCTAGCTTCCTAAAATACAACATATAAAAACAGCAGCAGTAACACACATTTTCCAGGACTGACAATATGTTTGCTGGGTCATGTGAAAAAGAAGTAGATTATGGAAACATATGTAAAGCTGCTATATGACTCTAGTGTAAATAAATGGGGTCTCAAATATTTTTGGATTTTTGGAGGGATTGAGGTTTGATTTTACTTTACACCTCCAGTGACTTTAGCTCTCATTGCCATTTTGTGGCTGAGAACCAAGTCATAACTTAGGCCATGTGAAGATGATGTCTACAGCTCACTTATGCAATCTCTGAATATGAATTCACCTGAACTAAATCTGCTTAAATCTTAGAAGTAATAAGATAGCAAAGAGATGGAAAATTCAAGTACTGTTTCCATACCACGGAGTTCAGAATTCCATTACTCTCAGCATATAATTAACTCTACTGTATTATATTCTAAATAGTAGGCTAAAAGAATAGCATTCATATATTACCATAAACAGAATGAGAGCAATGGCTTGTACTATGTTCACTAAAACATCAACAGAAACTGAGCTACAGAGGAAAATGAGGATGTAGGCAAAATCAATAGTCTTTTATCTAGGGAGTGATTTCAGCTATAAATAAAATTACAAACTGGAAATTAATACAGGAACCTGAAAAATTATGGAGATTTTAAAATCATTGATAATAATCTGTGTAATCACAGATCATAATAGGAAGCAGCAGAATAGAAGCAAAGAACGAAAAAAACGGGGTTTTTTATAAAGAATTATATGTCATTGGAGTTATGCAAGTCCTAGGCCAGAAAAAAAGCAAGAAACCAAACAACAGAATGGGAATGTGACATCCTAATGTGAGATTCACCTCAGTTAATTAAGATGTCTAAAATCTAGCCAGGGTTCCTGCTACTGCATGTTGAAAATGTAGGCTACTCAGAGGGCTGATCTCCCTGTATTATTATACTGAGGTGAATTACCCAAATGTTCCTCTGTCTTTCCAACTGCATATGGAGAAAACCTGGAAAACTTTGTTGAACTCCACTTCTGCTTTTAATATTTATATCAGTTAACCCAAAACAAAATTTAAAAAAAATACTAAGAGTATTATTTTAAAAATATTTTGCCTTAATCTGTAAGCAAAATAAAGTCCAAAAGATTAAGTATCTGAGACAATTCTAGTAAAACAAATGTTGTGAATCCACACTGCAACTCTAAATGAACTCCACAATGAAACCAAAGGGACAATATTTGCTGAAACAATTAAAAATCAGAGTCATAAACTGTAGTTCCAACCTTTAAGGAGACCAGGAACAACTTTCACTAGACCAGGTTGCTCAAAGCCCCATCCAACCAGACTGTGCACACTTCCAAGGATGAAGTTTCCACATCTTCTATGGATAACATGTTCCTGTGCCCTCACAGTAAAGAATTTCTTCATACTGTCTAGTCTAAACCTACTCTCAGTCTGAAGCCATTCCCCTTTGTTCTGTCACTTCACGTCCTTGTAAATAGTCTCTCTCCATCTTTCTTGTAGTCTCCCATCAGGTAGTAGTACCACCCCATTTTAGTCTCAATCGGGACCTTGCTCCTCAGAAAAAATGTGAAGGCATATTTTTATAAATAGATGCTGCAATAAAAAAGGCATAATGTACCCAACAAATAATGACAGCCAGAAGGGCTGGAAAGGCTGGCTATTGAAACTTCTTTTGTCACTAATGCTGAGCAACAGAGAGTGATGGAAAGACTGTATTTCTATTAGCTAACATAATCATGCTAGTTAGAGGAAAGTGAAAATGGTTTCAGGAAATATTTTCCCTCATTTATACAAATTCAAAATCACATATTTGTGCTTGTAGTTCATGGTCTGTAAAGTCCATAGAAAGAATAAATGTTCAGACCTAATATGCTTATTGAAGAGTAACACAATTTTCATGTATCTTCTGGGTTTGTGGCAGGGGGCATAGGAGCTGAGGTTTTGTTTCATTTTTGTTTGGTGTTTTTTGGTGAAAGCAATGCTTTGAAAGTGTAATTTTAATTTTCTCTTCTAATTCAGGTAACACTAAACACAGCAGCTCCTGAAAACTGTAGTTAATCCTTATCCAATCTGTGCCATTCACTCCAGGTCTGAAATTACCTTTTCCCTGATTGGAAAGATGATTTCTCCCTGTGAGAGGTTTTGAGGAATTTCTTCTGTCATACAATGATTCTTACTCCTGTACTGCTAAAATTTCTGGTGAATGTCTGAGCTGTTGTTAACCTCATGTACCACTAACACTACATCAGAATGGCCAGTTGTGAGCCAGATCACCTGAGTCATGTAACATGGCATCAGCACAGGTACACACCTTTCATTCCCACAGCTCATGCATGCCCAGGTGGTTTTGCATGTGGCAATGCTATCCACCTCACAGCCCAGAAGTCTGAACAGTGGAAAAATGTTTCAGGATGCAAATATTCTCGCAAGAAGCAGAAAGAATAACATGAAAACCTAGCCTTCCTTCTTTCATAAACATGACTGTTTGAAGGCACTGTTTAAAAAGGCACAGTCTGACAGCCAGAGACTAAGTTAAAAGTAAGTTTATTTTAAAATACGAATAATTAACAGAAGCTTCTCTTTTTCAGTACTGAGGGCCTCTCTCTTGTTATGCTGCATCCTGCCAGACTGTGAACAGGCATACACTTGGGGTAGCCCCGTCCTGGAACACCCTGTCACAGCTGAAAAAGTGCTGCACCACATTTCCAGTTATAAAGTCTGAGATTTAAAGTCACCAGATCACCAGTAAATCATGGAAATCTCAATATTGTATATCTAATCTATTCTCATATGTGAAGCTTCATCCAAAATATATTAAAGTCATTAAGAATCTCTCATGTGACTTCAGCAAGGCTTGAATCAAATCAAACCTCCAAAAGCAAATAAGTTAACTTTGTTACCATTTTCTTGCTTTTACAGTAGGCAAGTGGAATACTGATCTTAACCATATACTCTGAGGTCCAATCATGTGGTGTTTACTCAAAATAAAATTCCACTGAAAATTGTGGATTTTATTTCTGCCTCTTGAGGGTATGATAACATGTCTACTGACAAGCCAGCAAAATACGGCAACTCTCTAGTAAGATTATTAAAAAATACGAAGTCCTAATTAAGCATGGTATAGGCTCCTCTGTGAAATCTGCTGTGAGCAGTGAAAAGGACAATAGAGTCTTTCCACTGGCTCAGTCTATGACATAAAGCATCTGACTAATATCTCATTTTCTTTAAAGGTGTACACCAGATATTCAGCTAAGGTATGGTGATCTACATCCTTTCTTTCAACAGACCTTTATCAACTTGTATCAATTGAAAATTGTTTTTTTGTTTGTTTGTTTGTTTTTGTTGTGTCAACATAATTTGTCTAATCAAGCACACAGCTCCACTCAGTCAGTAAAACCTGAAATCCCTCTGCTCCTTTGTGGGTGTTTCTCTAAATAAACAGTATCAGCAAGGAAAAGTGTTCTGGTGTTGAATTATTTTTTTTTTCCTAGATGTATGAACTATAAAAAAACCAAAACAATAGATACAGAATCATCATATGCTTGTTTTTCCTAAAGAATGCACCTCATTGAAATATTGGAAATCATATTAAGTGCTGACTGCAGAAAAATCAGGAATTACTAGCTTCTGTAGAGAAGATGTTTTGTGGGTTTATCTTTGTTTTCTTTGATATCTTCCTTCTGGTTTCTTTTCCTTGGTTTGCCTTACCTTGTCTAATTAGACCAAGGCAATGCACTGATTAATGAGAATCTCATTTAATATATCTATATGAAAGAATAACTGAAATTCTTCATTCTCTAAATACGTTCATTATATTCACTTTAGATCATGGGTTTCAATGGCAGATTGAATCACATTAGTAAGCTGAAGGCAATTTAGTAAAGATCATTATTGTTCTTTTATTATTATTCTTGTTACAGAATTCAACTTAATTCAAAATCTTGATTATTGCCGTGATGGCAAAAAACACTGAAATCTTATTCTGGGTACAATAAATATAACTTGATATACCTATCTGTGTGTGCTTATACATCCTTCTATCCATAAAAATAATTTTATTTGCCCAGCTAAATACATTTAGATACTGATTATTTGGGTTTTTTTCCCTGAAAATCATATTGTATTTTCTATTTAATGGCAATTTCACTCCTTTTGTACTAAGTTATTTTTCTGTAAAATTCAAACAAATGAAGGGAATTTTATGAGAGTAAAAAGAATATTTTTACATTTTAATTTATGTTAGACAAATGTACAAACTCTCACACTGAAATGACAATGTTTTCAGGTTAGTTCTTTTTCCCTTAGAAAAAGAACTGTTCATGATTTTCCTATACACACTTTACTCAATATGGCAAGTTAATATGGTTTTGAAGCTCACTTACACTGATGTATATAAGAGATGAACCCAATAAAATGTGTAGCACTATCCTGTTGTAAGATTTTATGCATTTAAAGCTTAAAAACTTTAGAATATCAAATTTATTGGAGTATCAAATCTAGTATCCACTCTATGGATGTATCAACTAGTGCTTCAGAGAAGGGTACATCTGCTCTAGGCTCCAAATGTAAAACCCAGCAGCCAGGCTAAGAGACAGATCTTTGGGAAAATAGGAAAGGACACTCAGCCCTCTGTTCTTTTTGTGACCAAGCAGGAAGAGAAAGTACAAGGGAGCTATCCCTCAGCAGAACTGCACCTATTAACAGCCTGAGAGTACTCTGCCAATATCCTTCTCTCTGGGTAGAACACTGCCCTCTGAAAGCTGAGAAAGCATTTGAGTAGAAGAAAACAATATCAGGGATTTTTTGTTTTTTGGTTTTTTGGTTTTTTTAGAATTAAGACCTACCAAACTGAATTAAAGACATTTTCAAGTCTCTTACTTTGCTCTGAGATAGTTGGTTGGAGAGATTTGCTGGCAAAATTTACTGATTGTTGCCATTATGACAAAAGAAAAAGGCAATAATGACAGATTTAGGGACAGTTGTGCATTACCCTGTTTCTATTTTACCAGACATCTCTGCTTTGTAGTCTCTGAATGTTAGTGCCCTGTAAAGGACAGTGGCCTTGGGTTTGTTTTGAGACTTGATTGTAATCTATGCAAGTAGAGAACATGGAAGCAAAAAGCTATCTCTTTCACACGTTGTTTTAAAGCTTTTTATCAAGAAACAGTATTTGAGTTCTTTCTTTTTGTTTGGTTAAAACACCCTGTTTTCCAAAATACATGCAGATGTTTACACTCTGCTGTATTATAGTACAGTTCAGAATTAAAACATGGCAGTAGAAGAAAAATTAAGTTTTTAAGTTAAAATGTAGCTTGAAGTATTTGAAGGTCTGAAGAAAAAGGGATTTTCCTGTCTTTCTTTTAATTTGAAAAAGAAATGAATTTTTTCCTGCGATGATCTACTGAAACAGATTGAATATATGTCACAGCATCTGTCACTGCTCTTTATATTAAATAGAAAAGTGTTGTTAGTCACTTATTGCTAAGACGGTTTTAACTTCAATAATGTTCATACTTCTTTCAAAAATATGTTTGTTTGTGTTTTTCTGCAAAAATATTGTGAGCTGTTTTCTAAATCAGACATTTTAATGCCATATTTAATCATTATATAATTATGGCTTCTTTCTCTATATAAATAGGTGTTAAACAAAAGATTCACCTCACCTCTATTGTCAGTCACAGTTCAAGTAAAAGGCTCTATCACTGGTTAAAAGGGAAGAACAAATATATTCAGAATATGTGTCAGAAACATATTATAATATTATTCCAATATAATCATATATTAATATTATAGCATTAAATATATAGTGTAAGATGGAATTTAGTTGTAGAATATTAGAAAGCATGGAACATTTCCCAAAATACAAGCCAAGTCTCATCCTTAATGAAGTCAGCTGAAAGTATTGATTTGATTTATATATCTTTGACTGATTGTAATTCTCCAGAGGCTCAGTGTCAGGACTTCTCATACCAGGAGCTCTTTCCAAGGTTATTTTAATAGAGGAAAAGGACAAGAGAATTTTTAAGAAAATGAGGACAGACAGAATGCTGTGCTGAATCAGGGATTATTAATTTGCAGTTGGATGACATGTCATGACATTTGGAAAAATACATGATAACCTAAACCAGTCTACAATGCCTCATCTATTTCAAAGAGAGTGATGTCTGCAGAATTGTGTAAGATTTGGTCAAATCAAAACCCTGAAAAACTGTACTCTCTACACTGGAAAACTCAGGAATTTGAATGGCATTTCAATAATGATGATTAGGCTTTGCAATTCTTTTACACATATTTTATTCAGTTACAAATCTACACTAATAAGCAAACTTGTTCCCTAAATTTGGATATGCACAGCTAAATAGAGTATTAATGTGCTGGTTGCTATCAAGTCATTCATTTTCATTTGAAATCCCACAGTGTTTATTACTTTTTGTAAGTGACAAGCAAAGTAACAGCAAAATCTGAAGTTTACAAAATTATTTTACTTAATCCAAACTAGAGGATTAAGTAAAATGTTATAGAGAAGTAAACAAATGGTGAGATGATGTTCAGAATAAATAAGTGCATAATAATTTATACATGAAGAAAATCTTAAACTGCTTGCTTACCTCTATCTCAAAAAAGGAACCATTAGTCATTGCAGTAATTGAGAGATATTTGCTTAATTTTCAACTGCAGTCAGAAAGCAAACAAAACATTAAGCTGCATAAGTAAGATGATGAATAGCATAGAGTTTCAAAGTTTTGTATAAATCAATATCTTGGCATCATCTGGAACACTACACATATAGACTACAGAGTGGTGCTAGGAGATAGATTATTACAAGACCCCAGCCTTTATCTATTATTCCAGCTTCTAGTTTATCTATTATTCCTAGCAGAAATCTATTATCTAGCAGAATTTCAAAGATCAAGGAAGATTCTGTGCACAGGTGAAGGGAACAGGGAAGGATGTTTATCAACACCAAAATAAGACAGCTGGGAATGAATGTGAATGCTACCTAAAAATCCTGTTTCCTGTCCCAAGAAGGTCCATTTTTTTCTTGGTTGATTACCGCAAAAAAAACTATAGGGAAAAGGGGGGTTTGGAGAGAATGGCCAAGATCAAGGAAGACAACAATTTGAAAAGAGGTTTAAAAGACTGGGTTTTTTTACAAAAAACATTCATAGAAAGTGTTATTATGTAAGCACATAATGAATAATGAATGGCCTACAGAGGATACATCTGTTTTTCTGGTCTGATACTGAAATTAAAAAGACAGCATATTGGTAGTGAAAGAATCAGGGATTTTAGAAAAGAGTAGGAAAAAATATTTCCTTGTAGGATGTGTAATTGAACTGTGAGATTCATTTCCAGCATCTTAAGAATGCTAATAAGGAAACTGAGAATGGCTGGTTAAATACTTTGCCTCAAGATGTAAGCTGGAGACTTACTGTGGCAGATCACTTTAGTGGAATGGTATGTGATTTATGGGAATATCTGGTTACTGCATCCTCAGCATAAGAGTCTAGTGTGAGGCTGTAGAAGGGAGAGAAGGAAGAAATTAAACACCCATGTATACAGGTATACACCAAGGTGCAAGAGATAACAGCAACAACACCAGAGATCAGCACTCATGTTCCTGATTGGTAGGTCAATGACAGAACTGCACAAAGACTTGAGGAAGGTCAAACTGAACTTCCCAACTGATAAGAAAGGGCATACAAGATAATTCTTAGTCTTATGGGAAAAAGCAGATTTATTGTCTGATAGTTGAGCTGTCATTTGGGATTATATAAAATTTACTGTGGAACACTTAAAAGAAGAACCAAAGACATCCAGTTCTGTTTATGTTAGCAAACTCCCTCATTTTTTGAAGGCTCTGGTACTGGTGATGGTAAAAGTCAGGCATATGACCACATAGTCCTCAGGTCTGACAAAACAGACTAATTTCTTTTTTAATATCTCCTGTGTGAAAAAAAAAACCTCTCTCTAACTACCAAAATTTATGTGAACAGAGAAAAAACATGGCATTTATGTAAGAAATATTCACACTAAAAAAGAAACTATGTTCTCTCAATTTTATGCTTTGTAATAAATAAAAAGAACATAAGAATAGATTGTGCTTAATATTTGTACCATCCTTACCTATAAATATCCCAGTTCCATTTCACTGTGACAATCAGCCTGTAACAAAGAAGATTATATTTACTGTGGTAGGTACCACGCATAAGGATCATATTTCATGCAAGTTATTTTTCAAATTTAATGTTATGTAGGTAGCAGTTTTCATGGTCATACAATTGAGTTAACTTAAGAGAGACCTATAAAAATTAGATTGTGTATATCAAATACAGTGGTGAAATGCCACACTGAAATCCATTGCAGTAGCCTGTGTAACTATGTATTCAGTACATTGGTTCAATTCACTCTGGAATAAACACCGGAGCATACAAAAACCTGCAACATCTATTCAATGCAGCAGCAACTTGACAGAAATAAAAAAAATTAATAATATATTTTTTTTTAACTATATGACACATTTCTACAATACTATATTCCAATTCAGCTAAGCATTTGGGAAAATGAACATTTATTTCTGTGGTTTTTAAACACATTCTTAAGTGAAATATTGATGGACCATCAAAGAGCAGAGTGCTGTCAGGACTACATAAACGGTGCTTTTTAAACAGTCAAAGGTAAATTTTCACAGAAAGATTTCCATATCACAGAATATGCTGAGTTGAAAGGGACCCACAAGAACCACTGAGTCCAGCTCCTGGCTCTGCACAGGACCATCCCTGAGTCACACCATGAGCCTGAGTGCATTGTCCTACCTTGGACTCTTGGACTCCTTGGACTCTGCCAGACTGGTGCTGTGACCACTTCCTTGGGGAGCCTGTTCCAGTGCCCAACCACGCTGTGGGTGAAGATTTTTCTCATATACAAATGAAACTTCCTCCGGCACAATCTCAGGCCATTCCCTTGGGTCCTGTCACTGGTCACCACAGAGAGGTTGTGAGGCTGCCTCAGCTCAGAGCAGAGCAGGACAATCCCCTCCCTTGCCCAGCTGTGATGCTGTGCCTGATATTCCCCAGGACACCACTGGCCCTCCTGGCTGCCAGGGCACTGCCAACTCATATTCAACTTGCCACTGGCCAGGACCCCCAGGGCCCTTTCTGTGGTGTAAGTGAAAACCGGTGGGATAAATCCTCCAACTGGGTGCCCTGTTGGACAGGTACAGGTTTTTCAGGACAGGTAAACCAGGCAGAAGAGGCAGAGGGGTCACACTATATGTAACAGAAAGTTTAGAATATATGGGACAGTTGAGAACCTCTGGATAAAAATTAAGAGGCAAACAAATAATGTGGATGTCATTGTGGTAGTCTGCCACAGACCTCCTAGCCTGGATGATGAGGATGATGATGATGATGAGGATGAGGATGATGACTATGATGATGATGATGAACTATTCTTTGAGGAACTAAGGGACACTTCCAAGTCAACTGCCCTTTTCCTTATGAGGGACTTCAATAAACTGGGAGTATCACTCAGCTGGTAAAACCCAGGACAGAAGATTCCTAAAAAACTGGATGACAACTTTATGGAACAGATCCTAAGGAAGTCAACTCAGAAAGACACCCTTCTTCATCTACTGCTTCTCAAGAGAGTGGATCTTGCAAGAGAAGTTGAGACTGACAGCTCTCTTGGCCACAGTGACCACAAAGGGATCACACGAGGAGACTTGACTTCATGTTTTTCAGGGAATTACTAAGTAAGGTTACTGAGGAAAATGTTTTTGCAGGTGCTGGAATGCATCAGTTCTGGTCACTTTATAAACATCACCTCCTAAGGGCACATGAGCAGAAAAGTCCCAAATATTGGAAGTCAAACAGGAAAGGCAGAAGGCCAGCTTGGCTGAACAGGAATTTTCTCTTGGAAATAAGGCAAAAAAGGAAGTTGTGTGCCCAGTGGAAGCAAAGTCAGGTGACATGTGAAGAACACAGAGATGCTGATAGCCACTGTGGGAGAAAATTTATGCGGCCAAAGCTCAAGTGGACACAAAGCTGGCCAGAAATGTGGGGGACTATAAAGTCTACTCAGACTTTTTCTTAATACAAGGCAATCAAAGTGATTTTGAGGCTTACAAAATCAGGAAAAGAACACTCTTTTGACCAAAAAGGAAAAAAAAAAATCAATGTTGTAGGTTAGCCTTGGTTAAGGGCCAGAAGCCTGCCCAGTCATTCTCTCACTCTTACTCCTCAAGAGGAAAAGGTGGAGAAAATTACATAAGAGAGCTTATGGCTGGAGGTAATGAGAGGGAAACCACTTACCAGTTACTTTCATACGCAAGACAGACTAAGTTTGGGGAAAGCTAATTTATTGACAAGTAAAACAGATTTAAGTGGAGAGAAATAAACATTGGAACAAAACCTTTCCCTCTCCCAAGTCCAACTTCATTCCCTCATTCTTGCCTTGGCTCACACTCAACCTCTGAGCAGTGCAGAGGGATGGCAGTGATTCAGCCCACAGCCTCTCCCTCCCCTTAAACTTTTCCCTTGCTCCCATATGTACTGTCTGTGGGATATACTTCCTCCTGGGAATGCGCCAACTCTGGCATGCTCCTCCCCAGGCTGTGTTATGGTCATCTGCTTCACTGTGGTCCTTCCCACAGGCTTCATGGAAAACTCTACTCTGGTGCCTGGAATATCTTCTACCCTGCTTCCCTCACTTTGCTCTCCATAGTTCTGTTTCTCACTTTTTCCCCCTCCACCTCTGCCTTCCCATTATTCACTACCCTTTTTCAAAGATGCTTTTCCAGAGGCTCCACCACCTGGGTCTCAGTGCTAGAATTCAGGTTTTAAATAGCCAGAGATGTTTCTTTAAGACTGTGATGCATGATAAGAAAGGGAACTACATTCCTCAAATCATTAGGAAAAAGCACTGTGGAATGTGTAAATGTGCCAAACACTGTATATTGAAAATAAGCTTAAAATCAGCAAGTGCAAGGAATTGTAAATGTCAATATTAAAAAATTAATTATTACAGTCATCGTTTATGAATTTTTGCATACAAGATCAGAAACAGTAATTCTTTAGTATTAAGTATGCAGCCACTGTAATCATTGTTCTGACAGCTAAATGAGGGTATTACATAAATGACTGCTGAAACTCAACATTTTTATAAACAGGAATATTCCTTAGATTTATGAAAATCTGAAAGTGTCCTTGACCCCTTCTTTCCCCACTGCTGATTCGCTTTGTACTTTCACATTCTCTGGGATATGGAGAGATCTCCCCTATTCATCCAAATTTCAAAATGAGTGGAACTTTTATAAAACAAAATAAAATCTTTATTTCAGGCCTCAAAGCAGTCTTTATAAATTCCTGATATTTTTAAGGTAAAATCTGGAAAACTGGTCTAGATTAGAAATAATTATCTTTTCTACAAAATAATGATTAAAGGAGAAGTAAAAACTAAACAGTTACTTTTTAAATCCCATTTCCCTTTCAGAGACAGGCTAGAATTTACAATTCCAGAATACTACAAATTAAGCCAATAAGCAGAAGGAAAACCCTTTTGGTGCCTTTGCTATTTATTATTTTATTTCCTACTTCTAGTCCTGCTTTGTTTCTCTCATCTGGCATCTTGATTCTAAACATTGCTAATTCTGCTTTATCATCATTTCCCATCTCCCAAGTTTCCCAGTTTCACTGCTAATAGTTTAACATTTCTTTCAGACAGAAACAACCTAGGTCCTTTTAAGCCATTTAAAATACAGAAAACCAGATTTCATTAAAAAAAACTTTTAATTTACTTTGACAGGCTGTGACAGAAGGAAAGTATTATTGGAAAACAGTGTATTGAGAGGTGTCTGCCAATAAAATACCATGGAACAAATCTTAAAGAATATCCAGGCCAACGATTTCACACAGCACAGCGACAAGTTGAATATTCCAGACATGGTTTCACTGCATGAAGGTATCCAACTTTGATATAGACCAGAAATATAACACAAAACTCTTGAAATCTACAAAGATCTCAGTAACCACAAGCAAGCAGGGTTTCTTAAATGGCAGGGAGGGCATTGTAATTACGTGCAGAAGACATCTGGTAACATCATTGCTGTCAACATACCAGCCACCTGATTACTCTGTAAGCAGTGGATATACACTGATATATACTGAGAAAAAATGAGATTTTTTTGTGAAGGACATCAGGGACATGAAGTGGAGTTGGTTTCATAATTGCTGCATCTAACAGTCTTTGAAGATACTTTGGGTGGAATAACGGAAAAGTCAAAATTATGATACAGCAACCACAACAATAAGAGGAACTTTGTAGCATGTTTTTATCTTATATAAATTTATTCTCTGGAAGCAATAGCACTGGCACAACATAGGACTGGAAATAACCTCTTGCATCGTATTGTTGTCATTAACTGTTTTAATTCCATCTAGAAACACTTTTAATTTTTTACCACCACTGGCACTTCAAAAGATCATCCTGATTGCTTTATAACATAGGAATTTCTTCTAACTTCTAGTCTAAGCTTACTCATGGTGAGCACATACATCCTGTTTCTCTCTAATCTTTTAGTAACACCTGAAACGTTATGCTCAGGGATAACCATTACTTTCCTTGTGGCCATATGACATGCATAATTATTAAGCTTCAGTTTTCATCATATTGGATCTCAGAGATGTTCTTTGACTAATCAAAACGGACAGATCTTTTTCTTCCTCTGTCATTTTCATCTACTCTGCACAAGTTTATAGTGGATTTTTCTATTAACTCTTGAGCAGATAACCTTAAACATGCTTTTATTATTGTATTACTTCCAATTTCTCTTTGTTAAAGCTTGAAAGTAGTCCATTTTTCCTGTATAAAATTTTGATCATCCCCTGTGTTGAAATGCCTTTATATCAGCACTAGATTTCAATGTCTCATTACACCTACTTCTATCAAGGGCATCTAGTAGCATTGTGTTCAAGATTCAGATGAGTTTAACAAATCCATGTTATTGAGGAGACATTTAGGCCTCAGTATGTTTTTTCTAAATCCTATCAGAATTAAGAAATGGTCCTGATTCAGCATGTTTTGAGTTTTTCAGCAAACCTAATTGCTTCATAGTAATAGAAGGCAAATGGTACCTTGGCCTGTATAAGAAAAGGGAAGTGATTCTTCCCCTGGTCACACCTTAAGTCCTGTGTCTTCACTGCAAGAGCAGAAGTGCTGCAGACAGTCTAGGGAAGAGCACTGGAGCTGGTGAAGGGTCTGGGACAATAAGTCACATGAGGAGTAGCTGAGGGAGCTGGGGTTGTTTAGACTGGAAAAGTGCAAGCTCAAGGGAGACCTTATTAAGCTCTTTACATGCACCTGAAAGGAGGGTGTAGCCAAGTGGGGATTGGTCTCTTCTGCCATTTCTCAAGTGAAAGAGAAAGAGGAAGTGGCCTTAAATAGCATCAGGGGAGGTTCCAATTAGATAATAGAGAAGTTTTCTTCACTGAAAGGGTGGCTAGGCATTGGAATACATTTCAGAGGATGTTGGTGGAGTTACCATCTCTGGAACAATTTAAAAGGCATCTGCATGTAGCACTTGGTGATATGGTTTAGGGGTGATTGTCCTGCTGGGTAGATGGGTAGACTAGATGATCTTGAAGGTGTCTTCCAACCTTGATGATTCTTTGATTCTTGATAACACTTTTCAGAAACCTGAAACAACTCTCATGTTTGAAAGGCAACCCTAGTATTCAGCTACAGTAGTGTAACTTCCCACAAATACCAACAAGTATAGTTTAAGTAATTCCCCTGATTCAAAGTCTCAATCACATTTGACTTATTTACAGCCAGAGAGGAAAAGGGCTGCTGATAATTCTAATTTGTAACTACTTGGATCCTTTATCACTAAGGTATTTCTTTAAAATGTTTAATGTAAACATTAATTACTGTAGTTACCAAGTGCTCTGGAGAATAATAGCTGAAAGACTCTAATATCTCACTATGTTTCTGAGGATTTGAGTCTGAATTTCTCTCAGGTACCATGATAAGAGTTTTCCCCAGCTGAAACAGCTATAAATATGTTTCAACCATTTTGTCTGGAGACCCAAAACTATTAGATATATTAGTAATTGTCTTGTTTTATTCCACATGTTGGCTAGAGAACATAGCATTCCTTAATCATACAAGTCCTGGTACTATTTTGGACTTACATATTCTGCTGAATTAGGTCTTTTGGCTTAGCAGGTCGATGAGGGTATTTTTTATTCTTCTGTTGTTCTACACAAAAAATAATCTGTGCTTGAATCGTCCAGTCAGCACAAGTGGCTTGATCAAATACCAAAACATGTTTAATACTGTGGAAATGCATTATACCATATATACTACAAAGTTACTCCAAAATGTTGCTTTTTTCTCTCAGCAAATAGAGACTATAAAGCAAACTGCACTCAAAAACCCTGGGGCAGATCAATTTTTGTCCCTAAAATTGTTTTGTTATTTTATTTCCTTACTGGAAGTGAGGAAGAATTTCTCATTGATGCTGTTTTCTGATGTATGATTAATTATATACCATGATAAAGAGACAAAGTCATTGTCTAGAGAACAATAATATGTCAAAATTTTAGCAATAAAGCAGTAAAAGTAAGAGATAATCTGTAACAGAAATTTTATTGTGAAGTATTGTAATTATAGAAAAGATAAAACATTTGGATGGCAAATAACAAGTTCAGCCAGTGCAATAAGCACAAATCTCAGTAAGCTTCTGTGCAAAATCTATGACAAAGAAATGAAGTACCATACAACAATGGGACCAGGGTTGTTTTGCCGCATGCTGCAATTTCAGCCATGCCTGGACATTGAGGCATCTGGTATTTCTACATTATGAAAAAGAAGGAATTTTCAGTATTCATGAAAAGAATGGCAAGAATGACCACGTAAGGAGATTCTGAGGACTAATCAAATACAATTCCAAGTGTAGGTATCGTTCAGAGTGGTGATTCAATGAATGCATTTAATGGTAATAAATGGATTCATTTACTAAGTCCAGCTGGCACAAAACTGTCATGTCTCTGTGAGTAACTTCCTTTTTCTCCAGAACAGAGTGACTGCATGAAACTGCTTAGTGGGAATGACTCCTAGAATGTTCTGATTTTTCAGTAACAATTTAGAATAGATTTGACATGATCTATTCTAGCAGTTTATTATTATGAGCAATCACATTTCAGTGCAATTCAACATTTCAAAGCACTGTTTATTTTAAGATATGTAGATTTAGAATTTAAAAATATACTCTAGGTCAATTAAGGCTAGTGTACAACACTACAGAAAGTGACAGAGAAGCTATAGAAAGAAACAGAACAGATAGGGGGGAAATTTCTGAAGGTTTATTCCCCATCAGTAGGGATGGGTTGTTTAAGACCTGATACTTAGGGAGTGATCTTCAAAACCTGCTATGATTCTTGAAGGAAATCTTAGAAAAATTGGTCTCAATGAATGAATCTAATTTATATGAGACACTTCACATGAAGGAAGTGCAAAGAGACAAAAAAAACTCCTATAATGTATTATTTTTGATATTTTCCAAAACAAATTACTTCTAAGACATTCATGTAAACTATGACAGCCAAGAAATGCAGCAAGAGACCTACTTTAAAAAATCTAGTACTTTTCACTGATTAAAAAACAAGGGGAAGCCATGCAAAGAGTGAATGAAAAATCAAATCAACCAATCTCCTTGGAACCAACTGGAATTTCATTTTACAGATATGAAATGGGATAGATAGATAGAAAGATACATCCAAAGTATCAAGAATAAAGTCCATAATAATAAGAGAAAAAAATAAATGAAGTCAGTAACTGGTCATTGCTCCACAAGGGGGGACACTTCGTAAAAAACAAGCAGGTTAAGTCTATTTTAGGACACATTTCCCCGAGTGAAAATAACTCAATTACTGCAAATAATAAATAAATAAAATAAACAAATAAATAAATAACAAATTATGAGTTCTTCAAAGAGAAAATTAAAATTAAAACACTGTATTTAGTTTTTTCAGATTGTTTGGGTCTCATGATTTTCACATTAGGTTAATATGCAGATAGTTTGAATAATCTCTGAAAAAACATCACTTATATTGAGAATTTGTGGAGAATGGCAAAAGGACCAAAACATCAGAAAGAGGAAAAATTTTGTGCTGATCGTCAACACATCAAAGGAGAATATTTCAAGGATTATAGATCAGTGCTTCAAAAGAACTCCAAAAGCAATAACCAAATAACCAGTTTGT
>JANRMJ010000066.1:72652117-72666560 GCA_025584955.1 Alethe diademata | reverse complement strand
CCCACATATATATATATATATATATATATATATATATATATATTAGACCACACTATGTTAAGCTAAGTACATTTCTTACTATAACTAACTAATAGCTCTTGTGGGTAGGAAAGAAGTTGTATGGCTATATATCCATCGTGAGTATAGGATGGATTTTCACATTGATTAATATGACAGTATTGTAAGCAAGATAGGGAAAAAATATCTTTGAACAGGTATAAGATACTCCAAAGGCAGGATGCACTAATACAGGACGAGGAAAATACTATAGAAAATACTATACTGTAATTTATTTAAAAGTTATGTGTTGTTTAGTCTAAGAAAAAGGAGGAAGGACAATACTATTGAAGTACAAAAGAAGCTACTACAGGTGGAGAAGGTGTCTTTTTCGTTTTGCCATCGTGGGTATGAGAACTGGAAAACTGCAGCACAAAAGATTCATGGAAACTTGAAGAAACTCAGCACTGTTTTGGAACAGAAAGTCAGACCCATGGACAACAGAGGAAGCAGGGCCATCACTGCCACTGGTAGGCTTTTGAAACAGAGAAGGCAAAGGTCCGTCTGGGATGGAATAGGAGCAGTTCATATGACTTGAGGGAGGAGCTAGATGAAATCAAATTTAGCACTTGGCACTTCAATTTTCCTATGGTCACTCCCTCATGAATGCCTGCTGAGATGTCTGCTGTTCACGCAGTACAATCCTGAGTGTTCTTTGATAGGTAGGTTCAGTTTTGAGCACCTCTCTGGAGCAAATAGATACAGCAGCCTCAAAGATATGACAGAAGAATTTGTAAGCTGACATAGGAGTGCTGCCTCCTTTATGATGAACGTTACTACTGTGAAGCCCACAAAATCCCACTGCAACGGTCATAAAAGATTGAAAATCAAGAAGAACCTATTTGTGAAGCAGGACAACTAATTTAAGGCTTTGGAATGCCCTTATTGATTTGACTCTGTAAAATGTAGGTTATTATGCTTCCTTATTTCTTGAGAATTTGTGCTTGGCATAATGAACTTACTTTTTAAAAGTAGCATGAAAAGCGGATTTGATTTGAAAACATACCTTAAACAAAAAACCTAAAGAAAAAAGGCAGCCAAATTAGCAAGAAAATCTATATTTCTGCTGCTTTGTCATCATTATTGGTTTTGTCTGTTCTTGCAAAAACTGACAAACCAATAAAATCCTAACATTTTCAGCCAGCTAAAAAGAATTTTAATGTTTTTAAGCATTGGCAAAAAAATAATTTCTGGATACCTTTGCACATTTATAAAGAGACAAACCAACTTTACATTGACTTTTCAGTCATACATCTAAAATGAATAGAAACCCCCTGGGTAACAGATGATCAGATGAGAAAAAAAGAAAAAAAAGAATAATTCAATTATCTGAATTGCAAGTGGTATTCTATCTTGAGTGATGTAGAGACTACATAATCAGACAAGTTTGGAAACATAGAGGATCACTTCTGCATTTCTCAGACCTCCTGTGACAGTCTTTAGGGTCTGGCTTCCTTCTAGTCTGATTCAGTTACCCAGTCTCTCCAGGAGAGAGTCTGACTGTGAATACCTGACAAGTAGTTTATGCTATCCACAATATATATATATACATACATATACAAAACCTGGCCACAGACCACAGCAGGCACACAGAGCACTCACACAAACACCAAGAGCACCAATGCTCTCATTCTCCTCCCTGCTTTGGCTGAGCAGGATGGAGTTCCGCTGGTGCAAAAATGTTCATGTATGTAAAACGTGGGTGCCTCCAGTAGCTGGGCTCAGACTTTCATTCTGCCCAGTAGCTGTTCTTTGATCCCAGTGTCTCCAGTTGCTGGCTTCTGGTATACAAGCCCCAAGGCCTTAGTCCCACTCCAGTGGCTTGTACAGACGCCCTCACTCACACACACACTTGCTCTGATCCCATAGCCACCTTACCTGTGGTCTTGACCCTGGAAACAGAAATGCTTCCCCACCCAGAGGTCTCTCTTTGAGGCCCACACATCCCACCCTCCTGGCTCTCAGGACACTTCACCTACTAACTGGCTAGTCCACCTTGATCTTTACTATTGTTCTCACATTCACTCATACATCTGCTCTGATTCCCTTATACACACAGACTAAAGAACCCTTTATGGAAAAATAGTTGGTGAAGATAATAAGGAGAGATGACAAACTGAGGTGATCAGGCAGAGGGCAGGTTGTGGACAGACAAATGTGTTTATCAATAAAATATTCACATGAAAATCCTTCTATTTCTCACACTTGTTCCTACATACAACTAAATACCACCCTTTTTCTTCCTCTGTCTCCTCTCTGTGTTAGTTTAACACAACTTGGCTTTTAGAGGGGGCAGAAGAAGCTATAGAGGCTGCTTCTGAGAGAAAAGCTCCTCGAAACTTCTACTATGTCCAGCAGAGCCAACCCCTGAAGGTTCTGACAACAGACATATTGGCTGGCCCAATTAGAGAAGTAACTGTAAAAAGCCTGTAAAAAGCCAAACTGTTTCACTGTAATTCATAAAGTGCACAGTGGGATGCAGAGTTCACCAGCAGCTCGTGAAAAATAGTGCTCACACTGGAGCGTGTGGGTGCTAAAAAGTTGTAATCTACTGAGAAACTCAAACAGAAAGAAAAAAAACCTTTCAGAGATAAAGAAGACCCTTGGTTCTAGAGTAGAACAGCTCACCCTTAAAAGGCTACACCAATGCAAACAGTTGTGGGAAGACTTCTTTGCCTGTGGGAGGGACTCACATTGTGGCAGGTCATGTGGGACTGCTACTGCTAAAAATTAGAACCACGTTGGAGAAGTTCACAGAAAACCATCTCCTGTGGGGAAAACCCCATGATGTAACAGAAGAGGTTCCTCAACCTAAGTAAACTGAAAAAATATTTTTTTTAAAGTGACGAACTGACTAAAAACTGCATATTTTTTCTCCCTGGGCTCTCAGTGGGAAGGAAAGAATGGCTGGAGGGGATGGGAAAGGTGCTTTAAAGGATTCTTTTAATTCTCATTATCCTCCTTTAATTCTGTTAATAAATTTCTCTTTATACCTTTTAAGTTTTGAGTCTATTTTGCCCTTAGAGTGCTTTCTCCTAATCCTTATCTCACCTTTTAATTTTTCTCTCTCCCTCCTCTGCTCAACTATAGCACAGGAGAATGAGTGAATAATTCTTTTTGGGTACTTAGCTTCCAACCAGTGTGAAACCCCAACACTCCCCTAACAGAGGCAAAAGATAAGCCCTGTGCAATTCCAAACATGCCCTTTCCGTGCATCAAATAATGTATTACATTCCCCTAGAGAGTGATCCTGCTTTAGTCTGAAGGTGGTCCAGAGACCAATTTCCCATCATTATGATGGGTCTCATGCCAGGATAACAGATTCCAAGACTCTGCTGGTACAATCCCAGGAGGGGCCTGGGCAAGCTGGATGTTCCTCCAGAACCCTTGATTTGGGTTCTTCACTTTCATTGTGCCCCTTTGCCCCTCTGGTCTTGTTGAGGTGAAGGGTCTTTTGTTGCAGATGGTCTGGGAGCAGCTGAGGCAGGTTATTTAGTTCTCCTGCCATTGTTTCTCTGTTCTTTCATCATGTGTGCGAATGAGTTTCTTATCGCTTAACTAGTACAACTCGATATTAAGTTATTAATGTAACTGAAATTATGTAAGGATCGCAATAAAGTTACTAGAGAAGCAAGGAGTTGTGAATATTTCTTAAAGCAGTCCTCTCTGCTTTTTTTTAAAGGTAACAATGGTAATATTTTCCTAAAGTACTTTGATAGATTTCATCTAAGTGAATGGCTAAATCCATAAATACAGCAGTGTGTACAGATCTAAGGTGTTGTGTATCCATACAATAAAATTGACTTGTTTGTTTGTTCATTTGTTTGTAGATAAGAAGACTTTAGGAAAGAATGATAGAATTATGTAAGTATTTCAAAACTATCTTTACACTCCTAATCTTCAAGTCACTTCAAAGAGTTTACAGAAGTTTCATAAGTAAACTGAAACTCTTTAAAAACACACAATGATCTCTCTCTCTTCTTCACTAGCAGCAACATTCCTAAAGAAATATGAATTATTACTAATCTAATATCTTTCATTTATGCTGGATTCCATAGCAGAAAATTCACTTTGGTGAATCTGAGGAAAGCGTACCTTGTTTAGCATCTGCCACTTATCATCTACACTTCTAAATCAAGATTGTCCCTGTGATACCTAAGAGAATCACAAATGTATTAAACTAACACAAGGAGATCTCTTTATCTATCATTTTGCCTTCTGCATTTCTCTTTCAAAGGTTAGGGGATTTTTAATAAAGGAAAGGTTCTGCTTTGGTTTATTTTTTGGCACATTAACTCAAGAGATTTTGCTGTTGTTGCTTGGAGACAGTTGGAACGAATAGGGGATCTCACATTGTACAAACTGGTTTAGATATGTTATCTCTCATTCTGCCTACCTCTCCGTGCTACCTCATTTAAATGCCAAGTCAAAATTCTCAGGCATGCAAGAAATTTGTCACATTTGCTATGCTTCCTTTTCCATGCCTTAAGGTACACCCCTCATTTTTTTTCTTTTTTTTCTTTCACTGAAGAGAGGGGAAATAATCAGTATGAAATTCACTGTGAAAGAACTAATTGCAACTGTGGTCATTACAGAGTATGGATACATGGAAATGTTTAGAAATAATACAAATGTTGTGTTCAATGACAATAAAAAAAGAAGTTATTCAGAATTCCAATATTTCCCTCTGTACCTGTAATTGATGTTCTTCTTCAGATTCATTCACTGTACAATTATTCAAATCTTTCATTTGAATGAAAAATACACCACTAGAAGAAGATAATGGCTAATGTCTAACATTTATTGCAGGGAGAAATTCCTTTTAATGCATGTAAATGTCTCTGTTCTATACTTACTGGAAAAAATTACATGGTTTAGCAAAGCTAGTTTTGATCTCAATGTAAAAAGAATTCCAGCAGCTCCATTCCCTTAATTGGATTTGCTATGCATTGTAAACCAAGCAGTACCTTTCACTCAGCTGTAAAAATAACCTAAGCTTTAAAAATAGTGCAGCTGGAGATGTTTTCAACATACATTGAAAGTCATTAACAGACCCATGCATCTTTTTTCTTCCTTACATAAAGGCTAAACAATGCCTTCATGTCTGCTACTTGTAGAGCCTACGGGTTGGGTGCTGCAAGGCACTAAATGTCCAGATGTGTACTTGGGTGATTCTAAATATGTTCAAACTCCTGGCTGAATATGTTTCACCATTTAAACTGAAGTATATGTTTAAGTGCTTTGCTGGATGAATGCAAAGGGTTTGACTCTTTGTGAGAGCAAGTGCAAGAAAAGAAGTAGTAGCTTCTTTCAATCCCATTTTCAACTAAGAAAAAGTGTGATTTCATACAAACTTCAACATACAATAGAATGTAATTATATACCTAAGATGTCTTATGTAAAGAATTTTGTGTATATGTAAAAATGTATATCTGCTTCCACTGCTGACATATGTGTCTTTTTAAAGCAATTATTCTAGCTAACCTTTGAGAGTGCTGGGATACTTTAAAAAATGTACAGTTATATGGGCATATCTGTCACCACTGTTACCAAAATTTTTACTTTAAGAAATAATATGTTGTCAAGTTTCAAAGTGAGCTCTTTAAGCTTGATATTTTATATTTATATTGCTTTCTTGCTGGCCAGGTTAGATGAAATAGAAAAAGTTGATGATGTCTTTGAAGTACCTAATTAAATGCAAAAATTCTGATAACTTGTTCTAGAATTAGGCAACCGAGAGGACATATTTGCTACTTATTTTTTTCTTATTCAACTGACAATTGTTCCTTTCACCTTTTACTGGTTGTATTTTAGTTGGCCTAAAATAATACATCTCCATTTAGAAAGTCTGTGCTCCTTTCCCTGTAAGTCCTTTACAACTTTTGCATGCAAAAATTCTCACTGTCCCTCTGCAACGTATATTTTGTCCAATCAGTCTCAGTCTATAAGGTGGCTCTTGATGCTCCTTTCCATTGAGATTTTTCCAGTATTTGATTTTTGCAATAACAAGAGTAAGGTAAATCGTATTTGTAGCACACCTATTTGTTTTAATGAGTATTTACTTGGTTATAGTGTAAGTGTAACAATTAGTTATGTCACCTGTTTACAAATAAAAGCCATTAGTTAAATGTTTCGTTTCTTGAAGCATCTTCTCTACATCAAATGATTATATTGCTATTTCCACTATGGATGAATCTCAAGATTCACTTTACGTACATCTACTACCTGGATTAATATTTTATAATAATCAGTTTTACAGGGATTCCATTTAATAAAGAGGGGAATTAAGTCCTTTCAATAGAGGAGAAACCTCAGGCTGGATCCCACCACAGGTTATATGTAATCTCCTGCTATTTCCACCATATTTAATGTTCAAAGATATGACAGCAGTGTGCGTAAGTGCGACCTGAAAGAATCTTCACAAGCTTCAGTAAGAGGCAAGGATACGGTATTAGCAAAATTCTTCTGGAACCTTGTTAAATTCCTAACATTATTAGATTTAAAAGGTGAGCTAAGTTATTTAGAGACTAAGCCAAAACAGGGGTCTTCCTTATAGATTTTATTCTACCAAAAAACATCAAAACAAAAAAACAAAGAAAAAAACCAAAACCAAACCAAAACGAAACAAACCCCCAAAAAATTCAACTGAAACCAAACACAAAAAACCCACAAAAAAACCAAAACAAAAACAAAACAAAAAAAAAAATCAAAACAAAACCCCAAACAGCTGTTTGCCTTTGCCTTGAATTCAAATTTGTGTAATATTTGTAAGATGGATAACGCACGTGAATTTAGACTTGATGATGAATGCAAGACGTGATTAGAGAAATTATTTATGTTAAAGATGGAAAACCTTCACTTTTTCTCTCATCAAAGTAAACACAAATGAAAGGTTTTTGTATGACCTGAAAACAATCCTCTTATTCAACACAAAATGAAATATCTTTGTCATTAGAATGAATTTTTCTTATTTTAAAAGCAAAAAGCTAAACTTTAAAAAAAAATTCATAAGGAAAAGCACAAAGAGGTTTTAATAACACACCATTTTGAGTATTTGAATGCTTAAAATAAGATTTGAAAAGAGAAGTAGTTGAATACTCATTGTGAAGTTGTAAATAGCTCTACTTGTCAAAATTATTTATGTCTTACCAAAAAAAAAAAAAACACAGCATGGTGCCCATCAAAATCCATTAAATGGAAAAAGCCAGGTTAAGCTGGTCAACAGATAAGGAGCAGGTATATGGCTTAGTCCTTAATTGTGGTTGAACCACAATAACAGAATTTGTCAACAAAGAAAAATAATCTTGCAGCCACAAGGATAATCCTCTTTGTTTCTGAAATTCAGTAAAATTAATATACACCAGCCAAAACTATGTATATAGAATCATGAAATCATTCAGGTTGGAAAAGGCCTGTATGATCACTGAGCCCAAACTTTAACCAACAGTTAAACCATGTACCTCAGTACACATCTTTTAAATACCTCCTTGGATGATGACTCCACCACTTACCTGGGCAGCGTGTTCCAATGTTTGATATCCCTTTCAGTGAAGAAACCTTTCCTGACATCCAATCTAAACCTTTTCTTGAGGCCATGTCCTCTTGTCCTATCAGTTGTTACCTGGGGGAAAATACTGGCCCTCACCTGGCTACACCCTGTTTTCTGTTCTAGAGAGTGATAAGGTCTCCCCTGAGCCGCCTTTCTCCAGGATAAATACTCCCAACTCCCTCAACTGCTCCTTGTAAGACTTGTGATCCAGATCCCTTCACCAGCTTTGTTGTCCTATTTTTGTACTTTCTTCAGTGCCTCAATGTCCTTCTTTCAGTGAGGGCCCCAAAATTGAACACAGGATTTGAGATGTGACCTCACCAGAGTTGAGTACAGGGGAACAAACACTGTCCTGGTCCTACAGGCCACACTACTGTTGATACAGGACAGGATGCCATTGGTCACTTGGGCACAGCTGGCTCATGTTCAGCCAGCTGTCGACCAGCACTCCAGCATCCTTTTCCACCAGGCTGCTTTCCAGCCACCCTTCCCCTGGCCTGTAACACTGTCTTGGATTGTTGTGATCAAAGTGCAGGATACAGAACTTTGCCTTGTGTCCACAACCTTTCACAGACCAAAAAACCAAACCAAACAAAAAATAAACAATAAAAACAAAACCAACATAAACAAACAAACTAGACACCCACCTGGAATGCCAGCATTCAGTAGGTAATATAGAGTGTGTTAATTCATATTTTCTTCTCTTTCAACTCTGGTGATAAGGATCATTCTTCATGGCTCAGGAGTCTATCAGGAATGCCAGGGCCAGGTGATTGCTATATTGTTTAAGGCATCTGCATGGAGAATGAAAACCGGACATTTGGAACCCCTGCTATCAGTGGTAGACTTAAGTCAAGGTCTTACCAAGCTTATTATATTTACACATTACATTAACAATGGCCACCTCTTTTCCATGATCTTGGTGAAAAAACAACAACTGATATCTGTCTATCCTAATATTTTTTATTAATTCAGGGAAACCAAGAAGGAGTTTTTGGCTAACAATTCTTATTTCATGTGTTCATTGATGTCAGCATTGGATGCCAGTTTTGTATATACTTGAATATGCCCAGAATCTATTGATTTTGTGTAATTAATTCTCTCCTGGGTGGCCAGCATATATCCCAAAGACTTCAAGTTAATTCTTAGTGAATGAACAACTTGCAGTTTTTCAAATTAAATTATTAAGGAAATTGTCATAAAGCAAGACAAAATTTGCTAACCTTTCCCTGTTAAAAAATATAACAATACCTAACATCACTCTCATATTTGAATGAAAGTTACTTTTAATGTATAAGGTCTTCTAATGATTACTATATTCATCATAAAATTCAACAAAGCTGCAAACTTAGATGTATTGTCTTCATTGATATTTGGGTCAGACCTCCTGACATGAGGAATAATAAAAAATAATCAGTAAGAGAGCAAAAATAAATCTGTATCTTATGAATACAGTGTGAAAACTACCATACATAATGGGAAATTGCAGGTAGGGGGAAAAAAACAAACCACAAATGGGAAATCCTGAACAGCAGGCTCAATCAGAGCATTTCAATTTTATGCTTGCTGGTGACCTTCCACTAGGTGATAAGCATAATTGGAAAATGTAATGCATTATGCATTCTAGTGTATAGGCCAAAAGCTCAAATTTCCCTTTTGTCCATCAATCATTAGTTCATATGGGGAAAGGAGAATGTTTCATAGTTAATGTGCTAGTATGTGACTCCATATGTACTTAAAATCTGTAAATTCTACCTTAAAATATATACCCGTGCTCTAAATAATAACTTTCTGCTGTTTGCACGTCTATTCCTTCCCCTCTGCACTCTAATTGTGTACAATACTCAGTGAAGATTTCAATCGTACTTCTATCCTGATAAAGACAAAACCTTTTCCATTACCTCAAATTCTTCCCTTAGGATCCAGAAGCGGTCAGATTCATGTTTTTGTCTAGTCTTCATCATTATCTAGAGAAAAATTTATCCATGCCAGTAAGGTAATTTTTCCCATAACTAGTATTATTCCTACTTCTACATTTTTATGTAAGATATGATAACATTGTAGTACATATTTCTCATTCCATTATTTCTTCCTTCCCTTTTAGGTTTCTACACCTTTTATTGAGTAGAGATTTACTAGACCCAGTTAAATTAACCTTACTTTAGTCATCTAGCTTTATGACTTAACTTTATTGACCTTTACTTGCTGGAAAATTATACCTTTTATCATCATTTTGGATATTCTACACTGCTTTTTAAAAAGATATTCTCATTTAGATAACCTAATAAAAAGGAAAGAAAAAGTCAGCCTAAAGAAAGTATTAGAAAAGAGAGATATGTCACAAAAGGGAAATACTATCATGTTTGCTTTAACATTCTCAAATTAGTAGTTAGTTACAAAAGCTTTTGTTAATTTGTAGTGAAACTGAGAGACTAATGAACGGTAGTGGACAGCAAAACCCAGAAGGAGCTGTTCCCATCTGAGAGGCTGTTGCTAGCTTAAGATAGAGATCCTTTACAGACGATTGCCTAGGTATGCTGCTATTCTGTTTTCTTTTTTTTCTTATTATTTTTTTAACCCTGATTGACATCTAAGTTCAAAAATTGCTCAACCCAAATGATTTTTATCAAACACAAGTATTGGGAAGTATCAGTCATGGCACCAGAAGGCAGAAAATTTGTATCTTGCTGCAAGCTTTTCTTTAGACCGTATTCTGAGTGTGTCTTAAATATCTGTTACCCTCATTATTGTCCTGTAATATGAGAATCACTTGCACTCTATCTAGGCATAACCACACAGGTTTTTTATCAGGCTTAATGATTTAAAGAATAATTCATTAAACAGCTTATGATAAACAGTTACTGATCTTGAGATCTGACTATTTCTTTGTGTTTATCGATAATTGAGGAAGTGATTTCATTACCTACTTAGGTAACTAAGTACTTTTGATTCACTAAGACTATTTTATAAAAGGATTTAATATTTTGTGCACAAGTATATACACATTAAAGGTTAAAAGAAGGTGCTGGAGAGAGGTGCTAAAGATCGAACCACACAAAGAAAAATAGGTAAACGGCAAACAAATATCAGGACTCTGTGGCTATGTACAACTGTGTTCAAAATAACTTTGTGTAACTGCAGAGACAGACTGATAAAATTCCTACCTGGGCTACAGTTCAACAGAAGCCACAAGCGAAAAAAAACCCCAAACAACAAGCAAGCCCATTGATGTTAGTAGTATATTTTAACAGTCTGCTTAATACAAAGTATTTGAGTCCCAGAAGATACTGTCTAGGATACTCAGAATATAAAAACCTGGGCATGTTGTGGAGGTGTCTGAAAATACTTATTTTTGGCCTGATTATATAAGAAGAATCTGTTGTCAAGATGAGCAATGTATCTATAGAAGTTAAGGTCTGCAGTTCAGCAAAGAATTAGCCATGAATGTCTCTTATGTAAGTAATCACATCAGTTTCAGTGGAACTGTACATATGTACAGCATAACACAAGTTCTTCTCAGGATCATGAATCTTAACATGATGGACATTTTGAAAAATCTATGATAATGGAAGCTGTATGATGACATTGGCATATTTTAATAGTTTCTTTTTGTTCTTTTAGCTTGATATTTCATTAACGTGTGGCCTAAGGTTCCTCGAACTCTTTCACAAAATGTGAGTTTTCAGAAGGGCCATGAAAGGACCAAATGCCCCTTATGCGAGGGCCTGACTCTGCTAGATACCTGCTTCTGCTTCTCAAAAAGATTATCAACACCTGGTTGCCCCCATAAAAAGAAAAAAAAATAATCTAAAATAAGACAACATCCGTCATCCTAAACCTCAAAAAATGAGTCTTGCAATTTATGGTGTAACATTTATGTTGGTAACAGTACTGGGGAGAAGTAATGCATCACATCTCTAGGCTTTAATTTAAAAAATATAAGATCTGACATTGTTTTACAGGGACTTAATTGACATAAAGGCAGAAAACATAAGGAAATAGGTCAGGTAAATTTAATATTTATGCAAAATTAGGGTTTTGAATGTTCTAATATCCTCCACTCACATTCAGTGTAGAGAAAAGAATCACTCCTTAAGTTACGACTACATTAGTTCTACGATAAAATGCAAGTTAATTTCATATAAGACACTGCCTCTGCATGAAAACACTTAAATTCAGCATTAAGTACAAAGTTAAAGTCTGTTATTGCTTTAAACCTTCTTATTGAAATGTATTAATATATATTCATATGAACACACATATGAATGTATGTCTTACTTAAATGCATAACAATTAAATCAACTGGAGATAGAGACGTCGACTTCTTAAAAAAACTCCATTTGACAAGATATTGTGTCCCTACTACTACTTTCTGCAGGATCATATCAACACATTATTTTCAGTTTTAAAAAGAAACAGCACCACCTTGTATCCTGAAATAAAGCTACAGCTATTCAATATCTTAGTGGCCATGTAACATTCATATAAATATGCATAGAAATACAACTATTCGCAAAGTGTATATATTTTTGTATCAGAAATGTCAAAATAGGCCATTTAGCCTTAAAACCGTGGTTCAAAACAAATCTGGTTCTAGAAGAATATTGTTACAGGGAATTCTATGAGTATTTGAGCTAAAGTATGGTTTTTTTTCTTTACTGAAGGCCCTTGAATTTTGCTGTTTGCAAAAGAAAAAATTAGGTTCAACTTACATTATCCACAGGAACATAGTGCTTGGTTTTGTTAGC
This sequence comes from Alethe diademata, assembly GCA_025584955.1. Classification (NCBI taxonomy): domain Eukaryota; kingdom Metazoa; phylum Chordata; class Aves; order Passeriformes; family Muscicapidae; genus Alethe; species Alethe diademata. The sequence continues at coordinate 72,654,206 of JANRMJ010000066.1, read as the reverse complement.
TAAATGGTGATACATGAAGGTGAAAATGTTACCAAAAAGGTCTGTATAAGTTATTCATCAATGATACTCATTAGTTAATTATTACTCTACTGCACTGTGAAGGTTTATCATTGAAAGCAGAGATAATGCAATATGATGAAGGTAACTAGCTGTCCACTACTGAGTGAAAAAACACAAACTGATATGGGGTCCACCGCTGAAAAATTATTTTTGCAAATTGCATAGTGAAAATGGAATAAGTTATTAAAAGTAAATTATGATCTATTTGTAAACCATACTAAATTAAAAAATAATTATATTAGAAATTTGAATTGTTTGCAATTAATCTTTGAGAGTATTTGCTAGAGAGAACTATTATCTCACTTATTCCTAGTGTGTCATGGTTGCTAAAACAAAGATGGTTGAAAAACTGTCTTTCAATTAGATGTATTTTTATAAAGCATTGTGTTACTCAAAAAACCTAAAAGATCCTTTAATGGAACTCAATAAAACTGCAGTCAAGTACCACGTCATGTCTTGTTTTGTTTCCTCTCTGTTGCTTACAATGTCCTGCAGAAGGCAAGAGACATTTTCTTCCTCTACAGATTTTGATTTTCTACTTCTTCATGCTGATTTTTCCTATGCCACTCATCTTCCAAGCTCTAAGAGTAAAATTTGAGAGTTATTGGAGCTGACTGAACAAGTGAAACAAAAAAAAAAGCCATTTCTAGTAGTCAAAAAAGAGTGTAGATCCAACCTTAAGTGTTGCTAAAACAAATATACTAAAACCTTGACATATGTATCAAAACACAGTTAATCTCAAGCCTATAAAAAATCTTGGACAAATTCACAGGTACAGGATATTCTGAAGGATCCTTTTCATGGGACCTGTAGAATATATGAGAATATATAACGGAAGCAGAAATAAGTGGATGGAGCTTTGTTATAGTGCCCCTGCATACTCCCTGGCATGCCAGTTGAAGTAGTAGACTCTCATAACCCAGAGTCTTTGCTAATCCATGAACTGTAACACAAGGCATATTCGTAATTCTAAACCTAAACTTAACCCTAACCTTAAAGATAACCCTAACCCTGACCCTGACCCTAACCCTAACCCTAACCCTAAGCCTAAGCCTAAGCCTAAGCCTAAGCCTAAACCTAAGCCTAAGCCTAAGCCTAAACCTAAGCCTAACCCTAACCCTAACCCTAAACCTAAACCTAAACCTAGGCTAAGTACTTAAGCCTGTATGGGGGTGGGACTTGAGCCAAATATATAGTTGGGGAGGGAGCCATCTTTTGGTAGTTTAATTTTCCCCTTGGCATTCTTTTTGTAGCTGAAAAGTCGCTGCATCTCTAGGCTTTGTGGCTTTCTGAACGCTAACCCAGGCCATTGCCTTAACCCTAGGCTGAGCAGTTAAAGCTGTATTGAGGTAAGGCTGGAGGCACGCATAAATAAGTGGAAGGAGCCCAGTTATAGCAGTCCTGTGTTGTCCTTGCCATGCCATTTGGAGTGGCAGAGTCCCAGAACCTCAGGCCTTGGCAGTTTTCTAAAAGTTATTTCCAGGCGAAATCCGAACCCTAGCTGTAGCCCTAACCCTAGGCTGAGCAGCTAAACCGGTGTGGGGGTGAGACCTGAGGGAAGAAGAAAAGCGTGGCTAGAGCCATGTTATGGAAGTCCTGTGTTATTTTTGCCATGTCAATTGTAGTGGCAGAGTCCCAGAATATCAAGGCTTGGCAGTTTTGTGAACCCTAACTTGAGGCGTGACCCTAAGCCTAACGCTAACCTTAAACCTAACCCTAACACTGAAGCTAACCCTAAGCCCGAACCTAAGCCTTAGCCTAGCCTAACCCTAACACTTACCCTAAACCTAGGCTGAGTACTTAAGCCTGTATGGGGGTGGGACTGGAGACAAGCATATAGGTGTAGAGGGAGCCATATTTTGACAGTCTGGTTTTCCCCTTGGCATTCCTTTCCAAGCTGCAGAGTCACTGGATCTCTAGGCTTTGTGATATTCTTAACGATAAACCGGGGCATTGCCCTAACCCTAGGTTGAACAGTTAAAGCTGTATTGAGGAGACGCTTGAGGCATGCAGAAATGCGTGGGGGGAT
>JANRMJ010000066.1:72630204-72643555 GCA_025584955.1 Alethe diademata | reverse complement strand
AGATAAGGGTCACTGCCCCACCCAGCTTCAACAGATGGTGATAGAATACACATTTTTGGCCATTTCCTATATTGCAACCCAAAACATAAAGAGAAAACTCAAGACAGCCACAATTTCCAGCATCTGGTTTTAAAAGGAAGAGTTGAGTCTGTTTATAATGCCCTAAGAGGCGTACTCAGAAAGCAGTCACAGTTCTACCTTCAGTGGAATTGTAGTGCTTCAAGCACTGTGATGTAGGATTTGGCTCATATTTGAGTATAATCACTTAAATAACTGCATCAGGATTGTAAGTTACAAACGCATAACAGGGAATTTTAAAATTATCCTTTTTTATGCCTAAGTTTTTTTGTAGATCTGAACCTTACTGACTACTTTCGTTCTAAAATAAACTGCAATTATTAACACCAAAACTGAAAAAAGGTCTCCAGAAGGAAAATTTGAAATTATGGGTGATTCTTTAAATATGAATTAAATTAATAAATACTGAGAAAAAGAGAATATAAAAAGCCTTAGCTGATAGCAAGCATCAAGTCCTGCTATCACAGATACCACATTTTATAATCTCCAGTTTAAAAACAGCTAAATTTCTTCATCCTAGTACTCTCAAAAAATAGATCCAAAATCCAAGTGCTCCACTGGTCAACAACATTAATCTAATTTCAGTCTGGATTTATTCATATCTAGTTCAGACAAATATGCTTTTGTGCCAAAACAATTCTTTAATTTAAAGAGCATTTCTTCATTCTTTGGATATTTGTAAACAAAGACATTTTTTTCTCTCATCTTTGCTTGGCTAATCAAGGTAATCTCTTCCATTAAAAAGTAGGATCTCCTAAGCATCTTTGCAGCTCTGCTCTGTTTCTGTCTCAGTTTAGCTTTCTGTACTATGTCTGATCAGGGTTTTGTATGCGAGTGATTTTGTATAGCAGTAGCACTATCACTTCTCATTTTTTTCTAGTTTATTTATGCAATTCAGAATCAAATTTTGCATTTTTAGAAGTGAATGCCCTGGTCAGCTCTAACTGAGCCTAGGATCAGGTAGAACACCTGAATACAACCCATATCCAGGTGAAGCTCACTGAGCTTAGAACACATCATTATACTATGGATCATCAAGGGCCATTTTACTATTTTTAGTACCGTCCCTTATTATTTCAATTTTAAAAATTTATTTGGGTTTGGGGGTTTTTTGGTTGTTTGCTTAGTTTTCTATTTAATTTTATAAAGTCTTCAATCTTCTGCTTTGATAATGGCTTCCAATTTTTGTGTAAGTATTTAATCAGCACAGTATTTTGTCTCAAAAGGAATTATTTAATATGAAAGAGCTGAAAGACACTCAGCTTGGAGACACCACCAATACTGTCCTATTTCAAAGTTTTATTGATGCCAAAAGACTGGTTCTATCCTCCAAATTCTATTTGTTATCTGAATAGATAATCAGTTTTACTAAATTACCTATGGGTTAGTTTGACATGACAATCTGACATTGATAATCCATATATAAGTTGCTTCAGTGGAGGTTTAGATTGGATAGGACGAAAAAATTATTCACCCAAAGGTTTGACAAGTGTTGGAATAGACTTCCCAGGGAAGTGGTTGAGTCACTAGGTGTGGCACCTGAGGACATGGTTTAGTGGTGGACTTGGCAGTGTTTGGTTTAAAGAAACCTAAAAGATATTTTTCAGCCTAAATGATTCGATGATTTCTTTCTGCCCTTACCATCAATACTCTAACTATATTTTTATTCTCCATTTCTTTTGTGCTATTCATTTTCATACCCTTAAGAAAACGCAATTTGGTTGAGTTCAGATTTTACCCCCTTTCTTTCTGCTCCAAAGACAGGTTCTTGCTGATTTTGTCATTCCAAAAATATATTCCAAAATCGTATTTCAAATTGCTTTTCCTCCTTAAATATGCAGCATTTGTTGACTGACTTCAGTGGACTCAGAAGTTGTAATTGTTGAAAATCATAACTAAAATTCTTATAATATTGGTATGCCAATTAGAGAATAAAGCATTTGCCAAAGAATAAAGCATTTTCCTACTCTTATGTTTTTCTGGAGGGTGAATTCTCTTATGACCTCAAGTATATACTTCTCTTTTCACACTAAATTCTACAAACATTATTGCATTTTAATTGAGAAAAATAGTAGTCTATTCTGAATGAGTACTACCCATTTATGAATCATGACTACAGGCACAAAACAACCATTTGTTTTAGTTAGTGCTAAATGAAAGGAGAAAAAAAATTCTTTCTCAAGAAAATGTAGAAATGTGCCCTCTGTATTAACAATATGTTATCGTTATATAGTTTGCCTAATGTCAGAAAAAATCTAAACACATCTATCATTATTACATGTAGTGGTTTACAGCTTAGGTCATCTGTCATAGTATGTGGTTATTATACACCAAAGGTCAGATCTATACCAGGAAAATGGAAAATTCATTTTCTGTGCATCACATTTTTTAGCACTTGACTTGCTTCAATCCAAAGTGTTCAGTGTGGACTTTTACAATGTAATTATGTGTGTTAAAGACTATACTTTTAGAAGTTCTCTGAAGGTAATATACAAAATATAATGAACATTAAACTCTAGAGGGCAGTTGATAAAAAAGTTGCTCTCTATTCTTACATGAGATGAGGGTATTGCCTTGTAATGTCAAAAGGGAAGAGGAGCTATGTTAAAAGGGCTAAAAATACACAATCAGCTGCAAAAATATGCAGACAGCAGATACTGGCTTCCAAGTACTTGCAAGTTAAGAAGAGTTCACTTCTCTATGAGAAAGGACATTTAAGTATAGAAATACCAGCAAAGTGACTGTGCTGCAAATCAAATGTCTGCGTACTTTGGCACGTTTGTCAGCTGCTTGTGCAGTTGCTTGTTGTGTATGAGACTCCAGAGGATTAATTACACTGTGGCAGCAGGGCTCTTTGTTCCTTAGTTTTGTCTGTACAAGTAACTGAGTGAGCAGCAGTGAACAGTGGTGCTGCTGAGACCTTAATGAAGACAGACAGTGAGTGACAGGCATGCCCTGTCAACACAGCCTAGAGACTACAGTGCCATCCCAGAAAGAGGAACTGTGGACCAAATCACACATTTTCCCTGAGTTTAAGGTTCAATTCTGTTGCTCCAAGATAAGTTGCTCTGGTTAATTGAAAGCAACTTATGTAAATAGAGTAATAAACAATTCTATATGGTGCCCGAATCCTAACTGTTTTAATGCGAAGTAGAGCACCTTAGGCCTGATCATCCCATGATGTAGATTTGCACAGTGCAATTGCATCAACAGCTATCTGAACTTCCACCAAATAAGAATTGAAGGAGCTGAATTTAGGAGCTATGCTTTTTGATTCAAGCCTAGAGCATTTTAAAAGTTATGTAACTCTTAAATGAATAGTCTTCATGAGGATGCTGATAAGTTTCTCTGCACAGATTCAGGACAAATGATCCCTTTATTAAAAAATGTAAGTTTTTAAAAAGTAAAAACAGTAACTCTTATAATTGTTAATTATAATTAGAAATATTTATTTATATTATGCAAAATTTTCAGTCCACAGTGTTCAGTCTGGTGCTGTGATACATGTTAGGTACATAGGATGGACTGAACTTTCTAATGAATTTAAGCATGTCCATAGCATAGAATTACATCCTTTGCTTCATCTCCATGCACTTTGGATTCTTCCTGTCCCTCTTACCAAAAAAATTTAACTGTTTCTAAAGAGCTGCCTTAATTGTAGATCCTCTATATATACCTAATCTAGATACAATATATGTTTTCTGCCCTTTTGCAGTTATTTTAAAGCCTATTATTAGTACAGTTAAACTACAACACTGGATATAGATAATAATGAACTTCTTTTAGCTATCTCAGTTTGCTTTTAATTAGTTGCAGTAAAACTTTGGGCTGAAGACCACATACTTTTGAAAGTCTCCATTTTGGTAGGGAAGTATCACAAAAGAGCCACAGGAAACATTTTGAAAAATACTGAAAATCTGAAGATCCTGAAAATAACTGGAAGATAGTGGCTTTGTGGAGCACTAAGGAGCACAGGTATACAGCAGAGAGTGGAAAACTGCTGGATGTTTTGTTTGATGAAATAGCATTAAATCAGAGAAGGAGGCAGAGGCTGTGGTTTCTATTGCACCAGACAGCAGAATGACTCAAGAAGTACTAGGTCCATAGTACTTTATTTAAAAGGAGGTTTCAAACAAAGAACAGAACCAGAATTCTGTTCTTGACTTTTCAGAGGCCAATAATACCTATTGCGGAATAGATCAATATATTTTCCTACCTATATTGCTAGGTAATTCTAAATTCATTCTGTACCACAAAACCTGGACTTGGGCATACCATAAGGCTGCACATGCTGACAAGCATTTTGTTACAAGCATCCAACTTATGTAGCACTTTATATTTTAGTTCTGAGTTTCTTTAGATTTTTTTTGTTTACTTTGTAGATTTTTTTCATCTTTGCACCAATGTTTTATCACTTCTCTAGTCATATGCACTCGAAGAAGTAGATGAAGAATTTTCACATGATGTCTGGGAGCAAAGAAATGAAAAGCATCACACTGCAACGAATTTAATCTATTTTATAGGCTAGGTATAAAGAGGTATTATAACAGGAAAGAGATGGTATCTAATGTACTGTGAAAAGTAATGCAAGGAAGAACAGTTAAAAACTATTCAGATCCCCTTTCTCTACATCCAATGGGGCTTTTACTCTTTCAAAGGCATATGCTTTTTTAGCTACTCCTTTGAATGCCATGACAAGACAAAGTAAGTATAAAGAAACCTTATATGTAATGAAAATTATTTTTACTCAAAAACCTTTTTGAAAATTAGCAGAATATTATAAGTTTGTGAGCTACACATTGATAAAGAGACTTGTATGGTATTTTAGTGCTGTAACAGATATAACCAACTTACCATATCTCTTGGAAATAATAAATTTTTGTTTCATCTCCCATTTATTACAGCTACTAAAAAGTAAATTCTGAAAATTGCTTCAGTAACTTTACAAACTGTATTTACTTGAGTATTGATCCTTCTAGAAATATTTCAGGTGCCTAGTTATTTCGGTTGAAAAAATTAGAGTCAGCTGCAATTATCATAAACTGATGAGAACTATTACAGCAAAGACATTTAAATTAAATAAGTAGATAGTGAATTTCAGCTTGTTTTGTAGGTCTTGGCTTATAATTTGCATCAAGTATAGGGGCTTATGGTAGGGAAGCATGATAATAATTAGCTGACTAGAAAAAGTAACTGGGTTCAGCAAGATAACAAACACAAGGATTTCTGGCAGAAGATCTGAAGGGAGGTGTTTAATGTTGTTATCCCCTCTTCTCTCCTTTACAAGTGTAAGGCTTTGATCAGTTTTTCATAGGTGTGAGCCTAAAGAATTTGCATATTACGAGATTTCACAACATCGTATTTTTTTTCTTTCTGCAGCTACTTACATGTGGTATCTTCTAGTTATGCTCTCTTAAATATATACTAAACAAACACACACATGCACATACAAGAACACATATTTTCATAATATTTTCTCTGTGATCATTAATAAAGATGAGCATTTGGTTTTTCCCACAAACCCTTGGGAAGTGGTTGATGGAAACAATCTCCCGAGTCTGGATGTTTGGCCTATTCTTGACCCTGAAGAATCTGTACTATGCTACTCCATGAATAAATATTTCAAAAATCCATAAAGTAAGGTTAACAGAAGTTGACTCCAGAGTACCTTTTAGCAGAGCTCAGAGTCCTGAAGTGATTTGAAACTATTTCTCCCATACCAAGTACTTCACTCTCTCATGTATGAATTATATCACAGATAACACTTTATTTTTCATGGATATTATTGGCTTAAACCTACCTAATTTCTTCAGTCTAAAATAATTCTTAATCTACATTGGGGGTTTTTAATTTTTTTAAGGAAAATAAATCTTTCTTAATGAGCTCAGTGAAGAAATTAAATTACCTGGCTTATACTACAGATACCACAACTGTGCTATCAGTTGTGTTGTGAGACATGAAAGTGATAATTTCATGTACGTGATGTAGCTAAATCTGAGAGGATATGATTTCTACTTACCTCAACTGGTTTACCAAATGCATCCATTTAGCATTAAAATAGATAAATAAAATATCTTAAGTTGGTACTGTGGGATGGGAGAACAATGAATCCTGTTTCTCCTTATGCCATTTTGTATGTCTGGGTGTATTTCTTCACTGGCTAAAGTCCTACAATGTACTGTACTTCATCTTTATTATTGGAAAATAATCTGAAAACATTGAATGCTCTGACCCCTGAGAGCAGGAGAATATCAATAGCCAGTGAAGAACAATCTGCATGCTTGCAATACAAAGAAGGATATATTGGTTGCAAGGAGTTCACCCAAAATAGTTGTACCAGCCAGTGAGAAGACACCACCAATTATTTGTTGAGCTTGAAAAACATTTGTGTTATGAAAAACAGACTTCTCCAAACAGTAGAGTAGAATAAAATAAAATACTCACATGTGGAAGAAAATTGTATTCAAGGAAAAGTAACTGTGAAGTATGGCAGCTGTATATTTGTTTAAATCAATTTTGTTTCATTAAAACAGATAAAATAGGAGGCAGAAATAAAATTAATTAACAGGAAATTAGTAGTAAGTAAAAAAAGGTGCATATATTAGAAGTTTATAATACACGTAATTCACAGTAAGATAAAAAAACTGAATCGGAATATGTAACTGATGATTGTTTTGACATCTCTTGAAATGAAAAGAAGTTTTGATGATGACTAAAAGCAGCGAAGACAAAAAACTGAAGGACGCAGAAATTATTTCCTATTAAGAAAGAAGACAGCTTTTTTTACAAAAATCTACCAGAAACACAGCCAAAAGAGGCACTAAAGGCACTTTCTGCTTTGGAGCCAATGGTGGAAGATAGAGATCAGTTATAAGAAAATGAGCCAGAGGTTACAAGCTGAATTCCATGTTTCCATGAAACAAGAACTGGAGGAAAACTGACATTGCAAGAAGGCTCTGGAAACTCTATGCAATGAAACGTGAATGCAATAGAGAGTGATGTCATACATGGTCATCCTAGTCACTGTCAGCTTTGGTTCATATTAGTATGATTTACTAATTTGATTTACTTTGGTACATATGATCATATTGATTTACGACTCCCATCTTTGTTGGAAAAGGTGCCTCTGCCCACCAAAAACCTGCAAATGGTATAAAAACAAATTGAGCTCTAAGATCAAAGAATTGCTTCAGCTGTCAGCTCAAAAGAGAAATTGTTTAATCTCCGATAATTTATTCGCGCTCTATTGCTCTTGAAAACAAAACCAAAATCTCCTGCAGCTAAGATACACAAGCAGCCAAACAAAAAACTAGATATAGTTAATTTGTTCTTGGTTAGTAATTTAGCTGAATTTCTCATATCAAGTTTTGTATTCAGAGTCTGTAGCTGTACAATTCCAGTATATCAATCTGTTTAATAATACCAGGCCCCAGAACAGGCTTGGATTTTGTGTGCCCTCTAAAGAGAAAATTAGGGAATTTGATTTTCAAGCAGCTCAGTAGCAGGCCATCAACAGAAAATTAAATTTCTCAAAAGTTATTCCTTTTAAAATGCCTTCTCTAAGTGTGGGAAATTTCTCATTTCCATAACTGAATTTTCATTTAATGTCATTATGAATAGTTCTGCAAAAGAAAACTTAATCCAGTTTAACATTCATTAATTTAAAACAATTCATTCATTCATTTAAAACAAGACAGAAACACTCTAGTAACAAATGTTAAAGTGCAGCCTATGCCAAAGGGCAGAAAAGGATAAAATATAAATGCAATATTTTTTAAAATAATTCATTAAATCATATAAATTTTATGCAATCAGCAGGAAAACTACTTTAACTAAGCATTCTGTCTTGGAATTCGATCTGAATTATCTTGATGAGAAATTCAATTATATGTTGAAACATCTGGTTCAGAAAAATCAGAAGTATTTGCACTTCTTGAAATACATCTGGAAAACAAAAATACATACCAACATTCTATCAGCAAATGAAGTGCCTCAGAAGACAGCACAGAATACTGACTGAAACTTGTAGGAATTAAACAATTTTGCATTTTGCAAAATACATTTTAATTCCAGTCACTCAAACCAATATGCATGTAACTGTAAATATTTGAAAAAAATAACATTAACAGCAATTGGTAACTACCATAAATTCCAAAGTACTGTAATGTTTGTCCTAATAAATGTTTGCATTAATAATGCCAGCAATGTGCATCCCTCCAGCACATAAAAGATGGATCACATCTTACACTTCATGACATGTTATCATTGACTAATCCTTCTATTCTATAATACAACATGGCTAATCCAATATTGCTCCTTCCCACCAAGGTATATCTTCCTGTATGTTTCTGCAGGCATCCTTTTTATGGGAGATGTAGATGACAAGAATGCATCTTGTCTTCAATATACCTGTAAACAAGTGTGGGAATGAACACTCCTTATTAGGAAAAAGAAGCTGGAACACAAGTGGAAGACATCAAATCCACATACACCACAACTGACAAAAGTATGATGATAGAAGAGAGGATCTGAATGTGCAGAATGATTGACCAATGGGGTAGAGCCATAGAATAATAGAATCATTTAGACTGGAAAACACCTTTAAGATCATCAAGACAAACAGTTTACTCAGCACTGCCAAGCCCACCACTAAATCATATCCCTAAGTATACATCTATTTTTCCTTTAAATACCTCCAGGGATGGTGTCTCAGCCAGTCCTTTGGGAAGCCTATCCAAACCCCTCTGCAGAGCTTTCCTACCCTCTAGCCGAGGAACATTCCTGCTCAAATTGGTGTCACGTGTGAACTGACTGAGAGTGCACTCAATACCCTCATCCATATCATTGATACAGATATCAAACAGAACTGTACCCAATACAGAGCCCTGGGGGACACCACATATTACAGGCTGCCAGCTGTGAACGGAAATGGTTTGAAAATATTTGACTATGGCTAAGTAAATATGTTTAAGGAGGGAAAAAAAAAAAAAAAGGAAGAGAAAAAAGCAAAAATAACTTCATATTCCAAACACTGGTAGGATCAAAATCAGAAAATATTTTGTGAATTTTTAAAATATTTTACTAATTCAAAATGTTATTGTGAAACTATTATAAATAGCCTGTCTACTTACAGTTGCAGTAATGTTATTCCTAAACTGAGTTCTCCCAAACTCACTTCTGTGATCAGGTTCAATTCACAACACATCTGTAACATATTATCATTGAAAAATAAGATCCTAACTTAGAAATCAGTCCAGCAACAAAACCTTTGAAGGTCAGGAAAGTCTTGTTCTGTTTTATTTGGTTTTAAACCCAAAGGAGTTAACTGCTTTTGAAACCAAACCATAGCAAATCCAAAATTATCAAAGTAGTGAAGGAAGTGCAGTGATTAGTTCCCTGTACAGAAGACTGGAAATCTTAATGATCTGTATTAGGAAAAAATGTCTTTCTCTAACTCACAGTCACCCATGACCACACATACAACTGTCATGTTTTTGTTTTTTTAACAGAGCACATTATCAGGGTATTGTAATTAGTGTATAATGATCTTCTGTTAAATGAGAAAAAACATAATTTCTGGTAAAGAATCATATTCAAGGGACAACCTATTGTTTCAGTGATTATTTTTTCTTCAGAAATGAGAAATTTTTGTCACTTCATATAATGGATAATAGGTACAGATAATACAACAAAATGCAAAAATATGTTCTGAGTGCCTATTTAAAAGTGCATAAAAGGATTATGCTAGGCAAGATGAACCATCTGCTGTTATTTAAAGCACCAAGAACCAACATCTCTTTTTTCCTCATTCAACAAAGATAAGCCTAGGTGTTTCCAAATACAAACTTTACTTTCCTTCACAAAAAAAAATGCATACTATTTAATTCCATATTTTTGAGTCTGCTAATTGTTTTTATACATTTCCTCACACTAATAATTCATATGGACTTACTTTAACCTTTAGATACTTCAACCTTTTAGGAACTTAAATATTCCTCTGTCAAATTCTGGGCCCCCACATCACGCGAAACTTTGAGGTTCTGGACCATGTCCAGAGAAGGGCAGTGGAGCTTTTGACGGGTTTAGAGATCACAGGAGCAGTGGCTGAGGGAGCTGGGGGTTTTTAGCCTGGAAGGAGGAGTCTTGGGAGGGATCTAATTGCTCTCTACAACTGCCTGAAAGGAGATTGTAGCAAAGTAGGGGTCAGACTCTTCTCCCAGGCATGCATCGCAGAATAATGGAATCACAGAATATTTTGAGTTAGAAGGGACCTACAAAGATCATCATAGCAAAAGGAAAAGAGGAAAAGTTCTCAGACTGTACCAGGGGAACTTCAAGTTGGAGTTGGATATTACAAACAATTTCTTCATTAAAAGAGTTGTTAAGTATTGAAAAGGGCTGCCCAGGGAAGTGGTAGAGTCGTCATTGCTCAAAATGTTCAAGAAATGCCTGGACATGGCAATTAATGCTATGATTTAGTTGACAGGATGATGTTCAGTCAAAGGCTGGACTTGATGTTACTGAAGGTCTATTCCAAGCTCAGTGATTCTATGATTTTATACATGTAAATCTTAGATTTAGAAAAGAAAGGAAAGCAACAGACTTTACAGTATCTTCATAACAGAAAATTTCATTTTTTTCTAATTCTGCTAAGGACAATCCTGTGTATATATAACATTTACTTTCGTAGAAACACAGAATACCAGAATAGTTTCAAGGGACCTCTTGAGACTGCCTAGTCCAGCAGCCCTGCTAAAAGCTGGATCAGCTAGAAAAGGCTGCCTGGAACTGTGTACAGCTGGGTTTTAGCTGTCTCCAGGGATGGAGTCTCCACAGTATCCCTGAGAAACCTGTTCCAGTGCTGAATCACCCTCACAGAAAAAAATTGAAAAAGGTTTCACATTCAGACAGGGCTTTTTGTGTTTCAATTTGTGCTCTGTTTTTCTAGTCTCTAATTGACTAGACACCACTGGCAAGAGTCTATTAGCAAAAATAACTATAATTTTCTCAGTGGGAACACAAAGATATAAAGTACACTTCTTTGACAGAATTAGAATGATAAAGGTAACCTTTACAGGGAGTGAGAATAAAACAACACTGATAGATGGAATTACCTAAGAACAGTGCTGAGCTTACCTAGCCTGCTTCACAGTACATAAAATAGATTCTTCTTTGTCCAGTCCTTGTAAGGCCACAGGTGCAGCCTTGTCTCAAATTCTGGGCGCCATATTTCAAGTCACTATCAGTTGAAACAAAGCATGAGTAAAAAAAAGAATGGTGAGAGGTCTATTGACAGGCCCTCTCAGGAGCAACTGATTACCTAGGTTACCTAGCCTGAGGTAGAGAAGACTGCAAGCAAAAGAGACAACTACAAGATAATATTAATGATATACACAATGCATAAACACACACTTTTTTCCTAAAGAGATTTGTTCTTCACGCCTGTGTGAGACAGAACATTTTCTCCTTGCAGAAAGGAAGATTCAGATTAGATATTAGAAAAAATGTATCCTTTGCAAAGGTAATGGAGCACTTATTAGATTGCTCTGGAAAACATCAGTCTCCAAAACTGGAAACGTGGAAATATATATTAGTAATGACATAAATATGGATCCCTGGTGATCACAATCTAAATGACCTATCAAAATTCACATAGTATTATGAGCCCACAATATTAAAATTGAATAAACATGCACTTATTAATTATACATGCATTTAAATACAGCTAATCTGAACTGATTTAAAAATAAATTAAGAAACATCAATTTATGTCTTGACAAAAATGAAATGAAACACTGTTTAACCAGAAGAAGGACTAAAATTATTATGGATCCTTAAGAGTAAAACCTAAACCTGGATAAAATTCAGTAACTATAACTTATGTGATGTTTTTTCTTAAGACCGAAACTAGAAATAACTTATTCCCTGAGGAACAGAATAATAACTGGAGTCAGTTCTTTGTTGCTGAATTAAGGCAACACTGCTGTGCTGTCGGTGCTGACTGAGTATTTTAAGCTTCCTTAATCTATTTCTTCCTAGATCTATGATTTATGACATCTAAGGACTGACCTTTAAATTTCCAGCCTAACAAGCAGGTTTATTTGCACTCCTTGGTAATAAAAAATAAAGGCCTCCAGGCCAGTAAGTATTAACTTATTTAAGCATACTACATTGTCTCACAGACAGCCTCCTAGAAGTTGTGACAAGAAACGGTATTTGCGGTCTAACTAGTTTCTAGTTTTATAAAATAAATGTAATTTATACCGTTTAATATACCCTATTTGGTGGCTTAACAGCTATTTTAAAGGCAGCAGAAAACTACCCTTTTGAATTAAACTGGCTCCTGAAATGCAATGTAGCAAAGAAGAGCATAGAAATATTTTTCTTTAAGATTACTATGAAATAAGAATATCTATTATTCTTAGTTTGTCAAACACCACACATACCAATTGCCTTTCTACAAACAAACTATATATGTCAAAATTTCTCTTATCTCTTAAGAAATATGAATTGAAATTAATGGAAGCATTTATTTAGGTAATTATTTTTATTACAGAAAGCCTGGATGTGTACAAGGTGGATATTATAAATTTTGAGTCTGGGATATGGGGATTTGAAATCCATGTGTCTGCAAATACATATGTCCACATGCAGGTGGACTTCAGATAGAAGAAAAGACGACTCTTTATTTTCTCTTTACAGACACCAAATTATGGTAATGTCACAACAGAATGTCAAGACAGTAATTTGATTAGATGCATTTTTCTAAATTGTTGTAAAAGTCTACACTGCTTTATGTCAGTTACAGGGATACAGAGAAATCCTAGAGAAATCTAAGTTTTGTCATTATGTTGCTACCAAATCTTCAGTTCTGCTTTTAACTTAAAAAGGAAAGAACTTGGCCCACTGAAATATAGTTCAAAGCAATGGACAATGCAAATTCATATGAAGAGATGAAATCTCCAAGAGCACCACGAGGATAACTTACCTGCCATTATGATGATTCATAGCCTTTGAAAATGCAGATTCAGAATACCAAAACTAAAGACACCATTTTAGCTAGGACAAGTGGGTTTGATCGAGTAGCTGCATCAGATGCCCATCTGCGTCACCAAAACACAAAAATGACCATAAAGCCCCTAGTGCTATAAAATTTACAGGCAGTAGCCAATTTCCCCTTCCTTAGCAATGCTGGTGAGTAGGTAGTCAGTGGGTAACGAGATCTGACAGGTGGGGAGAGGAGTCCTCCTTTCTCTCTGTGCATTCCCTCATT
>JANRMJ010000066.1:72571103-72621644 GCA_025584955.1 Alethe diademata | reverse complement strand
CTCCGGGTCTCTTTCTCTTTGTCCTGTTACCAGCATGAAATAAACTACGCCCTGATAAAGGCAAAGAGCCCCTTTTGTCCACCCCTGATCTTGCCGAGCCTCCTGTCTTATCTTAATAGTAATAATAATTAGGATAAAGACAAAGAGAGTCCGGCAAGAGAGAGAAGATGCTTTGCTGTAAGAACATGTCAAAACAGAGGTAGAGCTGAGGAGGTTCTTTACAAATCGTGGGACAAGCCTATCATATATATTACGTGGATTTGTCCTTAGCATGGGGATTTTATTTTCTTTTGCGTTCCTATTTTTTCTCCCAAAATGAATTTATCTGCTGCTATAATCTGTACTTATCACTGTAGCTGCTAACACCAGTTTTTGGATTTAATGGTGGATTAGCCATTGGTTGCTGTTTAAAACGAATATGTGCAATGCAGAACAAGTTTGTAGCCAGCATTGCCTGCCTCTCCTTTACCATTCAGTACACCACATCATCTAAATGACTCACTAAAATACACTCTTTTTTATTTTATATTGATATATGTGTTAAAATTATATGTATATAAATAAAATCATATGTATATAAAAATGGCAAGAACATAATCTACAATGATAATCCTAAATATAATATAAAAATTTAAGAGAAAGAAAATTCAATAATAACTGTACACTGATTGACTCAGGCAAAAGCATGCATTGTTTATACCGTAAAATTGCATAAAGATAGAATAAAAATCCAGATCTTCTTATCTTTGGGCCAACACACCTGCTGTAACAAAAGGTATATTGATCACAATGTACTGCAACAATATACTTGTATTTTGAGTTCATGAAATCCCAGACTTGCAGGAATTCCACTTTGGTCCACAGTGAATATGCTGTGAAAAAGACAACTTAAATCTTGGAGATAAATGCCTGAGCAATATCATGTTTCATCATCCAAATATTTCAGAACTGTGGGAGTCAAGGCTTATAGGACTTGAAATTATTTTGATGAGTCTTTAAACTCTTTATTACTTGAACCAAAAGAAAAAAGAAAGAAAAAAAGCCTTAAAATGGAACAAACTTTTGAAGAATTACTGTAAAATTCATTAAAACTTACTTTTTTCCTTGATTTGTAAACTGCAACATTAGGATGACACCTTTTATGTGTTACTTCCTCAGTAACAGCTCAATTAAAATTTACCTTATCAATTTTCCTCTTTTGAGAAACAGTGAGGATGAATAGTTTGGGATGCTTTTCACTACATTTATTGTGTGATGAAATAATATGTTAACCCGTCATAAGAAGTGGCTTGTATAATATAGTAAGTCTGATGAGATTTACCAATGAAGAATAGTTTCATTGGTTGTTTGGTTTAATCGTACATAAATGAAACAATTTCTTGCAGAAGTACACTGGCATAAGAAACATGTTTCTCATTTTTCACCAAAGGCCAAATCATTCCTGTTGGTGGCTGGATGAACAAGAGAAAAGGGAGGAAGTAAAGGCACTGGAAATATTGGCATTGTCCAAACTAGGAAAAAGGTGTGCTCATGTTTCACAGTCCTTACCCCTCATGCCCAGAATGAGAGGCAGAATCTCTCACACAGTGCACTGCAGATCCCCTCCTGTACACACATGCATATTTTCTTTAAGAAAAGGGTTCATAGCAAAGGATAGAGCACATCAAGATCTTAGAGAAGGAAATTAATGTCTGATAATCCAGTTCAGACCTTTCTGCTGAATGTCTGGGGATGGCTTAAAATTCCACTGAAATTGTATCTCCTCAAAGTGTGCTGATGGGATGAGACTTTAAGAATTTGTTTTGCATACTTATGAAAAAAAATAATGTTGTGAGGATGAAAAAGTGAAAATTAGATTCCTACTCTGAATCACTGCTAGAGGACCTGTTTTGAAAGGGTTCAGAGCATTAGCCTATATCTACATACTCAAAACTGCTCCTTGCATAATGGTCTCTCTCATCACCAAATGCAGAGGAAGCCTAAAGGTACTTGATTCCCTGGGCTGAAGTGACAATTTGTGAATACCAATCCCTATCATTCTCTTACTAATATTTGACTGAAGTTTCTGTGTAAAGGTAAAATCTTAAAGATTAATGATCTGAGCAGTCCTACACTTGATACAATGGAAATTCGTTATCAAGGAAATAACAAGAATGAAATGCTTCCTAAAAAAAATAAAGAGTTCCAGAAAGGAGTTGTCTGGTTTATTACTTTCTGCATGCTCAATAACTGGGCTTTTGAGTTCCTGCCTGTCATTTGAGGGCATATCCACCTAAGCCTGTAAGGTCTGCATGATGCAAACACACCTGACAGCACACTGTGCATGTTGTCTATGTGAGACTGCGCTGACTTCACATGGCATGACGTACATTTGTTTCTATTCTTACTCAACACACCATTTTACCTGGTGTTCTATAATAACCACTAGTGCTTACTTAGCCTTAGGATCCCCATCACAGACGCAAGCATCCACTGTTGGGAAGAGGGAGACAGCAGGGAGGATACTGAGGGGTTTTTTGTTAACTTGCTTCCTTCAAGTATTATCACTATTATGCTTTTAAAAGTTATTAGTGGTATGAGAGATGTCATTATAAAACATAACAATGTGTGATGGTAATTGTGCCATTAAGGTCTCTAGTGGAACATTAATTATTGATCTTTGCCTCAAGAGCATCAGAATGTTGCATTAGAGCTGCAATGAACTGTTCACCTTACAAACATTCAACTGAACTATGTCATTTAAAGGTGACAAGGTTTAACCCTGTTACTATATTCAGGGCACTCTAAAGACTGCAGTAGGATTGCTAACACAGCCAAACCTGCCTAACAAAAAACAGGGTATATAACACAAATAACCTTATTTTTGGACCGGATATTTTTTAATTAATTCGTAGTTTCTTATTCCTTGTTCTCCTTCTGAGTTTCCTTGCTTTCCACAAACCACACTTTCAGCAATAAGGGTTGGGAGAGGGTTTTTCACTCTTCTTGAGTGGCTCTCTGATCAGTTCTGCTAATATCATTCAGGGATGAAAGAGCCTCGCAATGAAGTCCTAGATTTACAAGCCAGTTGCACTCCCTGGTAGGAGATCTACCACAAGAAATTAGTGGTATTCCTGCAGTGATATGGGCTGAACCAAATTCAAAATAAATCACAAGGAAAAAGTAAGGCCTTGTCCTGCTGCAGTGCCACCAGAAAAGCCTCTCTTCTTGATTTTTTGTATTTTTGAAGTTTCCCTCATTAATTTGAGCTACTGAAGAGTTACATCCCTGCTGACAGAGAGACTGGTTGGTGTGTTGTTTTATAATGTCACATAGCACAGCCATCCTGCTGTAGTCTGTGCTTTCAAATGCATATATTATAAGCCTTATGATAAGCATTGGCAATTGACACATGGCAGGACTAGAAAAATACTTTAGGCATCTATCTTTCACCCACCTGTGACTACATCTAATTTTGTTTAACCCATTTTCCTCTGTCCCCCTCATTTCTGTCTCTATCAGAAAGCACAGAATATTCCTCTCTGCTTCCTTATTAAGTTGGTGCTGACTTTGAGAAACATTTTTCTACTTCTGGTCATTCTTAAACCTAACAAACTACAGACTATACTTTTTCACATTTATGAAAGTATGGTCTAGAAAAACTATTTTTCAAACAACACTTTTCTTACTGTAATTGCCTTTTCTCTGTCATTTTTCCCCTTGCTGACAACCATCAAAAGAGTTCTCACTGACTGATGTGATGTTGGTCAAACCTGGCCCTACAGATGATGCTTTCATATCTTGCTTGAGCCTGGGCAGGTGAAGAATTAATTGTCTTAACATTCCAGATTGCAACTGCTCTGTTTTGGGACAGTGCTGTTACTACACTGTGGCAGGTTTTCAACAAACCACAACAATCCACAGTAGCAGAGAATTTAGTTCTGATACTTGCCAGGATGAAGATCAGATTAAACTGAGACATCCTAAGGGAAAATAAATAATAGATATATACTTCTATAGAAATAAAATCCTTGTTGCTAGAGGGAATTTCCAACTCTATTTGACCTGCATAAAGGTTAAAGTTTCAGATTCTGCTGGGTTGTTTTTTTGGTTTTACTTTTTTTCTTCTCTTTATTATCATGACTGTTGAGTAAGGATTAGGTAACTTTTTGTTCCGGAGGTTATCCAAGAGATTTGAAAGAAATAAAGAAAAGAAAAAAATACAAAATCCTCAAGTCCTAGGTTATTTGAATAAACCCATGAGGTATGAACTACAGATCTCAAGCTGCCTGAATCAGCTGCAACACAGCAGAACAGATGTACTCTGTAGGTGAAACTACCGTATTGTGCCAATGTAGTCATGTTGGGAAAAAAGTCTATAGACATAAAATCACATTGCTTGACTGGTACAAGTTGACAAAATCTCTAGAATGGATACAGCAAACAAGGTTTTTCTCAACTTAGCCTGTCACCTGACAAAAGTAATATGGCTTTTTGACAAAACTCTTCTTCTGCCACATGTAAAGAATCTCAGCTTGCGAGTTCTGTCAGCATGTGTGGACATTAAATACAGTGAGATAAATCTGAGATGTAGGTATGAGTATGTTAAACAGCCTACTAGCAATCACCTAGAGGACATACATAGAGAGAATGAAAAAAAATACAGAATTCATTAGGCACTGGAAAGAAAACATAAAAGATTAAGAGGAGCCTTCCAGCTAAGTCCTTGTCCCATCTTTAATTTCATGATCTCTGATATCACCCATAGCACCTGTAATTGAGCAATGAAAGAAGACAAGATAAGCTTGCTATTACTTTCTTTATAGATTCTGCTATTGTAACTGTGAAATAACATGATGACTTCAATGCAGAGAGAGAATTTTACTGAAGTTATCCCCAAAATTAAAGGTATTCATTAGCTACCACATAGAAACAACACCAGAATTCGTTTTCAAGGATTTAAATCTGCCATCTTTAAACTGACAGTTAAATCCAGCTCAACCTGAAAGCAGCCAACAGCCATCTCATGACTGTTTAATGCATGGGGTAAAATTACTTTAATTCAGTGCTGGACAATACCCAAATAAAAATATGCATCTTCTCCAGCTAGAAGAGTGACGCTTTTACTTATAGTATCACCATTAATTCTTGTATTCCGTCAGACAGCTCCTCTAGCAATTGGCCTTTTGCCTGGTGAAATTGATAGGCATAAAAGTTATAACAATTCAACTATGTCCCCATTACTCTCTGTGCTTGTGGTCGTATCAAGCATCACTGCCTTTATTGGAGCTCTGAGAAAATTTAAGCCTTTCCCACATGGAGCATGTTAAGTGGATAAGCATCAGTTTGTATTTTAGGTCAAGTCTAGCACACCCAGTTTTCAGACAAATTCCAAAAGAAACAACAGTTCAAGTGACGATGATGCATTTTAAAAGAAGCATATTTAATTACTGGGCAGTCTGCCATATATTGAACAAACTTCCACTCCTCTACTTGTTTCCCATGGCTGTGCTCAGGAACTGTGAGTTGTATTACCAAACCACAGTAACCAACAGAAAATAAGCAAAGCTTAACAAAATCCCTGAGAGGTCTTTACCAGTGTTTAGTGATTAGAATTACTCACCACTAACTCTTCAGAGTTTTCATGTAAGTGTCAAAAAAATCTAAGTGAAAACATGAACATATATCTACTTATGCATTAAGTAGCCTAATCTATAATAATGACTCATTGCTTCTTTGCAGGACTAATAATAATGTTAGAATGTAAAACAAAATAAAATTACCATTCCACTACCATGTATCCACTGGCAGGCTCTGAATCACTATTAACTGGAATAAATGTCAAAATACATTTTTCAATACAGCATAGAGGCAGAAGCAATGATGCTAACATCTCTACCTTTGTAGAGACATCCGAGCACATCCAAATGCAAATTTATTTTTATACTAATGTTCTAATCCTCCTATATAATATTTCCTAAACTTCTAATCTGGTTTAAACAAAATCTTATTCCCACTGAATTTAATCTACTTTCAAGCAAGTAGAATTTACAATCATCAAGACATATTTATTTAATATTTTACTAGAATTTAAAAGGCAAACATTACCTGAAAATCACTATTGTTTTTGTTCTCAAGGAAATAATAATTTACAGATTTCTTTAGAATTCTGGAACCATAGTGGCCTCTATTGTTGTAATATTAGAATAGCATGTATTGCAAGTATAAATAAATCCTCTTTAACATTTTTAAATCATTGAAAATATATGACGGCAGTTCTTTTAAATAAACCTATCACCTTAGCTCCAATTTACAGAAAAATATTTAAAGACATTCCTGTGAAAATAACATCCTCATGCAGACATGTAACATCAGATCAGTCACAGATATGCTAAGCTTTCTTGTCAAGTGAAATTGGGTTCTGCTTTGAAAATGAAAGAAGTAAGGCCTGTAAAATTATCTCATTGTGCTGAGAATAGCAGGAAAGTCACATAAACTAAATGGAGTCTTTTTCTTCTTGCTGATCAAATGATTGCTTGTATGAAGATAAAGATGGAATTTTATGCAACCTCAGATATCAACAAACTTTGATTAGATCATAGCCTTAATTTAGGCTTTTTCAGTGCTATAAACAGCTACATTAACAGAAAGAATGATGAGTTTGTTCCAAATTCCAGTTTAAACAAACTTAAAATATAAGTATAAATCTGTTTTGGAGAATACATGTCTCTTTGTTAACTGGCTGTTCATGAATCCCAGAGAGTTTCTTTAGACAATTTATCTAGTCTTCAGATTAATAAAATTAGACAGGATGAATGTCGTCCTAAAAGATTAATTCTGATGTCAGTTTACTAAAAAAACAACTCCATAAAAAATACCCAATGCAATTTCTGTCAACACTTTATATATGAGAATTTTTTTTCATTGTAAGAAAGTTAAGTACTATCTAATTTATTAATCAGTTTTTCCCAGCACCATCAGGAGACAATTATAATGATGCACCGAATTTCAGGTCTATGAATTATTGAAGTCTGATATTAAATATTCCATTGAGAATAGTCTAAAATGCGACTCCCTTGTTTCCTTTCCCCTCAGAAAGCATGACTGATCTTCCTTATTCTCACTACTACAAGGTGATTTATATTCCCTGTGTTTAATATCATATGAAAAAATTATTTTCTTAACAGTTTTGAGCCAAAAAATAATGCCCATTATTATACTGTTGTACTCATAAAAAAGAGGCAGTCTTTTGCAGAAAAGAATGGGACCATATGTTTAGCATTTCATATTGTACAGCATCAAATGTTCTTAATATCTGGAAGAGAATTAATACAAAATAGTATAATAAATAAAGGTTTTAATTATCATATTTGCAGCAAAGTGTGTATACATTTGTTGACTGAATTTGGAAAAGTAATTAAAAAGAAAAAAATTATTTGTGGTTATAGTGACCTTTAAATTGCATACAATGGGATTTTTTTTATCAAGAGCCAAGCATGTGATGAATGAAGCTTGGGTAACTTGGACAAATAACTTAGAAAGCAGACAAGCCTAACACAAAATAATTGAAGATGTTGAGAGATCACTGTTCTCATAACTCAGTGACTTTGCTGCAAATAGATAAGATGCATGCACTGTAAACAGGCAACAGATCTGAGCAGATCCCTCTGTCAATCATACTTTACAAGGCTGGAAAAAAGGCTATTTTTATGTTAAACTCAAATTGCAAACTTTTCCAGTTGCTACTTCTTTTCCTCAACTAAAAAAATGGTATCAGCCAAGAGGCAGAAAGAGAACAAAATATGCATGTATGAGTACTTCCTTTTGGGAGATATTCACCCCCTTTCAGGTATCAGTGAAAAAAAAATTAAAATTGCTTCTGCTGGAAAGACTGGATCAAAGAGCAAGTCAGTAGTAGTGCTAGCGTATGGTTGTCTTTTGTCAGTACCTTGCTACTTACCCCGAAGAAAGGTGATATTGGACAGATAATTCAGTAGAAACAGTTATTAAATGGTTAGTATTACTGAAATAAGCACTGAGGCTGTCTCCTAAAAAGCTAATTTTTCTCCTTGTCCTTCCATTTGATAGATGTCACAGAACTACATAACATCTCCAGCAGAAACGGACCTGAAAAGATCATCAGATCCAGCTTTTGGGGGAAAGGGAGCTAAGATGAGATTCTCTAGCACCCTGTCCAATTGTGCCTTGAAAATCTCCAGTGTTGGAGTCTCTACCACATTCCTGGGGAGCTTGTCCATTGAATGATGGTTTTGCTGTAAAAAATTCCTTTCTTATATCATGATAAAACCTCAGCCAGTACAAGTTGCATCTATTCCCCCATATCTCCTCCAGGCAGCTCCTTGTGGAAAGAGAGCTTTTGTTCTATTTGCAGCTGCCCTTTAAGGACTGAAATACCATTAATGAGGTCCCCTTATAGGCCTTCTCTTCTCCAGGGGAAAAAAACTCTAATTTCTTCACCCTCTTCTCATACGGCAGGTTCTCAAACCCTTTTGTCATCTTCACAGGCCTCCTTTGGACCCTCTCCAGTCCATGTCTTTCTTGGATTGGGGCACCATAATGGGCACAGCAATCCAGGTGCAGCCTGATAAGTGCTGAGTACAGTGGGATGCTCTTGTCTCTACCTCTGCCAGGAATGCCCCTGTGGGGACAGCCCAGGATCCAAGATGTCATTGCTGCTGCAGCAACTCACAGCTGGCATTATTGTCTTCCAGATCACCCTCAGCAAGACTCCTCTGCAGTCACACAGATCCTGCCCTGTACTGAGCTGTTTGGTTATGTTACACTTGTCTTTGTTAAGCTTTGTACCATTCCAGCCAGCGCAGGTCTCTCTTTAAGATGGCTCTCCCTTCTGGCTCGTATGTTGTACTGCTCAGTTTAGTGTCATCAGCAAACTTGCTGTGTTTCATTCCCATCATCCAGATCATTTATGAGAGTGCAGAACAGTGTGGAGGTAGGTATCAATCCTGGGGGCACATCTCATTTGTGACAGACTGTCAGCCTCAGTAAAAAAAAAAATGATCACTAGGAAATGACCAATAAATATGACTCTGTTAAAAACAGAAAATAGGTTCTAAGTGATGAGGCAGACATAAATCTGGTTACATGAAAGGTTAATTTATGAGAACCTCCATTTTTACAATGTCTGTAGGGTATGTTGAGCATTTTCTGAAGATATAACACTTCTTCTTTATTCTAGCACTAAGAAGTGCCACAGTAGAGGTGATGTGGTGACCTGAGTTAAAATATGAATAGGATTTTTTTTACTCTTTTTTTTTTTTTTTAATTTAGTTGAAACAGCTGCTGAAGACCAAATTTAGTACAAGGATATTTTTTTTTAGATTAGTCAGTCACCTGGTGGTGTTAATTTCATATAACAGAGTTTCATATTTTTTATTAATTTATTATTAAGTTCTTATTTTGCTTTTTAGTCCAAATTTAGACTTCTTTTCAGTCTATGTTTTTCCCAGAAAACATCTGTGCAGCTCTCATTTCCCCCAGGTTTTTACTTAGAGCAGGAAAGTAGAGTTAAATTCAAATGCAACTTTGGCTTTCATTGTTCAGATGCTGCTAGAGATTGCCCATTTTTTTCCAGAAACTCAGAGCACCCTTGGGTTTCTGTTAGCTATTCTAATAGCAGAATTAGGAGAAGACAGATGGAAAAGGAAAGAATTAGAGTTTGAACCAGCTGTTATGAAATCTGCTTCAAGAATACAATTGCTTATATAGCCTTACTCAGACAAAGCCAAAAAAGGAAAACATATTTTTCACCCTGGCACACCAGCTGGTGTCGCTGCTATAGTCAATACAACTTACTGCTTAGAAAAACACAGATTAGGAATTACAACATCAATAAGAACATGAAAAAGGACAGAAATACAAATTAATGTATGTCTCACCCATTCTACCATAAATCTTGAAGCAACAGGATTTATGTAAATAAAACCTTACGTAATTATACAAATGAGTTTTAACTTTACTTATGATGTTTTACCCTTGACCATTCTCTTTGGTATGCTATCTTACAGGGTTTCTGGGGACAGTGGAAGAGGCACTGATTAAATCAGTGTGAGGGTGGTGAACAAGAAAGTACTGTCTCTCTCAGATAAATCCACATTTCCTAACCCCTGTCCTAGAGCAACCCAACCACTTTTCTGTTTTGCATCAAATATGAGCATGAACACAACATGTAGTAATGCTGTTAGTGATATCTCATGCAGACAAATACTTCAGCTTGGCCACATGTTACAGAAATTATATATACAGTCCAGGAACCCTGTCCATATATGAGATCTGGCATGGACCACTGGCTGGACCACTCTGATTTCCCTGGACATTACCAAAGTGTCCTATCCCTGACCTCATCAGCAATATTAAACTACACATCATTACATCCTAGGTATGACTGGGAACAGAAGTGATAAGGGTGAGATTGAGCTGTCTAAACAAAACATGATCCTGTAAGTTGTCCCAGCATATCTTGCCCAAGTTCCCACTGCTACTCCAAATAATTGCAGACCTTCTGCTGTTTTTTTGTCATATCTACCAGCACCATGGAGTTGGCTCAGACTTCTAAGAGCTACCAACATGACAGCAAATTACTGTTTTCAGGGCACTGAGAACTAAATGACTCTCCTTTAGCTAATCTTGAGTGTCAGGTGCTACTAGAAAATCTCTAAGGCTAGCTCTAGTAAATTAAATTTGGCCAGTAAGGGTCCTGGATATGAATATTAAAAGAGTATGGAATGCATTTATACCGATATCTAACTATTCTGGCACTCAAAACTAGGGCTGTCACAAAGCCAGTTGTTGGCTTTGTCTCAGTATGCTTTGGGAAGGTACTGAGACAGGCTAAAAGCATGCAAGAAACACTCAGAGCATTTAATAATGTGGGTGGTCATATTCTAGTTCCCAGGAATGATGCCTATTTCGTACTTGTGATCTATTGACCTACTGTATTTCTAAAGCAGGTAGGTGGGGAGAGATATATATCTCTAGTGACTCATTCCATAGGTGCCCATGAAAAGCTAAGCATTTCACTCTCCAGTGACAAGAAAAAGACTCCCAAACCCATGACTCATATAAAGAAGGATTATCATCATGCCCATATCTCTGGAATATGCACTTATCTTTCCTACAGTTTGGTCTTAAACAGCTCAGCCCCAGACTGAGCCCTCAGCACTCTAAGCTCCTGGGTTGGCCTCCAGTAGATGGGCATCAGAAAAACCTGGGCTTGAAGTTACAGAGTTGACATCCCTTCATACACAGTCCCAGAAACCTTCTTAGTGATTGGAAAGAGCTGGAAGCATTTAACTTGAAATGCTGTTTCTCAGACCATAACGAGATGAGCAAGAACAAGATGCACAGCCTGTTACTGAGCTGCAGAACTTTTTGGAAACACACAGTAGAGGGAGTGAGGTGGTATTCTGTAGATCACTTTCTCAGTTAGACTCATCAGAAAATGTGAGTTCTTACAATTTAGAAGCTTCACAATTTTTTCCCCTATGGATGACCAACGGGAGATTGATGCCTGAGCTTGACAGGTCATCCAGTATACGACCTTTTCAATAACCTGAGCTAGCTGCAAATCTCCGGCTTTCAAGAAACCGCAGATTCGAGTTTAATTCAAACAAAACATGTACATGTCTGTTTTCTTGAAAATATTGTCCTTAATTCAACAAATCCTCTATCATTTTGTCATACTGTTCCAAGACATTTGCAGGCAACAGATATATCCTACCTGCATTGGGCTGAAATGAAAAAGGAAAATAATTTCTGCTTCTGTCTTACAAGGTGTCTATTCTAATGGGAGATTTGTCAATCCTGTCTTGAACTCAGATGCCCAATTTATCTTTCTTGAACATAACTGACTAGACAATAGCATATCATTACAGTAACTTTTTCCTTCTTTACTCCAAATACCTCTTTTGACACAATTTAGAGTTTAGTTGTCTATTTTCATGGTTGAATCACTGCAGATACTCTCAGTATCAAATCTGTGAGTTTGATCTACTCTTTACACTCTTATTTTCCTTGGAGGGTCTTACTGCAGAAATGTTATTAATGCTAAAGGGTTCTGTTGTCCAACATTTCGTCTCAAACCTTTCAAACATACTTTAAGTTAATGCTTAAAATGATGTGCAGCAAGGTCTGAATCCTTTGTAGATGAGAAGCAAATTCAGTGGGATTTTCAGCTCCCTGGGAAAATATTCTAATTATCCTCTAAAAATTAACAAGGAAAGCAACCTACAACAGTCCACTATTTCCCAAGGCCCCAGCTTTGGGGATGTGCTTGGGTAGGAGAAGATGTGCAGGCCTGGCTTAGGTACCTAACCTAAGGGAAGGGAGCGGAGAAGGGAGTCAGAAATAACTCAGCCTGGCATTTTCCTTCTTCACAAGCACGCTTCACTGTGAGGAGCTAGGACTCAAGTTCTCCCTGGAGATCAGACAATGTGCACTAAGCTTTGTTAAGTATCATTTGCAGTAATCTTTATTGAATCTGAGACCAATTAAAGTGAGAACTATGGTGTCCTGATATCTCAAGCAGTCATTAAACCTCAGAAGAGGGGGAAGATGATGAGTGCAGCACAAAAGAACAAAAGCATTGCATAGTTCTGAGAGGAGTAAAGACTCAAAAACAGGAAAGAAACTCTTACTCAATTTGGCTAATTTAATGAATTTGAACTTTTGAAGGCCCTATTTTTGCATTCAGCCTTAGATAGAGGTGAGAAGGATATCCGAACTGAAGCTACAGAGCAGCATGTAACAGCTGCAGGTGCAATGAAGAGAAAGATTTTCTTCAGAATTATCTGCACTCCACTCTTATTCTAAAAGCACTTAGATTGGCTGAAATTTCTACCATGATGAAAGAATATCTCTAGGCAATCTCATTTTTCCAAAGACCACTGACACTAAAGCAAAAATGCTAGCACAGCAAACTGGAAGAAAACTCTCCCTAAACATGATGGATTGCTGTTTTCAGACAATTTTTCAAAAGCTGTTTATCTTCCATCTAAATATTAATATGCTATGGATATAAAGCTTTGAAATATAATTTTATTCTTTAATAACCTACAGTACTTGTTCCCCAGGGGACATTTTAATGCTCTAGCATAATTTATTAAAGAAGGAAAAACTAAAATAAAATCAAACTTAATGTGTTCTTCTATTTACTAAACTTGCTTTGCTTGGGATAATTTGATTATTTTTAATTGCAGCTTAAATGACCATAAATATGTAATTTTCAATATTCAGTATGTGATTTATAGTATTTGCAATAGGATTTTTGAAGATTACCATCATCTGGTTAATCTACTTAACAATCACCAACTGCTGAGAATATTAAAGCATAAGGCAACAATTCATAAGATCTACAGTGCTCTCATGAAGAATAAAACTGACATACAATATTCATTTTTTATTCAGTGGGGTTTTTTTGTACTCTATGTAAAGGAAGAAAAATGACAGGATTTTGTACTGTTAAAATATTCCCAAAGAAAGCAAAAAAATTATAATGTTAAAAATTACAAGTAGGAATTAGGGATAAGGATAGCAATTACAGTGGAAGAGCAAAATCAAAACAAGAATTCTTACCATAGTTCATCTCACATAATGTTCAGAAAAATTGCTTTTATACACATAAGAATGATGGCAACCTCTCCAAAATAAACCTCTTTTATGCTAACCTTGACTTTAATGCAGCATTCAAAGGGACCTTGCACATGTTCTTTTCTCTGGTTCATTGGATCTTCTCCAGGTCCAAGTTTGGAGACTGCAGGGAGACCAAACAGTGGTACTGAAGTGACAAATGCCTCAAAACATCCCTTGCTCTTGGGCAGAGCTGCTGAAGTTGTCCCAGTACTATTCATCTCACAGCCACTGTGATTAAACAGCTCCTCCTATTAACACCCGTTTTCAGTGGTAATTCTTAAGAAGGAATCCACAAATCAGTGACCTGAGGTGCTGGGCACAGAACAGTCTCACTACTTCCAGCCACAGGAGCAGAAGCCTTTTATAGAAAGACAGAAAATGTAGTTCTGGGCAAAAATGGCCACATTGGAGCAGCTAACTCTGCTTTCAGCTCTAGGCAGAGGCCTTGGTCGCCTATGACAGGTGTGGGTTTTGAACTGTAAGAAATGTTCACCCTAGATGATCTTAAACATCATCAGCAATGGTAGTTAAGATCATAAGATCCATGGGGAAAGAGGTGGCCTTGAATACATATAAATAGCAGCCCATTGTTCTCCCCCATCCCCAAATTAACAAAAGAAATAAATTAATGAAGCAGCAGGAAACCAGAGAACCAGCTGCAGACAAAAAATATCCCTACTGATTCTTTCATTCTTTTGACCAGTGATGGGTCTTGAGGAACAAGCATGAAGCTGAGTCAGGGATGATTTAGACTGAATATCAGGTAAAGTTTTTTCACACAGAGTGTGTCTGAGCAGTGGGACAGGGTCCCCAGAGAAGGCAGCAAGCCTGACAGAGTTCAGGAAGTGTTTGAACAACAAGCTCAGCCACGTGCTGGGACTCTTGGGATGTCCTCTGCAGGGTTTCCAGGAGTTGGACTTGGTAATCCTGATGGGTCTTTTCCAACTATATTCTATGATTCTATGAAAATTTACAACTAATTAGGAGAATACTACACTATTTTCTCTTTGATCTGACACATACCCCTTCTATCCCCATTCTTCTCCTGGTCCTTATTTTAAAATTCTGCTCCTTTTTAGAATATTTTGTTAATGAAAATTTTGCTTTTTAAAGAAAGATATGGAGATATTTTCTCTGATCTTAATACAGTTCTCTCAGGTTCCTAAGCATATTACCCTTGAACCATACAAGTTCTTAATTCAATTTTCTCCCAATGCCATAACTGCTTATGCCACTTCAGCAGACCCATAGCCTTTATTCTTCAGGGCTGAAGCACCCAAAAGCCTCAAGGACAATTTTTTTTACTTGGTGGCCCTTTTGTTCTATCTTTGTAGACCAGTACTCAAAATTACACTGTTAATGGAAAGACCTCTCTATCATTTTTCTCTAAAAATCTCATTATTCTCAAATAATTTGGAATTTCTATTAAAAAAATACTTCTAGTTCATAAAGTAAGAGTGTATTGGATGATACAGTCTTACAGATTTTATAGTGGAGGGAAAAGATTTTAAAAGTAAATATTTATAAACAAATATTTTGCAACTAAAAATAAGCCATGAAAGGAATATCATGGAAAAGTCTTAAAGCACAAATGAAATACATTTTTTCTTCAGGATCTTTTCATCCATGGAAATTTTTTGATTATGATGCAAGGAAAAGGGTATTGTAGTTTTGTTACTGTTGGTGGTTTATAGCCTCATCTAACTCAGGTTTACTGTAATCCAATCATTCTATAACCATTCAGTATCATCAATCCATCAGTGGTTCTTTTCAGGGACTAGTTAAACTGAATATTTTGGGAACCATGAAGCTGAGCATTGAAGATTATTCATCTATTAACCTTTCTTATTCCAATTAGGGAGCACTTGAATTCATAGATGCAATGAACCTTGGTTTGCAGTTGGAATTTTGAAATAACCCTTAAATATTTATTTTTAGGTTGCCTTGAAGAGAACAACCCAGAGTGGCATGCATATTTAATCTCAATTGGTGCTGCATCAAGCATGTTAATTAGGTTTTTTTCTATCTTTCATAAGAATATTATGTATTTTATGCAGTATTATTCCTCCTTGGCATAGGTTCAAATAAATTGAGGCTGCCAACATGCCATTCACTTCAGCAGAACTTCTCATAAAAAAATGCATAGAAATACTGCAAGAGAAAACCAGTATGGTGGTGTCAGAAGTATTACAATATGAATGATATCATTACATTTTCATACTCCTAGAGCACCAAAAAAGTGACTAAGCCTCTAGAATAAAGCTAAATACATTCTGTCTATCACCAAGTCATGTCCCAAATAAGCATAGTTGGATCATTGGTATAGAATTTAAGAAAAACTTCAGAGCATATACATGTTGCTCTGCAAATACATTACAGCTTCAGTTATTACACAGCTTTCATTCCTTTGTTTTGTTATAAAGCAACAAATGATGTTATCCATAACGTCAATTAGTGTCACTGCTTTGAAGTAAAATCCAAATCTTTGCCAGTTTATTTACTTACCACTACTTGCAAATTAAAATGCAGTGGCTTTTAGCTTCCCCTTAACAATCCATGTGAATAAAATATATTTTGAGGACAGTGTAATTAAAGGTAGAGTCATAGAGGTGTAATAATGGATACAAAAGAAAAAAGACAAAAAAAATAATAATATATCTTAAAAGTTTTTGCTTTGCAGGTCCATGCCATAATCTAAGTGGATGAATTTGAGTGCATACAGATTTTCCTCGGGTATTTTGTAACCAAAAGAAACCACTAGAGGGCAAAATATCCATTGCTAAAAGCATAAGTGACCCAGCCATATGAACGAGAAAAGTAATAGAGCACAAAAATTCCCCAAAACAGTCTATTCTTTTCTTCTCCCCACCCCACCCTACCCCCCAAATTAAAAAGAAGCTTCTAATCAAAATATGAATTATTAATACAAAAAATTTATCTTAAGCTCTGTCAAGGAGATGATTATGTGACATTTCTCATAAGGTCAAATCTTTGTGGTTGCTTCTTCTTTCTTGCTTCTACAAATAGCTACTTTCTGAAAAAAATTTTGGTGCTCTCAGCACTAACCCTTTTGGTTTAGGATATGGAGATAACAGGAACCTGAGCTTGCAAGTTTACCAAAAGTATGGAGAAAAAAAAGCTAACTAAAAATTCACAGGAGCAATACCTTAATTTAGCACTAATTTTAGTTTGGCCAGCTATACGAGTAAATATGCACTGCAATTTTTTAAGGCTCCAGTGGTATATCTGAATTGCATTTATGATCAAGTGACACATTCAAATCTGATTCTGAAAATCTTACAGGGCTGAGCTATAAAAGCTATTGCCAAATTCAACTTTTAGTTGAATTAGTTTAGTTTTTAGTTCTGGTTTCTCAGCACAAGGAAGGTGAAGTCTTACTGGAATGAGTCACATGTAGGGCCAGTAAGGTGGTAAAGGGACTGGAGCACCTTTCCTGTGAGGAAAGGCTGAGAGCTGGGACTGCTCAGCTCAGAGGAGGGAAAACTCAGGGGGGTCTCGTCAGTGTATGTAAACATCAAAAAGGAGGGTGCAAAGGGGACAGAGACAGGCTCTTTCCAGTGGTGCCCAGTGACAGAACCAGAGGCAACAGGCACAAACTGAACACCCAGACACTCTTTCTGAACATTTGGAAATACTATTCACCATGAGGGTAACCAAGCATGTGTGCAGGTTGGCCAGAGAAGAAGTGGAGTCCCCATTCTTGGGAATACTCAAAAGCCATCTGGGCATGGCCCTGAGCAGCTGACTCGGTGTCCCTGCTTCAGCAGAGGGGTTGGACCAGATGATGTCCATAGGTCCTTCCAGCCTCAACCCAGCTTTGGTTCTGTGAGCAACACTGAGAGGCAGTGACTCATTCTCTTCTAGGCAGCTATAAATGACCTGGGGTAGTGAAGATACATAGCCTTGCTTTTATGTGGGCTAGAAGGCACCATAAAGAGGTGTAGACTAAATAGAATGAACAATAATAATAATATAATAACAATAATAGTAAGAAGAAGAATTACTAAAAACAAAATAAATAGTTTTCTTCAGTTTTTAACAGAGCATGAAATTGACATTGCAGAAAACAGTAAGGCAAATAAAAGTGTATGTTAACAAAAACACTAAAAATACTGTAACAGAAATGAAAACAGATCTGAAGGAACTAAACATATATGAATTACTCATAATCACACTCTGAAGTCCATCCCACAGTTGTGGAAGAACTGAAAAATGAAGTTGCAGGTGAAACAGCATATATTTTAAGATAGCTTCCACAAGAGAACAAACCTGAAAAACAGAAAAATACTTGTATTCAGGACAAAAAGAATAGCCAGATAAATATAGAGTTTTTCATATTACTGAAATAATGGGAAAGGATTTTGGACACATTTTCCATCTATCTATAGACTCAATTTCACTCATTAAAAAATGTAAAAAATATAATATGAGCTTTTAAAAAATGATTTTCCACAGTAGGGTAATGAATTAACAGCTTATCCATCTGGGCTTTAATATTCTGACACTGAAATCTAGTAGTCTATCTAAGCAGATAAAGATTAATAGAAATCTAACCTGAACAAGGAATTGGTCTAACTGGAGACAACACCAAAGAGAATTAAACAGGAAACTCCTGGACGAGATTAATTAAGGAAGAAAAAAAATAGCTTTCAGCCTGATCTCATTTCAAATTTCCATCGCTAGAAAAGGAGTTTCCATCACAAAGATAGGAGACAATGTTAGCAAAACATAAGGGTAAATGACCTGAGGGATCATGTTAGATTATATTCAGCAATACTAAATACTTATGTGTATACTAATAACTGAAACTATTAAAACTTATTTTTAATTTCAAATTTATTTCTATCTTATTGAAGCAAAAGGATATAATCACATTTGTTGATCATAGGTTAATGGGATGCTGGGATATAATTGTGATACAGCTACTTAAAAGGCAAATGCAATGCTGGCACATCATTTGGAATATGGTGACTGTCAATCTTAAGACATTGAATAAAAAGGAAGAGAATTAGGTAAGAGCTATTAAATTGGCAAGGACAACAAAAAGTCTGTCACAGGAAAAAAGACTAAAAGACCTCTAGATTTTTCAGAGACCAAAATGAAGTCTGAGGGACAATTTAACTCTTCTCTCTAAAATACTTCAGGAGATAGGCACTAAAGAGGAAGAATAGTGACTTCAAGGGAGGAACATTGTCAGCACAAATGCAATTATGAATATACTTTCAAGGAGAAGTCAGGAAAAGCTCTCAAGCAGCTTTTCTATGGGAAAGGGGGCAGAAAGGATTGGCAAAGGAAGAGCATAAAAGTACTATTGAGATGGGTTTTTGTACACTTATGAAAATATATTCCAGCCCTCTACTATTGCAGTCATCATTCAGAGAGATCTCTAAAACCCCTTCTAGTCCTGGTCTTTTGAGGGCATGGCCTGAGATCTCATAAACAAAGAAACTACTCAGAGGGTTCAGCTAGCACATTGGCATTAGATATGCTTTCAACAATTTGACAGATTGGATTAGCATTTCCACAGTTAGGCAGTACCTGTGCCAGTACTCTGAGGAAATTTAGATATTTTATTAAGTTAGGCAGCAAGTGAGAGATCTGAGGATCTCAAGTGGTGCATAAATTTCACTCATTGGCCTGTCAGGGGTTCTAGCCCACAGTGATCTACGCAAATGCACAATAAACTACGTGGCACCATACAGCTCCATCATGATAAATCATTTAAATTGCTTTCTGTTCCACTAGCCAAGCTAGCTAGGGCTTCCTATATTGAAGTTTGCACAGTACACACACAAAAAATATCTTGCCTGTAATGAGAAAGAAATCTACAGCAGTAGGTAGTTCTAGTAACTTTTGAGTATTATTACAAAGTAGCTCACATAGAAAGTTAGGTCTATTCTTTCCCTGAATGAACTTCCTAGAAAAATAGAAAAAAGTAAGAAAAGTCAGTCAGGCATACCTACTGAACCAAGAAAATTACTAATTTCTCAAATCATTGTCACCACTTTAGTACTCAGGCTTAGGGGACAGAGTAGCTCCACCCCTGACTTAGGGCATTTAAAAAAGACTTACAATAAATGAAAGCAATCAAAATATTCCACAATAACAAAATAACCGAGTGATTTCTAGCTAGGAATTTGGAACAGGAATTGAACAAGAATCAAGAACAATGCAAAAGAAACATTGACTGTGCTCTTGACAGATTTAGACAAGCCTTTGCTCAAAACCCCTAAAATATATAGGAAATTATTTTAAGTAAAATTCCTGTATTGACATTACCAGCTCAATAGAACTGTAAAAGAAATCAAAGGAGGTAACTTGGGGGAAAGAAACCAACCACCACACAAAAACAGATGCCAAGGGGAAATAGTTCTTCATTACAAGAACATAGAAGGACATATAAAAAGATAATAGGAAGCAAGTGAGACAGAAGAGGTAACAAGAAAAATTCGAATTGAGTGAATAAAATCAGCCTATTTTGAATGAAGAAAATTCAAAGAATTCATTATAGACAACCAAAAAAATTAGTAACAAAATATCTAGCATTTTGTGCCTTTTTTATGAAGCACATAACTTCGTACGTAACAAATATGGTCTATTCCAATTCATCTACATTTTGGAGCTGTGTTGCTTCATCTTATTAATATTGCAAAGAAAGATGTTTCTTTAATGATTTCTTTGATCTTTGATGTGGTGGATGCTAAGTGCATAGTATATAATAAGTTGTAACTTTATACTGGACATGAAATTAAGTACTGACAGAGGAAAAGCAGAAAGGAAGGTGCTCTATAAGACGTGTCTTGTAGGAAAGATGGAGGAAGAAGGAAACTCTGTCCTATCCTGTATACAATGGATGTAAAGTTAAATACCAGATTTCTGGATCCAGGTGAGTATCAAAGGAAAAAAAAAATTAAAATACCATGACCTCTCTCTTCTGTGTTGGAAAATCTAGCTTTTACTTTCAGACCACAGAAACAAAAATTAAGCCTGATGACAGTTTTCCACTGCATTTTGCCCATGTAAAGGTTTTCTTTTCTGGAAAGAAACAGATGAACCCACTTCTGCATTCTCAGAAACCTTTATTTTGAGAAGGTGAGGATGTTGAATTATGTCAAACTGTCACCATCATAAAGCAAAAAAAAATGATGACGAATAGTCATATGATTTAAAATAGTAATGTAGAAGGGTTTAGCAAATGCTGTCTCATTAGCAGAGCCATTTAAAAAATTCTCTCAGCTAATGCAAAACTCTGATCTATTGCAATGGAAAGTAAAATGTTTCAGCAAGTTACCATGAAACTGGACTAGATAAAAAATTTATAGAAAATGTATACACATACTAAATAATTTTTTTTAAATTATAATTTTAATTTACTCCATATAATTTATCCAGGTACTCATGATAGAGATTTTAGGAATATATTCTGAAAACTGTTCTGATAGGATTTTGGATTTGATTTTTTCTTTTTTTCCTAAGAATGCTCTCAGCAAGTGAATAACCATTTTCTTTGGGAAGATATTTCAGACAATAGAGCTGTCTCCAGGTGCACTGAAAACAAATTCATAATTATCCTTGAAATTATTCATATTGTTTCCAAAATCCTTAATATAGAAAAATCCTTGACATCATTCATTCAAACTATGAAGGACCTTCAGAAGATCTGTACAGCAGACTGAAAGCCTTTAATTTCAAATCAAGGATCATAGTTAAGTCAAATTTTTTTTTGTAATGCCCTGGTAACATTATGAAACCTAATCACTAGCATGAGTGCAAGAAAGTACTATGTTCCCTGAGAAAAAAAGTAAAAAGTATGTTGAGAAATCATATGAATCTCCCTGTTTCTTAATTTATGTTGTTTCTTTACTAGTTTCAACTGCTTCATTTGCTTTTTTTTACTCACACCTTGTCTATTTTACTCTCCTACCCCCATGACTAATAAATCATGCCTTTATAGAATAATTTTTCATGTCTCTCATTCATATTCTTTGCTTTGCCTGAAGTTTCCAGGTTTTGTTGTTTTTTGTTTCTTTTTTTTTTTTTTTTTTTTTCTTTTTTTTTTTTTTTTTTTGCTGAGGTTCAATATAATAGGTTAGACCAGGCAGGCTACCTTTGCCTTATAGCACCATAAAACTGCAAGTAGTGAAAAATTCATTTCTCGCAGTGTTATGTTTCAGAAGTTATAGTAGAAATTTATAATTTTTTGTTTGATTTTCTTTAAAGCAAATTAATTAGCTGTTAAATCTGTCACTTTAGCCTTTCATAAACACTTTGATTTAAAGTCATATATGTTTTATCTTTATATGATTGCCTAATTGTAATAAAAAATAATTCTGGCTTATATAACAGTTATCTTTTTTTTTTTTAAGAACCTGGTTTTCCTCTTTATTTTGTATTACATTTCTCCTTTCCCATCTCTTTCTATCACCCAAAGGCTGGTGGAGATGGCTGTATTCCAAAAAGCTCTGCTTGTGCCATGCTGCTCTGCACATAAAATCAGTGCTCTGCTGTAAGCAGCAGCCAAAGAGCCAAAGGTGTCTAGGAGGCAGCCTTTAAACCCTGAGAAGTTTTAAAATTAGTTTCATAGAGTTATAGTTGAAATTTCTATGGCAGGCTTGGGAGTTACTGGGAGTCCTAGCTCTTGAATCTGAATGTTAAAACGATGCACTAAGAATGATTATGAGCTAAGAGCTGAAATGGACCATCAGACCTTAAAATAAAAGCACAAAGGAAGGGTCATATTCTGCCAAGATAATCCCTAAGGTCAAAGGAATTCCTCATGAAGGATAGTGGTAGTCATTTCAACAGATATAAGCTCTCACTGAATGATCAACTAGATCATATGCCTCTTAATTTGATGACCTAATTAGGTGAGCTACTTAATGCACTTTTCAAATACTTCAGGATTCTACTGTGGTCCATCACCACCTGTAAAGTGGAAATAAGAGCCTAATAGACTTCCACTCACCATATACCTTCATGAATTTGTGCTCTGTGCACTATTAGAGAAGTAGAATTTGAAAAAAGAGACATGAATTCTGCAGATACAATAGGTAAGAATTTTTTTTTTTTTTGCAAAAACACTGGTTAAGATAAGCATCACTAGTTTCAGTCTCCAAATCTAGATGTCTCTGTTTCAAAACTGACCTGTAAGCCTTCAGACCTACTCTAGACAGATGAGAGGGAAAACCCCCCAAAACATCTCCTTTTCTTCAGCCACGCTGAGCTTATTTTGTTACATAATTTCAACTAGCAATATAAATCTCTACTCTCAGCAGAACTTGGACCAAATGACCTTCAGAGTTCGTTTCCAACCTGAATTGCTCCACAATACCGTAGTAGCTTTCACCCTCCACCTTTTTTTTTTTTTTTTTTTTTGGTGAAAATAGAAAACTACTCAACTTGCTGATCTTGACTTCATCCTTTGAGATGAGTGTCTAAGCATAATCTCTGGGTCCCTGAAAACACTTAAGTTTGAAATCTCTTTAGTGAGATTTCCATCTCAACCACAATCAAACTGGGTGGCAAGGGCAGAAATGTTGCTGAAGTTTGCTTTAAAAATAAACTTCAATTATAGATGAGCTCTTAGTCTGAGGGCATTTAATTTGACAATAAACAAGTAGCAATTTTTTTGACATCTAAATGCCAAGCATCGTATTTCCAGCAGCTTGAAGCACTTACATGCATAGTTTTCATTCTCCCTGCTTCTAGCTGGCAGTCCCATGTGGATTTCTAGTGCAAAATTAACTATGACTAGGCACAAAGCATATTCCTCCAGGCAAGGAGACTGGAAGAGGCATACACATTTTGCCTTGGCTGAAGCTTGTACTAGTTGGTAGCTTCAGCTACCTTCCAAAATGGTCTTTTGCAGAATGTATTGGTTTATGCAGGAAAGCAGACCCTTGAGTTTTAAATAAATCAGTGTGCCATGTTTTAATTATTCTCTTGCCTCTTATGTCTAGCTGCATCAGATGCTGTGTGTTTTCCAGCATTATTCTTTCTAATCAAATTCATACTTCAAAGAATCACATATATTTTTCAGTAGCTTTTCTTGTTTGTATCATTATAAACTAAATCAACTGCTTCATTTTACATACACAGCAGAAAGTTTATGATCTTATTAAAACTGCAGTAACAGCCTATTCAATTTATTGTTGAGCAAAACAAAAGACATCCTAAAGAGGGAAGTGTTTTATTATTTGAGGGTATTTTCCCCCAAAATTCATATTCTAAATTTTCAAATTTCAAAGTCCATATTCCCCATCATCATGTTTATTATAATTGCAGTAATAAAGACTAAATGAGGATAAGTAACAATTTAATGCTACCATAATCCTTCACTTGCTGAGTTCCCTAATATTCAAAGATATTACAGTCCCTGTATATAGACACACACATCTGGTTTCTCTACTATATCAGACCTCCTGTAAAATAACCTCCTGATAATTCACTTCCTAGCCTAGTTTTCCTTAGTTTCCATTTAATTATTTTTGAAAAACTGTTCTCAGAAAGGCACCTGATCTACTGAAAAATATATTTCCCACAACCAGAATTGGTACAGGTCCTTGCTCTGCTCTATGCTTGTGGGACAACAAATTTCTGCATCAGAAGAAAGGAAACTGAACTAATAACTCTGCTTCTCTCTGTTGGCTCTATTTGTCACTGCTTCTCCCCTTCTATCATAACTAGAAAGACACACTGAGTATTGGCACTCTTTATTGCCTGGAACAGTCCATGGAACAACAATACACTTACACACAAGAAGAATTAGAAACAAGCAGGCCTGAAGATGTTGAAATCTATCATAGACTTTTTGATATCAAGTAAACATGAAAAGTGTTCCCTCTGCCTGAAAAATGAAGCTTACTGTGGCACTGCAAGATGGATGTTCTCTCTACAGCTGTCCTTTGAAGCTGTCAAACCCGTGAGTACGCTTGCTAACCTTCGGCATGCTCCCTGGCCAGACTACCTACCCAGGCTTCGACTGTCCACGCTGCCACAGAGAGAAAACCACAACTTCCTCCCCTTTGGTGAACCCACTGCAGTGTCAGCCTGAGATTTCAACACATAATGCTGAGAACTGCCTAGAAAGGTTTCAGCTGACTGATCTGTTGAGGCAAACGATGGCAGATGTAGCCAATGCAAGGAATTGCACAATAACAAATGTTTCTACACATTCTGAAAACTTCTCAGGCAAGGGCACAATATTTCCCAGGGTCAAGGACAAAACTACTGGCATCTGTTTGACCCATAAATCCCCCTCAGTACTCCTGCTTACGGTTCCAGCCCAAAGCTATCCAAGGTGCATGAACGGTTTTCACATCTTCTGAACTCACATCTCTCTATGAGGCGTAGAATTTCCAAAGTGGAAGATCATTCAACATGCACCATTTGTTCCACCCCAACAACGGATAAGTCATAACATCAAAAAATTGATCTTTAGACTAAAACTGATGACAGTCCCTTACCTCCAACATTTGGCATGACTGCAGTAACACAGCATAAGAGATTAACATTTCAAGTTTAGCACTGTTGATAAGTCCATACATTTCTGAATTAAGCCTGAAATTTCTTGGCCTACATTTTAAATGGAGTTGCCTCTGAATGTGCTCCTTAGAGGAGGAATAGCTAAGCTACACTGGTGCATGCACACAAATCGCTGTGCAAGACAAAGCTGTACTGTTAGTGTAAATATATTCTGAGAGCGCCAGAGATACCAGGAAAATTGTAGCACCTAAATCAAAAATATCTAAAAAACATTATCATAAATAATTTTACTTGATGTGCAAATAATTCTCTCTGCTTAAATCAAGACATTTTGTTTTGGTACAACAGAAGAGACTTTGCAAAAGTAACTGAAGTGATTTGTCATGGTGAGTTTTTTTTCACCCTATCAGTCTTGTCCAGGAAAAGACATTAAATGTCATGAATTCCATCATTCAATCTCCAGTATAATATTTCACTTTTCTTCCTACTGAAGTTCAAAATGAGCATAGGATGTCAGGCACTTAGCACTGCATTGCAAAGGCATGAGGTCTTCAGACAGACTATTACAAGTTCACACCAGCACCACCATATGCTACGAGACAGAATGCACATAAATCTGCCAACACACATAATTCTCGTTTTCTGATTTAAGAGTACCTTTTAGAGAAACCACACATATTCCTTTCCTCCAGCATTATGACCCTGTTTATGGGTATACAAAATGCAATTAATCTGCAAGAGAATATAACAAACCAATGTATTTGAAACAGGGAGGACTTGATTTGCCCATGGACTTTCAAATCAATTTTCTGTATGTAATTTCATTGCCAGAGGAGTAAAAATACTTCCATGTAAACATATTAACATTTAGTAAAAGGATATTAAAAAATAACTAATCTCTAATTTTTTTTCTAATTTTGATGATTTATTTTAGGTGATTATGGAAGAAAAACATTTTAATAAAAAGCATTATTTTAGTAATAATTTTATCATCAGTCTAATAAGGAATATATCAACCAAAAAAAAGAAAAAAATCCTGTATACAGTGTGTGACAAAACCCTCTGTATATTTCCCAAATAGCATATGAGTTACTTCTGAAGGGAAAACACAGAACAAAAAACCAAAATCAAACAAGCACCAAAAAAAACAAACCAAAAACTCATAAAACCCAACCAAAAACCAACAAACAAACAAAAAACAAAACAGAAAAATAATTTTTAAAAAATAGTCTGCATGTATAATTTAAAAAAAAAAACCTGGTTTTTTTTCTTTCAGTTGTGTAGGCATATAAACTGAGACTGGCAAGCCACAGTGATATATATTATCAGAACTTTTCATAAGTAAAAAAATTTTATTGTCATAGTAGCTTGATGGTCTGCAATATCAAGAAAAGGAAATATCTTTTCTCATGTGTAAAAAGATGATCTTAAAAA
Organism: Alethe diademata; assembly: GCA_025584955.1. Lineage (NCBI taxonomy): Eukaryota > Metazoa > Chordata > Aves > Passeriformes > Muscicapidae > Alethe > Alethe diademata. The sequence continues at coordinate 72,595,058 of JANRMJ010000066.1, read as the reverse complement.
CAAGGCGAAAGAGCAAGACTGGATGCCCCAAGACTCTAAGAAGCTCATGGGTCATCAATGAAATGTAGGCTTCAGAGGTGTGCAAAAACTGCTGTTCAAGTAATGAGCAAAGCCCCAAAACAAAGAACAAATATCTCACCTACATAAAATATATTATGTATTGTAAATTAAGATATATCGTAGACTTGCAGACCAGTGAAAAAAAGCAAGATGTAAATCATTTTAGAAAACATTAAGCTGCCTCAAGCAGATATTAGAATGACAAGAAAAAAATATATATAATCCTACAAAGAGGGGGGGAAAAATAATTACCAGCTTCAAACTCCTCCCTTTCTTGAATTCTGGATCCCGACAACTCACTGCAACTCCACCCTGATGCATTTAGGATCAGAGATGCAACAAAAGCATGACCAAAAACTTAATGTAACCATTTTAAACATATTAATAACATCGTCTATTTAATATTAATTTGGACAGTAACTGTTGGTACAATTTCAGCTGGACTAATCATAATATCTTCGTTTCATCTTAGTTAAATCTGCTAGGATTTTAAGGCAATGAACAATACATTTCCTTGTTTTACATTTAATGCATGTCATCCTTTTTGTCTATAGCAAGATTTTGAGTTTAGCAGCTGTGGCAGGTAGGTTGTACAAAGGGATGTAATTTAAAGGCTACATAATGCTGTAACATGAAACACAATATACAAATGAAAAAATAGAGAAGATACAAGCATCCAGACAGCATAGCAGTTTTCCAGTCATTAATTAGTCCCTAGTTATGCAATGACACTCTGCAGAATAACTTTCTAAATTAACTCGGATAGTTAAAGTGACAAGATGATAAATCCAAACCATGTTGATGAATACATATTTTTGTATTTTCCATACATGTGTGTATTTGCCTTGGAAAACATTTACACATTCAAGAAGAAACAGCCCTTGACCTCACAGGTACAAATTCCAACAAGCAAAATAATGAACAACATTAATTAGGTGTTAGCGAAGCAATTAAAAAGGAAAAAAAAAAAAAGTAATATATTAATTGAACAAGATTACATAGAGGCAACAGGACAAAGATTTTTTTAAGTGACAAGTTGCCTTTTAAAGAAATACTGTGCTTGACAAAAAAAAAAAATTAAATTATTATGCAAATCATGTTTGCATACATGATGCTTGCCAGAAGTTCATTTAACCTCATTTCCTTTCCTCAGTCCTGGAATAAAAAGCACATAAGGGCAAATTAATACATTTTAACCTTCTGCTACAATTTTCTTGAAATTCACCTTTCACACTCCCTGTATGGACATCTTTTTTGCCTTTAATAACTTTAACCTTATGTGATCTTTTAGGACCTGATTTATCTCTTCTAAGCTACTAATAATAAAGATGGGAGTCATAGTGGCTTGTTACAGGGAACAAACCAGAAAGCTCCAGACCAGGATTTACAAAGAGATGCTTGTTGTCCCAGGAATTTAAGAAGTTTAACCTAAAGCTATTTGCACTACAATCTAGGCTAAAAGAGCAACAAAGGATGTCACCTGCAGCATGTTATCACTGTTGTAAGTGGTTTAATGGCAATGTGCCTGCACATTTCCATACCAGATATAGTAGAAAAAGTTACTTTCAAGGTCTTCTTCTCTTAATTGCTCATTGATTACTCACCATACTTTACAATGAGAACCCCTGAGTTTAATTGGAATCAATGGTGACAAATGGTGTCTGGTCCCAAACCCTTACTACTGACTTAATCGGAGAGATACACACTTCTAGATTTAGTTGTAAGTATTAAATGCTACCTCACAGGTTTTCCTATTGTGCTTTACAGCAACACTCAGTCCTTTACCATTTTGTTTGATATTTGGTCTGAACTGCTCAGAATGGCATCACCTCAAAATGTTTTGTTTATTTGGTCTCTAGCATTAAATTGTTCTTCTCATGTCTTTTAGAGCACTTATGCACCCTTCTACCTGAGAAGGTCGTTATCCTGTGTTCCACATGCACTTTTCAATCTTTATGTCAAAGCAAAGTAGTGATTATTTTCAGTGTTCAGCAAAAGCAACAGACTTCACCTAAACCAGTGGAAATAGGTTTCCATCATGCATGTCCATATTACCTTCTAGCTTAGGAAAGGTTAATATAAAATGTGCTGTAGTTTAAGCTGCAGGAGATCCAATTATGAGGAAAAAGCAGATTATTAGACTAGGTACATCTGTGTACATCACTAAGGCAAATACATTTTCAGACAGGTGTGCACTGAAGCAATTATATTCTAATTATATACCTGCAACATTTTTATCACACTTAATTTAACACATGACATAACCTATGCCAGAGGAATACCATTATGAAATTTTTAGTGCCATGTTACTACTAGGAAATAAGAAGCATTTCTGCAGTGTATGTACACAAGATTTTAGGCTTATTTTACACTCATCTAGGAAAAGTAGAAGATAAGTTTTGGAAGGATCATTGGAGCAAAGCAAAATAATACCAGTTAAAATCAGCAGGTTCTCAAATCATGTCAGGACTTTTAAATCTATCTTTTTAAACTATAATAAATGATAGATTTATGAGTTTAAGCTATATCCAATATCTGATCCTCTGAAAATGATGTCATATCAAAAAATCTTCATTAGTACAAAACAGAAAGCTAACATACAGCAGTACTTTAGCTTAATAAACAATGACTTTGAAAGACCCTTCTCAGCTTAATAGTTCATTTATATTGATTATGCCAGGATTTTCTCTTTAGCCACTTTAACTCAGATAGTCAATATAAAATTTTGGCTGTTATACTTTATTGCTTTAAATTATTCAGGAAAGGAAGTACAAGGGCAGACAGATAAGGTCCTTCTGTTCTTGCTCTAAGTAACATAGTCTATTGTCTTCCCCTCTGCTCTACTTTCTTTCATCCCCTCCAATTTTCATTTTGACGCTTTAATTGATCGCAGTCTGATTTCAATATTTAGTCCTTTTTTCCCAATGTCCTATAAACCAAATCATTAGAAAAAGTGTGATACTCTTCCAGGTAGAAGAGTGACAAAGCAATGCGGAATACATAAAGATATCTTGGAATCTGCAATCTAGTTTTGGTCATCTGCATTAGTCAAAATGAGGTTTGGATCTTTTCAATATAGTAAGTACCTCAGAGCTAAGAAAGTTGCAGGTATGTAATATTGTTACATGTAGAAAAATATATTTAAAAAATACTACAGCTATTTCTAAAATGTCATTATTATTTTTATAATGCCATAAATTTGCATTGGTAGGAAATTTAGGATACCTGCTTTAGATGCAGTGTAAATGCAGACGCTTTTCTTGTTCACTGACAAAACTTTCAAATTATTAATGCATGTGCATAAGCCCCTGAATTACCCTTTTAAGGTACTTTTTTGAATGTGTCTGTATTATGGTTCCTACAAGGGTCAGGGAGCATGCATCAATACCAGTCAAACAAAAAGGAAAGTCTTAATCATTGCTTTACCTGCTCTGATAATGAAGATCAAAAGGTCTTTACAAACTTCATAACAGAGTTCCCAAGTCAAGCCCAGCTGACCACTAGGCTGAAAAGCTGTGGCAGAAATAAAACTTCTATGTTTAGATTATTCATTTGATTGAATAAAGCTTATTCCCATTTCATCCTGGGAAAATGTAATCTGGTCCTCAGTGTATCTTCTCCTGGAACATGTGGGATACTTAGAATCTCTAAAATTACAAGAAGAAAGTTAGGGAATGTAAAGTCAAAGTAAAATGAAGTAAAATGTTCCCTCTGTTTCACTTCATCCACTTAAGAGGAAGAATATGCTGTTTCTTACCACATGTCATTTTGATGTGTTCCCAGGTTGTTACCTCTGTTCTATGTTGAGACAAGTTATTCAACTGAGTAATTGTCTGTGATTTACAAACAGGCACATCTCCTGCACAAAGTTTAGAATATCCAAACTCTTTATGTCATAGTGCCCTGACAAAAAAAGCAACTAAAGTATCAGTTTTTTAGAGCAGGAACTTAAAATTATCATTTAACACTTGTTAAATAAAACTTGCAATACAATGAAGTAAATTCTTTTCTGGAAGAATTTTTGGACAGAGATCATTACCTTAATTACTGATGCAATTCCTAATAAGGGAATTCTAGCATTCTGAGTAATTTTAAATTACAAATTACATATAAACATTAAATCTTGCAGCTTGGTATTTTGAATTCTATGGCATACATCAAGATATTTTAACACAGCTATTTAACTGAGCATGGGGCTAAGAGCCTGAAAACTTGGCTTATCACAGTAGAAAGGTCTATACACTGAAACAAGAATTTGTGTGAGTTTTTAAACTTTTTTTAACCTTATGAAACTCAACAGTACCTATAATTTGCAGTAGTCTTTGAAGTTAAGCTCTGTAGGGTGTCTTCTTTATCTTGAAAGACACAGAGCTTAAAAAGTTCTTGGTGCACAGGGGAAGATGGGGATTGTGATGGACAGTCTTGTAGCAACTTTTTTTTTTTTTTTAAATAAGTCTGTTGCTGTGGCAGGAACTCACAACATCAAGGTAGATAACTTTGATCAAATTCATATAGCCTAAATTTCACAAGAACACAAAACCCAAAGTATTATTCTCCAGTTTAGGGGTCAGTATATTTAACCATATCCAATGCTTAAGCATTCCATTCATCATCCAGTGAAAAAAAAAGAACATGCGTAATAAATAAACATCCATACTGAATCATACCTTCCTACTGAAACCATGACTGTCTTGCTGGCAGAATCATTAATGGATTAGAAAAAAAAAGTGTTCATACTTTCTTAAAAAGAAGAGACAAATGATAGCTAAATGGTAGTGACATGTATGAATGTGAAGAATGTATCTTGTCCTAGAAATTTTTCTATGGATTGGGCAAAACATTTACAGTACTACAAAATTATGATATCCTTTTAGTACTTAGGCAACTCCCTGAAAATGGGCTGATTTTACTCTCTGACAGGCTGTTTTTTTGGGCAAATCAGACAGGCTTGCTACCACCTCCACCTCTCCTAAAAAGGAATTGAATCTGTAAAAAACTGCTATATTTTTCCAGCAATGAGGCCACAGCTTGAGTGCTGTCTCCAGTTCTGGGCACCTCATGACAAGAAAGACATTGAGGGGCTGCAGATTATCCAGAGAAGGGCAATGGAGCTGGGGCAGGGTTTGGAGCACAGTTCCCATGAGAAGCAGCTGAGGGAGCTGGGGCTGTTCAGTCTAGAAAGAGGAGGCTGAGGGGTGAACTTACTGTTTTCTATAACCACCAGAAAGGAGGTTGTAGCCAGGTGGGCCTCTTCTCCCAGGCAACAAGGGGAAACAGCCTCAAGCTTTGCCAGGAGAGGTTCAGGCTGGGCATTGCGAGGAATTTCTTCACTGAAGTAGCTAACAGCCATTGGAATGGGCTTCCCAGGGAAGTGGAGGAGTGTTGCCTGGAAGAGTTCAGGAAATAACTGGACGTGGCACAGTGGTTAGATGACATGGTGGTGTTTGGTTGAAGGTTGGACTTGATCTTGGAGGTCTTTTCCAACCTTAATGATTCTATGAGCACTATCACCAATTTCAGGTGTCACAACTAAAGTCAGACAATACAGTATATTCAGCACCACTGAATGAATACTCATTATTCCCAGAGGAGAAGTTAAGTTTAAAACTAAATTCAGTATGTCAGCTTGCACAGCACAGAAAGCACACTGTTTATTTCCAAAGTAAAGTAAACGTCTGTAATACAGGAGTAACTCACATTTGTGGCAGCTGTCACACGTGTACCATAGTTTATAAAGTGTTATTTTTCCCATTTCTAGTCACTAGTCTTCATATATTTGAATGACAACACTCTAGACATTTAAACCTGGGACAAAGCTTCTAATTTAAAATAAAGAACTTGTACTCTATACTCTATTATTTAAACAACAAAGAATAAAAACTGGTTACAAACATGAGAAAATTATGACAAAAACTTCAACCTCCTGGTATGCCACATATAATTTTCAAAAGGCAGAATGCACAGAGAAAAAGTAATATTCAAAGAGATGAGAAACCATGTAGCAGTAACACTAATTAAAACACATGTACCAAAAAAAAAAAAAAAAGCTTTTTCAAATCTGGAACAATAATCTCTTATCTGTCTTCTTCTCATTTTCGAAGCCCTTCAGGCAGTTCTAGTGACAGGAAACACGGTCCATATGTATGTTCTGATATCACATTTATAGAATTTCAGGAATAGCAGCTTCAAAGTTATTATATCTCTAAATTACTTTCTGGTAATACAAAATTGAGCAATCTATAAAGGCAATATGATTATATACATATATAATTAGAAAAAAATATCAAGTCATGGTCTCAAAGTTTTTATTTTAACAAGAAACATAGCTTCAGGATAATGATATTTTCCACCATGAGAAACCAAAAAAGGCAAGTTAGGTTAATTGTTTTCCGTGATAAGTTGGTTATTACCCAATAACTTTAGTGATTCTAATGGAATTTGGTTAAAGTCAGAAAACCTGAGGCTGACTAGTCAGGCTTGACTTTCCCTGCTAAAAAGGTTCCTTCATCAATAATATTTTAGGGAAAGAAAAGGAACTAAAATACTTTTAATGAAAAAGTTGTTTTGCATCTCTTTAAGACCCTTGATGCTAATTGGATAAACAAGATAGCATGGTGAACTCAACCTCTTTTTGGTGCAATTTGGGACCCAGTCAGGTCTCTGAGGCAAATCATATGCCTGATTGAGTAATTTCAATGTGGAGCCCCCCAGGGCTCATTCTGTCCATTCTGTCTGAGACTTTAGATTTGCCTTATCTCATCTGAAAAGTACTTTGCCCCCAAAACATATGGACATCACAAAGGCTGCCCAATGTTGAAGACATCTCTGAGATGTCTTGAAGGATCTGAAAGACCTTGCTCCTCCCATAAATCCTCCGTGGGTGTCCCCTTCCATGTAGTTCTGAAAAGAACAAGAGAAGGTGGTTCCACAGCACAGAAATGCTCAAAGAAAAAGCTATTACATCTCAATTATCTTATTTATAGAAATTTATCTTACAGTGAAATGGAAAATACATAAGAAATATGTATCGTCCCAGTCCTGAATTGTGCCTTGACTTTCACCCTTTGGTATATGCTGTATCTATGCCTTTGCAGAATAGTTTGGTTATAACCAAACTATATCTTCCTGCAAACTTCGTATTTTTTTAAGTGTAAAATGATTGATTATTATGCAGCTACTATTTTATGAATTCATTTGAATTAATCATATTTTTAGAGGAAAAAAAATAGAATAATTAGAAAGAAGCCCCTAATTCAGTGGTTTAAACTTTGGTATATAGAGAGTAATGTTACCATACAACATAATCACAAGCAGTATTTTGTGCATAATTCAATAGTTTTCCTAGTTTAGGAGCTAAAATAAAAAGTATTGAATGGAAACATAATTTCCAGTTTCCCTTTTGGGATCTCTGTGTTCAATTATTGATAATCAAAATAGTGATTAAATCACTTTCAAAACTAATTATTTCTAAATTATCCATTAGCTGTTCTAACTTTTTTAATTAAAGTAAACAGCAAGCAGCTGTTCCTCCACAGTCACTACCTGCTTCTTGTAACTGAAGCTCTTCCATTTTCTATCTTGATGGAAATTAAAATACTCTTTTGCTAATTCTATCCAATTATTTTTACCCTCTAGTACATAGAACTCCATTAAATTTCAAGCATCTTTGAAGGCAAATGAAGGTGAACACAGAATGAGGGTGAGCATATATTTAACAAAAAAAAAGTTAATAAAATCTGAAATTATGTTGACAGAATCAGAGTATTTATTATGGAGATATAAAATTTAAAATTTAGAATGTCTCCATTAGGTTAAAGCAAAAAAAAAAGAAGACAGGTCTCTAAAATAAACCACATCTGCTGTTCAGATGTATAAACAAGTTTTCATTCTTATTTCTTTGGAGAGTTCATTATGACTGTAGAAAGAAGGGAGAAAGAAATTTCTTACAACCCTTAGAGGTTTTGAGAAGATCCCATGGAGAAAGGTATGATATATTTTTTATAAACTTTGTGAATTTTAATGAGAAAATTTAAAGCTTTGAAACAATATTTCATTGAGATAAAAATAAATGGTGCTAAATTCTACCCCTTTGTAAACAGCAGATGAGAATCTTTTTCTTGTCTTGGAATCACCTCCTTCTATTTTGAAAGAATAGGCATGTACTTTTTAAAAAATTTATTTCAGAAATTATTCTTGTTCTTTAAGATTTTCTGGCTCTTTTTTTCCTTAGCATTTTAAGCATTGTTTTATTTTCTTTGCACAGTTCTGTCCAGAGCTTTTGCTGGTTTTTTGGGGGGGGACAGAGGGTGAGGGGAAGAGGGATAGGTTTTTCCTTTGGTCTGGGCTTCTTTTTGAGTGCTAGAACAGATTGGAGACTGTTGGAGATATGGATGGAGATATGGAGACAGGCAGAATAAGCAGAGAGAGTCCAAAACAATTCCACTGAGAGTCTGGATGTGTATATCCCTTCCTCAGTTCTTAAGAATATATATGCTGTCAGATGTTCATGCAGTGTTCACTTAAAATATTGTAGACATGATTTCAACAGTAGTGACAATTATTTCTTAAAATTTCAGAGAATGTGGAAAAAATGCCCTGTTGCCTAAAAGTAGCATTTTCTGCTGACATTAGAATGAATCTTTATTCATAGAGAATACAGGATTCAAAAATAAAACCTTCACATCAGAAATAACTTCAGGAAAAAATGTTATACAGTTATAGCATTGAACTTCTTTTTCCTCCCTATCCTATCACCAAGGATTTCTCAGTCTCTTTCATCCCTAGGATTCATATTTCTATACTGTAAGCATTGAGTGCTGGGAGAAGCACAAATACTCTGCTCTGAATAAAAAATGCATGGCCATTTTATGGATCTAAGGAAATATGAATTATTTTCTCTGCCACCCTCCTGCTCTCCCCACCAAGTTTCAATCACCAGACTTCCCTGTCCTCTCCCTTTTCTGCATGTGTGCTGCCTTGTTGACATTCAATCACATCTAAACGATAAACAAATGGCTATCATACTAAATCCCACCTACACCACACATTCAAAGTTGGTTTTACTCAGGGTTTGTACTTGCAAAATTTTAGATGGGTCTGAGTACTGTGTGGAATCCTGCATCTCAGGCCACTATGCCAAACTGGTATGTGACCTCAGTATTTTTTGAAAAGCAAGTTTAGAAAGCTCTTTTGAAGCTGTTAATTGCTGTTTTCCAAAACCAGGAGAACAGATAATAACTCATTAGCTGGGGTCATACTAAGGTGAGCTAAAACAACAATTCTTACCAGCTGATATTGCTACTCCTGCTGCAGTTCTGGCTCTCATTTCTGATTCTCCCAAGAGCAGGAAAGCACAAGATTTTTGGGGAAAAGTGCTGTTATTTCTCACGTCTCCAAGGAAATCAAAGCACAGATGCAGTGGCACCTACCACTCACCCCTGCTCCTGAGAGAAAAATCCTTTCCAGGACAATACCTTCAAAAAGTCTGAATATACATCAACACTCAAGCATTCTAGCTACAGTTTAAGCACACAACCCATTAATGCAAGTGAGGTTTCCTAAATTCTGACTTTACTGACTGGTAAAAAAGGTAAAGGGGTTGTGATGTTGGCAATGACTCCTGTCAGGGCTTCATTAAAATTATATAGCCTACTTCTTTCTCTTTTGCTGGTCAAGAGAAGAAATAAATCAATGTTTCTCTGCTTTCACTATAATGACACCACACAAAATAGATGGATAGTAGAAAGTGCCATCAAATTCCCCCTGTCACAAAGGCTCAAGGAGTAACATGAAGAGCAAAACACAGGAAACCCCTAATGCACCTAAATATATTCCCATGTGGAAAGAACAAGGATAAAAGGCTGTGGTCCACTGAACAGGACACTGATCAAGGAATAGAAGACTTTTGATTCCCTTTCTAGCTTCACTGCAAATCCAGTCTGCACTCATATTCTGTGACCTTAATGCCTCGTGACTCAGAATTCCCATATGGGCAATAACTGCGAATGCCTTTTACAGATAGATTCTGTTGCATCAGATTGAAATCCAAAATTTTTACACCCATTTGTTTAAAGCTAGGTTTTCTTCTAAGATTTAAAGTGAGCAGCATTTACTAAGAAAGAAATGCCTTTCAGCTTTTACTGTCATTTGCAGGAACAGGTCAGTCTCCACCAAACATTGTGCATCACTCAATCAGCAATATGCAAAATTAGGAGGCAAGGTTTACCTATCCAAACATGAAGATTTCATTTCAGCCCCTATGATCTTAAACAGAAAAACTATAGGGGTTTTTTCCCCATTTTTCTTTAAAATGTTAAATAATAGTATTGCAAATTTGGATCAAGTGAAATCAATTAATCTTTTAACTTATATCATTGATGTTCAATAGCACATCACAATCTCCAGAAATTTTTCACTAAACTTACAATATCTCTTCTAGATTTGCTACAAGTGTAGTGAAAAATCACTTTTTATATATTGTTGAATAAAATGATTCAGTTTAATGTTTACTGGAATCATGGGTTCTATTAAACACAAAAATCATGTAAGTGAGTTCAACTATCCAAACGAAATCTTGGATTTTTTTTAATCAAATCCCTTGTAATGCATCTATGAACACTTCATTGTTCTCATTTGCAATAGTAATATGTATTAAGGCTGCTGTTTTGTCCTCTTTAAACATTTAAATTACAGCAAGTGCATTAGCAAGTAACATATTGACCTTTAAAAGCTTTAAGGAATACCATTGCTTTTAACATGTACTCTTCTATATTTTTTAATGAAGCATAATTTGAAGTAAGTGCATGATGTCTACTGTAAAGCATGACAGCAATCATTTTCCAAGAACATGCGGATCACTTAATTTATAACTTGCTCTAAAACCCATGTGCTGATTTCTAGTGCTTGAAAAACACACACAAGGAACAGAAAAGACCTGCATTTTGGCACAAAAAAGTATAGTAATAGGTTTTAGTTCTTCTGATGAGGTCTGTCATCTTGCAAGCACCAATTTCTAACTACTAATCACATAAATAATAAAATATTTTATGCATATACAGAAAAATACTAAGATATCCAAGCTGGGGAGGGGGTGGGAAACAAAAATCATGAGTGGTTCTAAATTGATTGCACATAGAGATTTCAAATCAATATTTCCAATAATTTATACTATTTATAAAATAATGCACAAGCAAGCATATGAAAAAAAATGAGTTTTCTGATGGTGATAGCTGTGCTGATAATTCAAGTCTCGTCATTAAGTGTTGAAAGAATACAATTTATGTTAAATCTTTAAAAACAGAGTGAAATGTAGAAATAGATTAATGGCCTTGTGTACAAAAGCTTTAACTTAATGGAAAAGAAACAAAAGTATTGATCTTACTGTTTTCTCAACTCAATCTTCTTTCTCACAGTCAAAGTCTCACTTTAATAAATTCATCTGGATGATAAAAGTGCTGATTTTATTCCAGGCTGTTACTTTAGATACTTGTCTGCTTAGTGACAGTGTACAGCACCTAAGAACATTAAGGCTATCAAGAAACTCCATTACCTGACCCAGGGACAGAAATTATGCCTTACACAGAGAAATGCCTAATGTTTCAGTGTACTCTTACTGCAAGGGAAGATTAATAAACATCATCACACAGAGAAGCTGTAGCTTCCACCCTGAAGGATTTTGTTTTATATATAGATCAAATCTATAGGTTGGGTTGCCAGCAACTTCTTCTGAAAGCAAGCACAGCAAAGACCCTATGAATCTTTAATGCCCACAAATTATTAGAATACAAATTAGAGTAAGTTATCTTCTAAAGGGACAAAGTTTGACTCTCCTAGTTGAGAAAGGTAAACAAAGGATTTGAAAACAAATTTTTCCTGGCCTGTTTGAAAGTTTAGAATCAGTCCTTATCCTAGGAAATTTCAGTGGCTTTTAATATTGTATTAAACACTGTCTGTCCATTTGCTTTCCATGCCTTCATAGTTCCCTTCCAAGCCTCTGAGACCTGTGTTCATTTCCTGTTCAACAATCCCTCTCTCCAAGATCCCCATTTCTCTCATTTCTTTTTGGCCAATCTGCCTTTCAAAAGGTTCTTTCAGGTGAGTAGTGAGCAGTGCCATTTGTTCTCATTTCTGTCCATGAACTTGCAGGCAGTCTTTGAGTCAGAGCCATGTTAATTCTTTTCTGTATCATTCAATTTTGACTTTTTTTTTTTTTTTTTTGATATACACTACTTTCCTCGGCTGTAGATAGTATGAATTTCTTGTTTTTCTCAGTCTTCAGAAGAATTGTAGTTTTTCATGACAGAAGGATTCAGCATTTACTTAAATACATAGATTTATCCACAAATACCACTGGTAACAGATATTTCAGTGAGCTTTTTTTAAAAATTAAAATCTGTTTGACCTGATAAGACGTTCTTTTATCTTGGATAGATTCAGCAAAACAATTTTCTTCTTTATCAAGCATATTCCTAAATTTTTGGGAAAGCCTGTTGGATATTTCTTCCTTTTGCTTTTGAAATGAAGCAAAAAGTCACATATTCATTTAATAGTTGAAACGTTAAACAATATCTGAAACAATCTCCAAGTGCACAAGAAAAAAATTTATACAATTTTCAGATAGTGCTTTGCATTGTCAGAACATCTTCTAATCATGTAATGAAAAACTGTTTAATAATACATATCTCTACCTCAGATGGACTTACTGAATATTATTAGTATTTCGGTAGTGTTCTGAGGATGTGAGAGGCTCTCTAAAGGACAACTATTACTGTTATAGATGATAGCTGTAGCACAGGGACTTACAAGACACAGGGGACTAATACTGCCTAAAAGATAACCCTCCAAAGAAATATTTCAAAACAATCATCAGCTTTTATTGGTTGTTTGAGTGATTTTCACTCTGAGGGACTAACTTCAGTTCTATATGATAATACCAGTAGATGTGTTAAATTTAGCCATTTTAACCAGCCACTGAAATTATTTATGTCTCTCATTTTTATATAGTCCAAGCCATTCCTCAGTTAAAATGTGCAATGAATGAAAAAGTCTATGCTGCAGTGATCAAATCCAGTTTTCAAAGACTTTAGAAGTCAATTTATTCAGATAGAAGCCTACATATGTTATGAATTTATTTTATCACGTAGATATTTAAAGATATTATATAACAGTATTTTTAATTAATATTAATCATGCATCTCAAACATTTACTGAAAGGAGATAATGAATAGGATGACAGAGCATTTATAGAGAAACAGAATACAGGTTAAACCAGGAGAGGAAAGGAGCTATGCATTAAATCATGTTAGGTGTATATCATCCACATCAACAAGGAAACCAGAAACCAAGCATACTGAAACCCATGACAATATAGATAAAGGAAAATATTTTGCCTAAACACCCATGATGTTAACAATGAGAACAATTTGCTAAGAAGTCAGAGACAATATTAATGAAAGATTTGGCTGGCATATGCAGACTCCAAAACAGTTATACTGGAGGTGACATTTATGTCTCCTATTTATGACTCCTTGAAGAGATTAATGAGGGAACACACTAGAACAGAGATTTGTCTTCAGTTTGGCATAAGATTTGGTACAGAATGTGACACTTGAAGATTGTAATATACTCAAATTTCATATCATCTAACAAATTTAAAAGTAAAGAAATGCACTATAATAATATTTAAACTTTTGGAGAAGAATTATAACAATTAAATTTATTTTAAAAGTATTTTAAACAATTGGCTAAAAGAGGAAAATGTGATTGTATAGAAACTGTTCAAATGCACTCATTTAGAAGCTGGTAGTAAAAGAATATGAAGATATGAATACAGTCTTTAAAGAGTAAGTGGATAGATTATTAAAAGAAAAGCTGACGGAAAGAATTGCCTATGATAATAGCTGACTGGGAAATAATGAATCAGACAAAAGTGTATGTCAATAAATTCATAACAAAACAAACTGAAAAAGGGATGAAAAAAAAAAAGCAAAATACCAAAACCTACTTAGCTATATATTGCTAAGGAAATGGGCCACAGAGACAGTCTTACCAAAAAATGTAACTTGTCATTTAAGAGAGATCAGCAAGTCAAATAGCATGTTAGAAAGAAATAAAGAACAAAACAAAAAACTAGTTTAACAACTCTCCTGCTGGAGGGGAGATTCCTGGTGGGAGATATGATAAATTATTATAAAATAATGAATCATATAAATCTGAAATACCTACTTTCCATTTTCTCACAGTGCAAGATCAAAAAAAAAATCTGAAAATTATCAGACAGCAAGCTAGAGGTTCTTTAAGTAAAAATTAAAGAATTTTCATCTAACCTATGCAACATGCAATTGAAATGTAGAACTACACTAATATACAAACTTACATAAGTCAATGGTATAAAAGAAAAGGTAGAAATCAATTCAAAAAAGTTAAATTGACAAATCCATTGTGAAAAGCCTGTGAAGACAATCTCTAGTACACAGCTGACTACTGGAAGCAAGCTAGATGTTCTAGGGAACTCGGAATAAGTTTAATCAATTCAGGTACTTAATAGGTAACTGGAAAAAAGACAATATTGCTGAAAAAGACTTTTTTGTTCATCCTAGTGCCGAAAAGAGTGAAGAATATCAAACTAATTCACAGGCCTGATCCTTGAGCAGATGACATTTCCTCAAACTCTTCTTAAGTTCTGGAGAGAAGATGGATGTCACCAGTTTGCTGCTCCTCCAGATGGATCATACATGTTTTTTACAAAATTCACAACTCAGATGTGCAAAATATAATTTTCCCCAGCAGTTAAAATAATTGCAAAACTTGGCAGCAGTACAAGCATTTTCTTCTGAACTTATTTTCTACTAAATTAGTACAAAACAACATGTGCACTAAACAGTAGCACAGCTGTAGTACTAATAACAGGGCAAAACCTGGCATACAATTTTTCACTGTAACAAAAAAATGGGAATCAAGTAACACAAATGCTGTCCCCACGTTAATTAAACACTGGAGGATTGTAGTTTTAGTAATAAACAGCACAGCATCCTATGCAAAACAGGTGGAATCAACTTGTTACACCATAGTCATTGATTCATAAACAAAACCAAAACAAAACGAAACAAAAAAAAAACCCCACAAAACAAAAAAAACCCCAAGCTATAGAATACCTTATTTGGGTCTACTTTATATCACAATGCATGTGAGACTAAAGGAAACTGTAAGGTCTTTCTTAAGTCAATGGCTTATAAAATCATTATGAACTCTGCTATTAAATAGATTTTTTGCTGTTGGGTATTGAAGCTTTTAAGGAGACTATGGCTTTCTTAACGTATTTGATTTTACTGAAGTCTTATGAAATACTGTATGAAATAACAGTAATTGTAGATTTGGATGATAGTTTCCTTAGCAAACTACAGTTACAATTTCAAAAGAGGTATTCAGATTTATCTTGCAGAAAATTAGAGACAATGTGATACTGTACTTTCCACCTTTCAAGCTGTCAGAGAAAATACCATGTTAGAGAAATCTAAATACCACACAGAGAAAATATGCGTATTCCTCATTTATGTGATCTATTTATTCCCTTTATTATTATACCACTACAATCATTCCATTAGTTTCTTTATTATCCAGTTTTCTACCATATCATGGGTTTGCATATATTTGGAAAAATTTGTAACGGGTTATGTTGCTATTCATCAGGAGAGCCTGTTGTAACAAAATCAATGCAAAAAAAATTTGAAGACTTGTAACTATTTATTAATTAACGATGCGTTTCTCTGAAGATAATTAAGACAGAAAAGTTCAGTTCTCATTTTCCTCTTTTCCTCCTATAATATTGTTTTTGTCTTTCTTGCATCAGAAATCCTAACTAATAGACTGTCACCCCTGAATACATTGTTAAGTTCCTTATTCATTTTAGTCTTCGTTATTTTCTTGCTGCTTCTCAACCACTGATCCTCCTAAAGTAATTATTTCCATGTTTTGTTTGAATTTTTTAGCTGGCCATGTGTGTCACATGCTTTCAAGAAGCTCTTTTGTGTGGCAACGTCTAAGCAGTATGATCACACAGCTGCAGTCTTTCCCAGACTTGAAGCACATTTACCCAAAAAACACCATCCTTCAGCCCCAGAACAGCGGTGTCTCAGCTGACAATTCACATAACCCACTTCTTTACCCTCCTCCAAGTTCTCTGCTCCAGTCTGCTTCTGTCGAACCTTTGCAAATTGCCATCCATGTCCACCCATTTTTGCAGTTGCCCGTTTTTCTCTCACCTTTCAGGTTCCAACCTCATCTCCTTTTCTGAAGATTAAAAAAACATAGGCACAACAAATAGTTGCTGAAATTCTGCCTAGGTGCCAACCAAAAAAAACAGATGTGAGAGCTTCACAAATAATGATGCCTAGTTTATTTATTTATTTGTAACTTGCATTGTACTGTATATATTTTATTTAGTTTTAGAAGATGCTGTTAAATCATAGAGGTTTGTTGTGCTGCGTGTGATTATGACCATTTGTGAACACCATCTGGAATTCAATGAAAAGTAGTAGAGATATCCAAAAATATTCAAGAATGCATATATTCAAAACATAAACAACCTGCAACATAAGAGGGAAAAAAATTGCCACTATTAATGCTGGCAGGAAGCTGTCACTGTCAAGCCACATTAGAATTTATCCAATAGTTTGAAAGTGGATTGTCAAGAGCATGGTGAAACACACAAAACAGATAAAAACCACTTTACCAGTAGCAACTGAAAGGAAAGTACTTTTCTGCAAAGCAGTACAAGGCATGCAAAGATTTATTTGCAAACTCTCATTTTAAGTGTAGGAGTGAAGTGGATTTTTTCTTTTAGATTATCTTTTCCTAGTCTATTAAAACATTATTTGGCCATGGAACCCTCCCTCCCTTTTTAATGTAAATAATATCAGGAAAAATGGGCAGTGCACCTTAAAGCTTTAGCCTAAATTACTTTGAGGTCTGTATGTCTAAAACACATTTGTAATTTATAAGAAAAAATATTTATTGGCTATTAGGGATAGGAAGCAACACACAAAAGCCATAAAACCACATAAAAACACTCCTCTTTCTTAGTTATTTGTCCAAAAGATTTGTGGATTCTACTATGCTAAGGATGTTGTATGAAACTACTCCTAATTCACATACTATTTTAAAATAAGAACAACAAAACATTAATTTATTGTGCATTCATTTATTATCATGACAGAAAAGAGCAACGTGATACATCTCCTCTGGTATTTAAAAGTTATATGAAGTAGATTTGCTATACTGTAAAAGCGATTTACTGTCCTGCTGGGTAAAATACACTATAATAAACTCATACAAAAAACCAGAAGAGTTGAACTTCCCTACTTTTGGAGATGGAATTTCTCAGCATGGAAAACAGGTTACTGGAACAATCTAATTTTATATATTTTCTCCTAACTTCTTAGTGACTGAAAATTTAATTTATTGTACTTTTCTTACAATTCTTTCTTGATACTTTTGAATATTGCTCTATGTGGCTGTATGTACCACATACTAGTCCTCCAAGAAAAAGAACAACTTCTTTGTGGGACTACTGGCTGAATGAAGATTATCAAATTCAGAACAATAAGTAGAACAGAAAAATACAACCCTGCTGATGGTAAATGAGAGAAGAGAACTATTTCTCTTTCCTTATTAAAGTATGAAATATATTTCTAAGGATGTCATAGCCCTCAGCATTATACAGAGAAATTGTGTAAAAACCTAGTCCTGATGCAGAACAAGAGTGACACTCATTTTTGCCTTTCACATGAAAGAATGCAAATTGAGTGCTCTAGAAACAATATATATTTGAACCTATAGTTTTCACCTTTAAAGTAAACACAGAAGGACCCAAAAGAAACTGTCACTACTATTAGCCTGCTGGAGAACCAAATATTTTCCAGTCTGATCACCATCAAAGTGACATTAATATGGTTTCATGTCACATAACAAAAAGCAAAAGCAACTTTTACAGTTTGTTAAGGAAGAATGCAAGACTAGACTAAATAGCCATCAATACTGAAGAAAATTATTTAATATTACGCTGGATCACTGCCTCTGAACAGAAGTTAAAATGCAAGAGTGGTACATTAAAAACATTCAGAATATGTCTTCCTGTCATGTCAGTACTCTTCAAGCATCTGCTGGCCCTGGTTGTTGTGTATATTTGTTTGTTTGTTTGTTTGTTTGTTGTTGTTGTTGTTATGTTGAAGGAATACAACTTAGGAATGATATGAGACAGTCCAAAAGAAGCAAATAGAAATGATAATTGGTATACATATCTTGATCTACAACATACACAATAATCTTTTAAGGATGTAAGAGGAGAAGAAAATTCATCCATATTTGTGTAGTCTGAAGACAAAATAAAAAGCCACAAAGTAAAATTCCAGAAACGGAGATTTAAATTAGAAATCATGAGAATATATTGAAAAGTGAGGACAGTAAAGTACAAGAACAGGTTGCTTAGGAAGGCTGGGCAATCTGTTACAGGAAATCTCTTACAACCAGCCTTTAAGAGTGACACAATTACAGAATATTCTATCCTCATGCAGAAAATGTATCCAAGGACAAGATAACAATTTTTACTGCTATTTATCACTCCAGTGATCAAATGTACCTGTAAATATATCCCTAACAGATTTATTTTCCCTGAGAAAAAATGCCACTGGAAAAAATTGTTTTCAGTTAACATAATGTATCTAGTTTTTATGCTTAGAGCTCACACTAGACATAAACAGAGAAGATTTAGGAATGATTCACAAGAATGATCAAAGCCATGTGAGGCATTTATTCTAGAGGTATAAATTTAATTTTGCTTATCAAACAAAAGAACAAAGAGTGACTTAGTCTCTCTATCACTATAAGAATGTAAATTTCAAAAGTATTGGGATTTTCAAAGCAGCAGACTAGGATATAAGGCACTGTAACAGCTAATGAACAAGAGTACAAATTTTTAACAATTAACCATCAAAAGAATTTACCAAGAACTATAACAGGACATATACATTTATAAAAACAGATATGAAAATTATGCTCATGTTTAACTATAAATTTAGACTCAGAACAAGAATTTTGTATTTACCTATTGACATATAAACTTTTATTCAATGTCACAGGTGCAACACCAGCAGGCAGGAGCTGAGATGCTGAAGTGTTCAAAGTACCTGGTGAACTGTGAATACAGAAAGAAACGTGACACACTGTATAGTTAACTTTATCCAGAAAGTGCCCCTGGATTTCAAGAAGGCAGAAGTGTCTACATCACCCTTGAAAGGGGGGACTGAAGCCTTGCAGTCCATGCAGAAGGTAGAAAACACTAGGGAGGCAATGCAAGTGGAACTCAGTTGTGTAAACACACTCAGCCTTGTGATGTCTTCTTGTTCAGTATGTCTCATTCTAAGACAGATGTTTTACCAGAAGGAGGCAGTGAGAATGTGTTGTGATGGACCAAAATCTTAAAAACATTTCCTTAAAGAAGGATAAAAAATAAGTAACAAGTAAATGAGTAATTATGGATCCACTGCCCAGTGAGGTCACTGAAGGTCCAAAGTTTGAATTTAGTCATCTCCTGAAGAAGTCTGTAGTTGTGTTGAAAATTCCAGCTCCAAATATATGGGAGTTTTATGATGATTTAGCGGATCTTAGATGGCACTGAGTGTCTTTGTTTAGGTAACATCACAAGGTTGAGTGCTAATAATTAATTTTTAAAATCTTTTGGTGATATTTTTGTCGCAGATGTGGTGGAGGTAAATTAAGCTAGTACAGAAAATATCTAAACCACTTTCCAAAAACTGAATGGCTCAGGACTTGAAATAAATATGTTCTGCTTCAGACTAAAAACAGGAGCAATGAAGGAAAATACTGACAGAAAATACATGTTTGTATAACATATTTATTTTAATTTCAGTGGTATGCACAGGCTATAATCAAGGATTAAACCGACTAATTTAACATAGTTTGCATGTACAGAACATAAAGATCATTCCTGCTCTGTAAAGTTCTCACTGTCCATCAGGCTTTTTTAATATTTACAATGAATTATAAATAAAGAAATAGAAGGGCTTTTTCTTTGTGTTATTTTCTAACGCACTATTATGTAACTTAGTTCCCAGCACATTGCTAACCACTCATAAAAGAAGATGGTCAGAATGTGTACTTGATCCATGATTCCAATAGGCATACAAAGAATCAATCACTATGTATACAATATAACGTTTCATATGTAATTTTTTACATATTTTGCTATTTTCTTTTTTTCAGTATCAACTGGAGACTAGGTCACTTTAAACCCCACTAAGAAAAGCAAATATTGTGAATTACTATTTGCCTTTCTTCTCCTCATCCATTTTTCAAGGGAGGTTGAGGCAAACAGTTGTTTCCAAGCATTTGCTGCTTTTACTCACAAATTAACACAACAGAATTCTAGAAGGCCATCAAAATATCAAGGTTAACTTTCAGAAGGCAGCAACTGAAATGCATCAGTGCTAACTTTAAACTATTCCTTTTATCTTCCTCTTTGTGCTGCATTGTTTTTGCTTCACATGATACCATAGTGCAAGATAGGTTATAAATTATTATCTTCGATGCAGTGATTTTTGTGCTAGTTAAATGAGTTAAACCTGCTTTGCAGGTGTTTTGTTTTTTTTTTTTTTTAAAGTGTGTACTAAAACACCCTTGAAGCACAAAAGAAAATATCCATATAAATATTATGATGGCCAGTCATGTCCATTAAAAAGCTTTCTACTCCCTAATACACCTTCAAGGTAGTAGAATTAATCACCTGTGCAGATTTCATACTACAAGTTCATGTAAAGCAATGTCCTTGAACCAAGAGTAGAGGCTGAAATATGCCTACAGCTCAAAACTTATTTGAACACTTTTGCAGCTGTGTTAGCTTTTCATAGCATACCTGACCCTTTGCTGACTCCTGTGGATGAAAAGCCTTTTATAATGGTTTCTAACTTAGCAAAACAGAAAGTGTAATTTCTCATGATCTGCTACTTATTTGTAGGAAAATTGCAAAATTATGAAATGGACTGAATTGTTTTTAATCAAGGGATATATTTATTTCATAAAACATGCTTGTTTTATCTCCAGTGACTTCCTAGAATGAATTCAGTCCCACAGCAGAGTTGCCAATCAACATCTATATCGCCTGCAGCATAACACTGTATCATTAAGCAGGGCTAATTATCTTTACAATAGAAAATCAGTAACTACAAAATGACTTTCAATTCATCATCTATGTTGTGAACTGTATTTCAATTAACCTCTTGGCTCACATAAGCTGATTTTAAAGAAGTGGGCAGTAAATGAATCCTACAATAAGTCTTAAAAGTGAACAGTCCATATGCTTCCCCAAAGAAAGACACTCCACAGAAAAATCAAGAAGTCTGAACATTTCCAAGTAATCACCAACTGGCATGTCATCTCTTGACAGTATTGTTTCCTGAGAGTAAACCATAAATATCTATACATCTGGCTACTATATTTGTTTTAGTAGAACAACCATAACAAAAAGGCAAAATCTGTGCTCCCATTTGGTATTGTGCTACCAGCTTCCACGCTCATCTATGTAATTGTCTGTATTTTCCAACACCCTACATATATTTTCTTCTGAGCTGACCTGCAGTGCCACTAAGGTTCTAATTCAGACTAATATATTTTGCAGATCCTACAAAAAATTAGCCAACTAAAACTGGTGTCTTATTCCATTTTTGAAAATATCAATATACAAATGACAGTTATACAGGATAAAGCCATCAATGCCCATAACTACATCTCTCTTCTAACAGCACATTAAATTATGTTTGAGAGCCCTCAGGATAGGCAGTATCTCTTTTCACCTATTTTGAGAAGCACTTTCATCCAATTAGGTGCTTCAGTAATAAATTCTTATACTTATTATTAAAGAAGCACTATTAATAATCTAATGTCAAAAGCTGTTAGTGTTTGTAATAATTTTCCAGATTTGTCAGGGTTTCTCTTTGTAATAAATCAGATAAGTTTATCTACAGTCTTGAGGAAACTACTAACAAGCTGCATGAAGTTCATCCTCTCTCACCTGAGAAAATATTATGATCGGCAAATTAATCAGATGCCTTCGTGATGAAGACAGTTTTAACTGCATAATTATGGAAATTGCTACACTCACTTGGCAACTTTTCAGGCACTAAGGCTTAGCTATACTGTACAAACAGATTCTCTTCTTTTTTTGTGAACTGATGCACTCATTAATAATTTCTGGTCTCCATGATCTTTCTTGGGAAATTATATCAGTGTTCCAAAACAAGATCCCAAATATAGGAAAACCTTTTTGTAGGTAGAATACATCTCCAAGTGCAATAGAAAATGACTGAAAGAACAATACAGATTCTATGCTTGTAATATGCTCCTAATGTTTTATGCATCTCAATTATATCCACACAGACATACAGACAGAAGAAAATGTTGTCTTATAGAACACTGTAATAAAAATGGTAAAACATTTCCCATTAGCTTATGAGCTCAAACTAACTGGAATGGAAGACAGAAATACTTTAACACAAATACATTTTTTTTTTCTTTATGAGGAAAATCTGTGGCTCATAGTGTTTTCATTACCGGAAGTTCTCATTCCATTGCCTGATTCCACATATTTCCTCCCATTCCTTCGTGACTGCTTCAATGCCAGCATCTTTAACAGTGCAGCCTAATTAGGCAGAATATACACCTTTTTGTAATCTTCTGTCATCGCAGCTGCACTACCACTATCAGCTCATGCAATACCTTTTGGTGGTTTAAGAAACTGTATGCTTTTGGCTTATCTTCAGCCAATATTTATACTTAATATATGAAAGTATTTAAACTTGTTTACCTGGAAATAAGATAAATATCTTTGCTTACTAGCAATCCTTAAATTAAAAAAAAAAATTATAAAATTTATGTTTGTTACCATTCACTCACCTATAGATTAATCATGTACCTAGTGGTCAAAATGAAAATGCAGTCACTTTTGTATGATATTACATGCCTCAATGTGAAATGTATTAATGATTCATTTATTCCTAAAATAAAAGATAGTAAAAAGTTGGAAGTGCAAGTGTGGTACATTATTTGATACTCTTAAATTTTCACCCTGATGTTTCACCAAACAAAAAAAGTCACACTATTAATGATAGTACTGATTTGAAAAGGCAGTAATTAAGTACATGGTCCCTTTAAACCTCAGAGTTTTGAACAGTAGTGGTAGTTATTTTAGCTCTGGAGAGGGTTATGGGTCCCTTACAAGACTAGAAGAACTCTTTTTCACCCTGCAGAGCTATCCTGACGACATTACAAAATCACTAGGCTGTTGTATTTTGAGAAACTTAATTGGCACTCTAAAAAGCAGCTTCTTAAAATTACAAGAAGAACTGAGAACACACAGCAAGGGAAATCTGTGATTGTGTGCTTGCATTTTACCTGCAAATTGTCTTGCACCTCAACAAGAAGAGTACTTATTTCTTCTGAAAGTCTGTGTGCATTAATGCATGACTAGAGACTGAAATGCTTGAAATGCTTGGTTAGTCTTTGAAATGGGATGAAATATTATTCAGATAATACTAATCCAACTAAGGATGATTAAATGGTACTTAAACACTATGAATGGCAATGTATATGTTTACCCACAGGCTATGCGGGTCATATTTTCTTAAGCTTTCCCTTGATTTGGCCCCTTTTTTTTTTATGAGTATCACCCAACTCAGACATTTTTAAGGCATACATCACCCTCTAATCACAAAATTCCTCTTCTCCTTTGAAGAACTATTTCTTCTTCTATAATTGCTGAAAAAACTAAAAAAAACAAAAAGAAAAAGAAAGAAAAAGAAAAAGAAAAAGAAAAAGAAAAAGAAAAAG
>JANRMJ010000066.1:72528449-72565818 GCA_025584955.1 Alethe diademata | reverse complement strand
CGCGCGGCTCCGGCAGGGGCACCCCGCGCGCGCGCCCGCCGGCTGCGGCCCTGCCTCCCGCGGGTGAGTAACGGCGCCGGGCCCCAGCCCGCCGGCCCCGGGCACGGGGGAAGGGCTCTCGGGGCTGGGAGAGGCCGGGAGAGCAGGGGACGGCGCCCGCCCCCGCCCGCAGCCGCTGTCAGAGGGGCCGCGGCGGCCCCCGGCGGTGCCGTCTCTCCTCCCTCCTGCGGAAGCCTCGGCGCGCCTCCCGCCCGCGGCTGATGCTGCTCTGGTGGCGGGGGCTGGCGCTCGATTCCGCAGAGTGGGAGAGAAGTGTGAGCGCTCGGAGCTCGGCGGCTTGCTCAGGGGATGGGAGCAGCGCGGCGTTCCGCTCCTGTCACGCAGCCTGGCTCTGACAGTCTGCCCCGGGGAGCTCCCGGTGAGCCCTGGCTGAAGGTCGCTTTATTCACATGGCCTGCAGCCGCCCGGAGTTAGCTGTGTGTGTTTCCACGGCCTTCCGAGGCGGGAGAAGGCTGGCATGTTGAAGGCAAATACTCTAATGCTGGAGACTCTCTTACCACGTTTACAGCAAAGGACCCAGCATTGTGTTTTGTTACTGCTCCTGTCTTAAATTCAAATCACATTTTCTGCTTTCTGGTTGTCATGTTTCAGATACCTTTTTCTAAATTGGTAGACCAAAAAGAAATCTTCCATTATTGGAAGATGTCTTTTTATTATGTAACACAGCTGTGAGGTGTCTACATGCCATGCCTAATGTCTTCTTACATCTTCAATGATTTTCAAGCTATTAAAAAAAAAAAGGCTTTAGAAAAAAGCTTTTCATAAACACAGAGTTTTTGAGAAATTCCCTGTTTTTTTGTAATACTAGAAACACTCACGAGGTTTCCACACATATGGTCAGCCTCTGTTGCTTTTTATTTTTTGTCATCTCCAGGTCAGAATGTGCTATGTAAATGTGGTGCTTTAAACAATCTTACTGGTCCTCAGTTTAGCAAACCTCACCTGATTAATCACTTGGAAACTGAATTAAAGTTTTTAGGTGTGCATCTGCACTGTAGCTCCAGAATCAGGGCTTTAAGGCCTAGAAGCTTCAGCTTTATCTAGAGCTGATCTGTCACTTCAGAGTTTTCAGTTTCTTTGAGCTGGGAAAACTTAGTAGAAACTAAGCTTAGATAACGCAGCTGAGAAGCTTTGATCCCATCCCTGAGCTACCAGCCTCAGTGTCTTTTGGATGAGCTTGCACTTGATCAATAAAATCAGATTTTCAGACCTCTCCCCTATATTGCATTTCCATTTGTTATGGTTAAGGAACATCAGAGCAAATAGATTATAGTATTTGCTGATTCTTACTAAGCTAGATAAATGTATTTTATCTAAACCTAATTTCTTTGCATAGTATATTTATCTTTTGGAATTTGTAAAACTAGAAAAAGCAACCCACTAGGCAGGACACTGAAACTTGAGTTGCCTGACCAAAGTCATCTCGAGTAATTAAGCACCATCACCCCTTTTAACCATTCTTTTTTTATTGCTTTTTCTTCTCTGACTAAAGAAACATTCTTATTTGAAAACATATAAGGGGGGAAAAAAAGCTCATAATCTGTACATCTGTATGCTTTTTTTCTTCATATAGTGAAAAGAACATACAGAAGATTTCCCTGCACAGTAACTTAAGGGTATAAAAAGCAGTAGTAAGGAAGGGAAAAAAATCCCTGTCGGGTAAGAGTTTGAGACATTCAATTAAATATGCAGAACAGTTAGGAAAATACTTCAGATTTTTTCACATACCCTTTTCTTTCTTCATGGAGAAGTTGTTTGAAGAAGAACAGCTGGAAATTTTGCCTACTGTGATGAATTTCATGCTATTTATTACCAAAAAACCCAAATTAATTTGGAACAGAGATGATCGTAATGGAATAGACTTACATGTATTTTGTGCTTTTAATTCTGTATAGTACCTTAGAAACTAAAAAGTAAAACAGCTGTGTCATGTGTTTTGGGTTTTTTTGAGAAGAGAACTGGATGTTGAGGAAATACAGGTTTTAACTTTTCCCAGTAAAGCTTCATATTTTTCTCATGTTATGAAGGAAATTGCTATCTGTATTCATTAAAGGAGAAATTTTGACCTGTTACAGATTTCTTTTTCTTCTTTTAAAATTTATTGAGTAGGCAGGAGAAAGAGCCCAAACTGCTTACATTTTTGTCTGGTACACCTATATGTGTCAACAAACATGGGGTTTGAATCCAAAAGTTTCTGAATCAGAGTAACTGCATGTAAGATCTTAACCTTCATATAGCTGAAGTTATTCAGCCTGACTTTTTGCTACCGAGAAAGTCAACTGCTGTTAGATCCGAGTGCACCCAGAAGTCCAAGGCAAGATACTTCCTAAGTCTGTGGAGTGATGTGTACCTCAGTAAATTGCAGTCAGACTCTAAAATTTGAATGGCCATGACAAATGCAAAATCACAGTCCAATGACTGTTGAATCAGAAATGTATTATTTTAAGTTATTCCACTTCCAAGGATAGACATAAATTCATGTAGCTGTTTCACAGCTACAGGTATTTCACAGGTATGTTTGCTCAGTCTGTTTCCCCAGTATTGCTGTTCTGCTGTGGCACTAGCATTGATGAGGGTAATTTATCTGTCACTGTCTCTGCAAAGTAGATATGAACAAGATTAAGTGACACATGAAGCACTGTCAACCTGTAGCTCTTCAATGCAGCTTTTACAAGATAGTGTCTGTGCCAGGTCTGAATTATGTTATCATCATTGAGACTGATGGCTCCCCAAAACGTAAGCCTTTACCATAGATAACATTTACTTGTTCCAGAAATTTTGCACTTTGATGCTGAGCCTCTGGATGAGCATAGCAGAAGTTCATAATATGATATGGTAGACCAATGTCGCTCTCAATGCTGGTCAAATGCTAGTAAGCATCCTGCTCATTTTTTAGTATACTTCAATGGTGAATATTCCATTGAAAAAATACTTGTTGAAATAATAATGTGGAGCACCAAGATCAATTCCTGAGACTTCAGACAAATTACTTAATGATGGTGAAATCTTGATCTAGACAGTAGGAATTGAGTAGCTGATAGGTCAATCAAGAATAAAAGGAACAGCTTCTTTGATATGGAGTAGGAAAACCCAAATGAAGAACCTTGTCAGCATTCCAATTATAGACGTTGCAGTCATGAATTCTTTTTCATAGAAGAGATACAATAATAATTGCAGAGGTAGTTTATCTCTGGCAGTCCTGTATGTTTAATGAAGATCAGTGGCATCTGGGTTAAATTAAATGGAATACATTAATACATTAGGCAGATGAATAATATTGTTTCCTTAAAAAAATACCCTTCAGAAAGCTTCAGTTTATCTAATCTGAAAATTGAGTTAAATTACCAGG
Source organism: Alethe diademata (assembly GCA_025584955.1). Lineage (NCBI taxonomy): Eukaryota > Metazoa > Chordata > Aves > Passeriformes > Muscicapidae > Alethe > Alethe diademata. The sequence continues at coordinate 72,562,409 of JANRMJ010000066.1, read as the reverse complement.
TAGGGGTAGCATAATATTCTAGAAAGTAGACTGAAAAGGTAATGAAAAATAGCAGGAGCAATTTGAGTGTATTTAAAGTTAATTTCTTATTAAAGTAAGATGTTCTGTACTCCAAACAATCTCTGACAGAATTCCAAAATCATGGGATGGATTGTTAGCCGTAGAAAAAGAACCCTGTAAGTTGACATAAAGCAATGTGAAATTCTCTAAGCGTGTATGCTGTAAAATCATTTTCCCTGACAGTAGCCAAACATATGGTTTCAGAATCCAGTTGGGCAAAATGAACAACATCATTTTCATAGTCTTGCCTTGCTCCATCTGTTCTTTGTTGGCTTTAGTGCTGTGATAGTCATTCAACTGAGTCCACTCTCTGACAAGGTAAAAGTGCTTTGGGATTTTCATGTTGTTTATTTTTGAAATGTTTAACTGGGTTTTGCTTTTAAAGTAAATGCATGACCTTACTGTGAAAACTAAATGAATCCCAGAAGTAAGAATAGACAGTAGGATGAGCGGATTAATATTGAAAATGGAAGCAGAAGTTCCCTTTCTGGCAGTGTAATAGTCCTAATCCAATTCAGGCTGTATTGTTAAAAAGCATATTCTAAAATTGCCTATCTAAAATTATCATAGCAGTAGCAAGCAGCATATTGTGACAACTGAGCTCTGTGTTAGTGCATTATAACATTGGTGGGAAACTAAGATCAAATCATTTGTAAGTATTTTGAAATTACCTGTGTATATCTAGCCAAATTAAAATAAGATTCTAAAATTTGGAGGTCAGTGACAGAAATGCAAATCGAAGCTATGCTATGTCTAATGACCCTTGTATCAGAAATTTGTTCTTAGGTTTTCCAGTTTAGTGTTGTCAGTTTTATGCATAATCTTGTTCCACATAATTCTGTGGTAACCTAGATTTTGTTAATCCTTTTCTCTGGTTCTCTTGTGATAATGTTGTACAAGAATTAAAATTATAAATAAAGTAAATTGGCCTTCTATTATACTGATTTTTCCCCCTCCTACTTTCATGATTCAAATCTTGCTGTGTACCATTGGTCTTGTTTTGAATTTAGCCCTGGAACACAACATGAAGTGTCAGGCAGCTGTGACATTGTGCTAACTGACTGCCAGCAGGTACCTTGCAGGCTTTCTGCTATGCTATTTTTGCTTACATGATTCAGGAAAAAAAAAATAGATCTGTAAAGCTGAAAATGCTGAAAACATCATGGTTTCAAATTTAATTTGCCCGAGTATTTTGTTAATATAGTGCTTAACAAAACACAAAGTGGTTGGTCTGAAGCCAGTAAATAGGTTAGTAAATGAAACCTGCATTCTCAACATAAGCTGTAGTTCTATCATACCCCATTTTGTTTTTACTCTTGTTCTGCTATATTATTCTCCTTTCATGGCTTCTGCTTTTTTCTTCTGTTTTCTTAATTATTTCTACCTGAATAGCACTAACAAAATAGTGGTTCTGAAATAATGTAACCAGAATTTCCATTTCATGAGATTTATCTGGATTAGGATAAAAATTAAGTTCAAAAGTAAAATGCTTTATAAAATATTTGAGTCCTTGGTGGTGGAACCTCAGAATGTGACACGTGCTTTCAAAGAAAGAAATGGGGTTTTGTTTGTGTACCCTGCCCTCAACAAAGTCTGTTAGTTCTGTAGTCAGTGTGTGCATCACAATTCTCTCTGTTATTTTTATTATGTAGAGATTTTATGAAGCATTTAATACTGCTGAAATACTAAGAAATCTAACTTGAAAATACTTGTCTTTTGATCAGTTGCAGCCAAAATCTTGTTGGAATTCTGAACTATGACATCATGGCAAGATTTCACAGAAGAACATGCATCATTTTGTTGCTTTTTATTTTGTTTATTTGCTCCATAATGATGGCTTTGAAGACCCTGAGACCTGACAGAGCTGGCTTTGGGGATCCATTTGGACTTGGTTTGTTGCCAGAGCTTCAACAACAGACCGTGCTCTCAGACAGTAAACAGAATTCACTGAATAGGGCTCAAGGAGATACTGTAACACGTGTCAGTAATTTGCATAGTATTGCTGTCAATACTATGAAAGCATCTATGTCTCCTGTAAAAAAGCTGGAAGAGGAGCTGTCTTCTCCTAATTACAACTTTCACATATTCTACTATACTTGGTATGGGAATCCACAGTTTGATGGTAAATATATTCACTGGAACCATCCGTTGTTGCCACATTGGGATCCCAAAATTGCAAACAATTATCCAAAGGGAAGGCATAATCCTCCTGAGGACATTGGGGCCAACTTTTATCCAGAACTTGGATCTTACAGTTCCAAAGACCCTACTGTCATAGAAGCCCACATGAAACAAATGCGTTCAGCTTCAACTGGTAATGAATGTTAGCGTTTCAGCATGTTGTTCATTTACCCAGCCTTACATTTATGAATGAGCACAACTGAGCTATCCTTCTATTTTTCTGTGTAATTCAGGAAATGTCTGAAACTAGTAAATGTCTTTATATCTCTGAGTTTTGACCCCCAACTGAAACCTACATCTTCAAAGCTGTGTCTGATGAGTGTAACAGCACAGAAGCATAAGAATGGTATTTTTAATACTGTAGGTACATGTTTTTCATGACTTACTGCTAAACACTGATAACATAAATAAAAACAGAGAAACCTGGACTAGATTTTATTTCTGTGTATTTTATTTTTGGAGATGAATACTTCAGTTTAAAGAACATGTTTCAGTAAATCATGCTAACATAGTTAAGGAGCAGTCTGTTCAAATATGAGTGGGGTTTTTTCTCTGAATGCTGTGTGCACAATAGCAATTAGGTATTAATTCATTAATGTCCAAAAGTAACTTCTTTCAATATAAATTGATGTTCCCTTTTTGTAAATAAGGTTAACTGTATACATAAGAATATTCAATATATTTTTTGGTGTCATTCCTAATTGTTGGCCTTTATGGTCCTTTTTATGTTAATCTTCTATAAAATAAGGAGTCATACAGGCTAATATTAAACTCTGAACAGCTTCTGTAAATGTAATTAGAGCAACATGGCCAAAGCTCTTAGCATTACTGATACTGCTAATTGCCTTGTATTGAATCTCCTTCATTCACCTAATCATTCAGGTTTAATGTAATTGTTGGGGTTTTTTTATTAGTTATGTTTACTTGTGTAGTGTTTACTTCTTGGTTGTTGTAATCTTGTGGGTTTTAGCTTAACCTTTATTTTGTACAAGGGCTAATACAAACATAGGTAATTTCTCACCCTCTTCAGTAATATAACTCCATCACTAGGAGTAGCAAGACTGTTGCAGAGACATCTCAGATTTAAGTTGCCAATAAGCACTGTCTGAGTCTTATCTAAAACAAAATAATGTATGGTGGTATGATGAAGGCAAGGAGGGCACTTGCGGCTTTAGAAGAATATGTGATGTTTCTCATCCTCTTAATACAAATGTCTAAGAAAGTTTACCTGCTGGTAGAAAGGGTGCCAGTTACTAGGAAAAATGCTTTACATAATCAAGTATTTTCGTAACTTCATTTAATTTTCCATTTATTGTTAGAAATGTTATAATGTTAGTAAAGTAGGTGGAATTTAGAATATATACTTCCCTAGCTCGGTGAATTTATTCATGTACTGAAATCATTACCTAGTTAAAAAGAACCACATTGACATATTCTTCTGTATATTCTGAATGGCATTTCTAGCAAAATGTTTCTACGTCAATATTTTATGTATTTCTTTCGGACTTAGCTTCTTTTTGATATTGTTTCCAGCTGGGCATCTAAAAGATCTAATCTTTTTATATGTCACCATTTTATTTTAGAAGGAAAGGTCTTAGCCTTTCTGAAGAGTGTGTTCTTTTGCTTTCTTGGAGAGGATCAGAAAAAATTTACAATATGAAGTCATGTTACTTGTTGTCTTTTTTTTCCACAGCACTGGTAACATCCTAAAAATTTTTGAGAGTTACTCAAGCATTTTTGAAGATAATAAATTTAAAAGCTAATTTCACATGCTTGGAAGGGTGGATTACACCATAGTAACTGTACCAGCAAGAAAGAAGGTTGTGGTATGGAAGTCACTGCTTCTAGTACTAAATGGTTGTTTTGCATTTCAGCCAGAGGTACATTGAAGAAATATGATGGGGAATAAACTTCCATAAGATAAGAATCTCCTTCATCACATGCACAGCTCTCATCTCTTGAGAGTTCTGTAACTTGTGTATCTTGATATTCTCTGCCTGTATTGTGGCGTAGCTATAATGCCTGAGTGGGGAGCACTCTTTTCCTCTTGTACAGCCTGAAGGTTGGAATGCTGTGCTGAAAAGTGGGAAGAAACAGCTCTTAAGTGTTAGGCTTAGGACACTGAGTACAGATTTGTTCCCTTAACAGATAATCTAACCACTGTTTGTTTTGCAGTCCTACAAAGAAAGGAATTAAAATCCACTCTGAGAGTACTGAGATTAAAAGTAATTTGAGATTCTGATTTATTTTATGTCGATTTCACATCAGTAATTGTAACTCATTACAATGTTACAGTATACCTGTAATATGTTGAACAACATGATTTAAAACTCAAGTTTTCTATTTTCAGGTGTAATAGTGCTTTCATGGTACCCACCAGGTATGGCTGATGAAAATGGAGAACCAACTGATGATTTAGTGCCAATTGTTTTGGACTATGCACACAAATATAACCTAAAGGTAAAATATTTCTAGATGCATATAATAGGACCAATTAGGAAAGTAGACCTTGCTAATATACTGCACTTGTTTTTGGTCATGGAAATCTTTGAATTGCACTGAACTTCGGTAGGACCTGAGTAATATTCCCTTATAAGCAGAATAAATATTGTAATCTGCTTTAGCTTGCAGAATCTAAGGCATAGTGTTGTGGATATTTATTTTTAAAAATTTCTTCTTGGGAAGCAGTTTTTAAAATAAAACATTATTCTCTTTTCCAGTGAGTCTTGGGAGTTGAGGGAAATACTACACATTCCAAAATACTGTGAAATACAGTGAGCTATAAGCTAAGGACCTTTGAGAAAAAAGGACTTACCTTCATTTTTGCCTTATTTCGTAACTTGCTGGCACCTGATCGTGGGGGTCAGGAGTGAACATCTATGGGAAATAAAGACAGATTTGGAATATCTAGTTTGAATTAATGTCTTTATTCCAGAAGGTACCAGGAACACTTGCCTTGGACTGTAAGGTCAGAGACATGCTGCTCAGACCTTAGGGTTACTTCAGGGCATGACAAGGTAGAAAGTCTAAGTTATTGACTTCTTAAAATAGGTGAAATATCAAGTCAGTTAAAGATTACGTGAATTAAACAGTAGAGTCTTAAATTGTGCTTTGGTTTTGGTTTTTTTTTTTGGGAATAAAACTTGTATTTTCCTTTTGTGATAATGAAAATGTGCATTTCATTTTAATCTCTCCCAAGTAATAGATTTGAGTTTTTAAGAAGCTGCATATGTTTCATCTCTGGAGTGTGCTGTCTGTACTGTGTACTGAAAACACAGCCTGTTCATCTGCTTGGGTTTTAGTTGTGTATGCAAGTTGCAGATTCTCAGTGAAATTTCTTATCACTGGGGGTAGCTGTAGATTCTTTAGCAAGCAGTAGGAAAATAGGATAGTTAAATCCAATACAGAAGTAGTTTTGAAACTGTTAAAAATACTGTGTGATTTGCATTATATGACATAGGTTGCATTCTATCTAGTAATTTCTTAAATGACAGAAAAATATGTTATCCTTTCCCAAAATTTTCAGACTATTTAAATAGAGTTTAATCTCACCTTAAAAAACTTGTTAACATTCAAGTCTTAAAGAAGTCAGGGCCAAATGAAATAAGCTACTAAGGAAAATACAATAGAGTGTAATAGTATGATAATGATTGCAATATGGATGAAGCTGCTGATACCACTTGGAAGAATTACTGGAATACAGATAGTATAGATATTGCAGGAGATGTTACCTTCACTGTAATGTTTTTAAGCATTCTTGCACTAGTAAGTTATTACAATAAGTGTTAGGAGTCTCAGTAGACCAAAGCCAATATACAAAATACATTTCTGTTATGTCTGCTAAACAGAAGTCTGGGAGAAGATATGCCCTTTTGATTTGCCTGGTTCTGATAGTTGGAAATGAAAGATGAAATTATAGTGCTCTTCAGCCTCTACTGTCAGTCTTAGTGGTTTAGTCTAATGCTGTTTTTCTATAGTTTCTATTTAATAGAGAGAGAGATTGGCTCTGCAATGGAAATTTTCTACTGTTGCAGAGTTGTCCAAGACTTTATTAAATACATTCTGCTCTAAAATTGCTTCTGAAAAAGTTGTTCCTTTGATTAATGTATTGTATTCTTCCATGATTGTCTGTTTGAAAACAAATTTGTTTTTACGTTAGAATTCACACATAAGCTCCAAGCTTGACATTCAGAGCAATAGCAGTATATTTTATTAGATTTAGTTCCAAGAGCTTGTTGCTGTTTGTAAATCTAAAAAATTTTAAATTAAAGTTTTCATTTCCCATATCTCAAAATGTATTTTGACTCTGAAAACTGTTCTTGGAGCATTATATTTAGCAGATTTTAATACATTAGTTAGAAATTAAATATTAAAATGTTTCATTAGTTTATCCATTCTTGGACATTCAAATAGATAATATTTTATTTTAAGTTTTAGATTTTGTAGCTTTTTAAGTTTTCTGAAGCATGATTACCACTTGTTGTAGTCTAGGATAAACAAAAGCAGTGTTTTGTTTTAATGTAAAAAATCTAAGTATTTAATGCCAAACTTCCTAGAATCCGAAGCTTCTAATGTCAGTAGTGCAGGAGTTGTAGTAGGGTTGCATTATTTTCAGTAGAGACTGATGAAATGTTTGGTCTGTAAAGAATTATATTTTTTGTGACTGGTACTTGCTTCATATAATACCTAGTGCCCATATATTCAGTAGTGTTTTATGTTTGTGTTGCTCTTACATTTTCGTCTTTCAGGTCACTTTTCATATCGAGCCTTACAAAGACAGAGATGATCGCAGCATGTACCACAATGTCAAGTACATCATTGACAAGTGAGTTTTTTCAGAACAGTTTCCTTGGGGTTTCTTACATGCTGATTTAGGGAACTTCTGTGTATGAGCTAAAGCTTATAAAAATATGTAAGAATGCCTGCTGGGACTGAAGAGAACTGAAAGGAACTTTGTTCATATTTCAGTGCTGAAAAACTCAGTCTGTTTTTTAAATACTGAAGTGTGAATTTTACGTAGATTATCAAATTTAAACTGCTTTGTACATTCTTTAATATCACAAGTCATACTTTAGATACTTCAGATTAGCAGCATGATCCATAAATTAAATTAAATAAAATGTACATTTTGATAGTGACAAACCAGCAGATAGGGCTTTATTGTGTTGATCTCTAATGATTTTAATTTGTCTTGACCAATTCGTACAGCTACTGGTTGTTTTGCTTATCAGTGCTGCTTAGACTGTCTTTAATTCATCCCAAATTAGAGAATTGCCCTTCAAGAGAAACTGATAACTGTAGCGCAGTTTAAGACTAAGTTACAGTCAGTTTAACCTCAGCCAGCAGCTGGGTATCACCAGCTGCCCCTTACTTTCCCTCTTATCCCCCCAGCACTGGGCAAGTGAATCAGAAGGAAAAGATAGACACTATGGGTTGAGATAAGAGCAATTTAGTGATTGAAACAAAATAGTATTATAATAAGTACACCAATAGTATTGTTAGGAATGTTAATGGAAAGGAGAAGGAGAGAGAGTAACAGAACCCGAGACAAATTGCTCACCACATACAGAGCCGTACCCAGCCCATGCCTGGGCAATGTTCAGTCCCCTTCTAGGTAGCTCCTTCAGTTTATATATGGGCATGACATTCTGAGTGTGGCATAAGTCTTTGGCCAGCTCAGGTCAGCTGTCCTGGCCTTGCTTCCTCACAGCTCTTTGTGCAGCTCCTCACTGGCAGAGCAGGAGGCACTGAGAAGTCCTTGACTTAGGGTAAGCACTACTTAGCAGCAGACAAAACATCAGTGTGTTATCAATTTTATTCTTATGCTAAATAAAAAAAAAAACCACAGCACTGGAGCAGCTACTAAGAACATTAAATCTGTCCCTGCCAAACCCAGGACAATTACTAATTTGTAATAGTTTAAAGGTTCTTTGAAGAGTTGTTTGATACTTCAGCAAAGACTGGACTGAAAGTGGATATGATGTGCTGTGTTTCCAAGTCCATGTCCTGTTTTTAAATTAATTTTTGGGAAAAGTCTTTAGCTCAGATTTTACAACTGTATTTTCCAAATAGCAAATTTTGTTTTAATGATCTTGTTTGCTTTATAGATATGGAAGCCATCCAGCCTTTTACAGGCATAAGACCAGCACAGGCAGACTTCTTCCCATGTTTTATGTTTATGACTCTTACGTAACAATTCCTGAAATATGGTCAAATCTGTTAACTGTCTCTGGATCCCAGAGTATTCGAAATACTCCCTATGATGCATTATTCATTGCACTTCTTGTAGAGGAAAGACATAAGCATGACATTCACAGAAGTGGTTTTGATGGAATGTACACGTACTTTGCCACCAATGGCTTCTCCTACGGCTCATCTCATCATAACTGGGCAAGTTTAAAAGCCTTTTGTGATAGTAACAACTTGATGTTTATTCCAAGTGTGGGGCCAGGTTATATTGATACCAGCATCCGACCATGGAACAACCACAACACCCGGAACCGTGTCAATGGGAAGTACTATGAGACTGCCTTCAGTGCAGCCCTTCTGGTGCGACCAGAAATTATTTCCATTACGTCTTTCAATGAATGGCACGAGGGAACTCAGATTGAAAAAGCTGTCCCTAAACGGACTGGACAGGTGGTTTACCTTGATTATAAACCCCATAAACCAAATGTTTACCTAGAGCTTACTCAGAAGTGGTCTGAGAAGTACAGAAAAGAGCAAGAGCAGTGGCTTATGTGAGCTGTCCCAGCTGCAGTTGTTTCCTAATGCATTGACTGTACTGAGAAAGAAATTGAGAGCTGAAGAATCTGTTACTAAATGTCTTTATTATCTCTTTTGAATGTATATGCACTACTACTGAATTTTAATTTTGAAAAGTAAGAAGATTATGAGAATATTGGCAATTCTGTCTTAACTGGATATTTTAGTTCAAAAATATTCAGGGAAAGCTGTCTGTTGTTCAGTTGTTTTTGTTTTTTTAACTTTGTAACTTGCATGCTGAATTTTCAGAACATCTGCATGGGATAACGCTACATGACCAAAGTGAACAAAAAACTGGCACAGTTTCTTCCTTCCTTTATTCCTGTAGTTATATTTCTAATCAAACTGATGCTGTAATCTAAATCCTCGTTTCTTGCAGAATGCATGTCCGTAGTGTGTGGAATAATATACTTTTATGCTTTTTGATGCTTTGCATACAGAGTTCTTGACATATGACTAGCTTATGGTACAAGCACTGAAGAGTTTATATGCGTGATGCAATACCACTGGGTTTTGTTTTTTTAAAAAAAGTATTTGAAAGTAAGTTCCAAAGAACTGCCAAAAGATTTCTAGTTTACTTACATTTTTTCTGTTTGTTACGTGGTATAGACTTTTGCAGATTATTGGATACTGACCAGGAACATTGCTTTCTCTATTACTTTAAATTAAAAAAAAAAAAAAGTTTTAATAAGAATAGAAAATATTTTTGAGAGGGAAAAAACCCCTAAAGATGCAAAAAGTTTATTAAAACTTACGTTGTTGCTTATTGTCTGCTCATGGACTGCATACGCAGACCTGGTGTGCTTTTGTAAATATTTAAAGTTCCTAAACCCAGTATCTTACTAGTGCTACAATAACTTAATTGTAGGAAATACTTTTTTTGTTTCTAACTTAGGAGCAGCCTAGTTTGCTAGCAATGAGAGCAGCTACCCATTTTTTTTAATTTGAAATCTGAGATTTCTCTTTTTCATCAAGTCCATTTAGTTGTTCCAGGATTCAGAATTGTAGATACTAAAATCTTACTGTTACTTAGATAAGCACCCTACCAATGCTACCTGTAAGACTGTGGTATGGCTAGAAATGACTGTTTTCAGTCCTAAAATCTCACCTGTCAAATGTTGTGATTATTAACTGGCATTTTTTGTGAGGTTTGAAAGGTTCAATCACACAGACATACCTCTTCAGCAATATATTTTTTGGGATTTTCATAGAACTTCTTAACAAAGCCGTGAGGTTTGGAATAGTAGAAATTGCAGTATTTTGTTTATTTACAGCAAGCGTTTTAATCCTAGCACAAGTGGATTCTTTGTTAGTTGTTTATTTTATTTTTTTAATCGTCATATAAGGTTCTGATCCTGTGTTTTAGTTCATATGCTCAGACTGTTGTGACCACTAATAACAGCTAGAATTCCACTGAATTCAGCAGAACACATGAAAATTACACTCTTTACTCAGATCTCACTGTAGTCTGTCCATTAAGTTGTCAGGTGAATGTGAGGACTTAACAGAAACCAAACTAGTATATTTTTTTCCTGAAAACTTTGTCATTCCAAGTGAATATAAACCAGTTACCACTATAAATTTCTGTCTTTCTGGTATGAAAAGGGTTTGGTTTTTGTACCTTCTACTTATTTTCAATTTAGTTTTATTGTCATTTCTTTGTGGTTGTTCCAAGTGACGAGGTGTCATCCAATGCCCTCAGCTGCTTGAAAAAATACAGAAATTGGATGGCAGATATATAACCTGGCATGCTTAAGTGTGCCTCTAGAGTTACTGGAGTCTTATTAATCTCTCTTCATATTTTTTGCATTTTCCTATTGCATTTCTGCGAGGTCTGAAATGCCTCTAAAAGATATGTTTACTAATGCTCATTTTGTTTTGCTGTACTCAGGTGGGTAGACTGACATAGACATAGGTATGACCACAGTCAAAAAATAGTGTCTGAGATGTATAAAGCACTTGTTAGACTTTTACCACTTCCAAGTTAACTACTCCTTTTTTTAAGGAATCTGATATTACTTACTTTACTATAAATCCTTTAAATAGCTATACATAACTCATTTTTATAATTTGTTGTATATTTATGCTTTTACAGCCTAGAGACCATATATTTATTTTAAATATGAGGGAGCAATTAAATGTTTTGCATATGTTATTAAAAAATCTTCTGAAGTCAAACCTTTTGAAAGGACAAGTCTCTGTTTTCCCTTTGCTTAAACTTTTGTCACCCACTGGTCTTTTCTCACTGTAGTTATCTGAGCACTTTACTGGTATTGACTACTTTGTGCTGACCTTTCAGCCCTTGTTTTCTCCTAGTGGCGGTTTCTTTTCTCTGTGACTGTGAAAGTCACTCCTTTGTTGCTGTGTATAGAAACATTTGAAATCTATTGTATGGTATTGTACAACTGAGGTGATCTGTCTTGTTTAAAATGCAATTTATGGTAACAATGTAATGGCTCTTCATTGCTCTGAAAGACTTTTGGAATTGCTGTAAAGGTATCTTTTAACCCTTGCCATGAAGTGGTTCAAGCCATGGCAGACGGATGTCTAATGGGACCTTCCAAAGAATTTACAGAGTTTCTCTAGAAAAGAATGAAAATTAAGTGCCTAGAAATTCATCACCCATGAACACTTATATTTTTGTGTGCTTGATCTGTTTTAAAACATAAATATGCAACCTCACATAATATTTCAGAGTTGAGAATTTAACTTGATGATCCTAAGGAAAGCTGATGGAATAGCACCTACTAGAGCTACCCCACCTGCCTGACCAATACTTTCTCTGTACTTAAACCAATATGCTACTTCTTGTTATAGGGAGTGGAGAGTTTTAATTATGGACTGTTGCTGCAGTCATGATACTGATTTGAAATTTGAGTAAAAATAGGTCTGTGGGAAAGGATTTGTACAAATGCAAAGGAATAAGGTGGTTATGAGGGCACAGTTACTGGGGCAAGAGAGGAGAAAAGTGGATGTGTTTAAGAAGGTGGTTACTCCGTGCTTTGAGATTGCAGTGGGGAAAAAAGGAGACTCCAGTGTGCACCAAAATTGAGAGAGGGGGAAGAACATTTGTAATGATTTTGAGATATGAAATAGATTTAAAGAATATCCAGATCCCATTTCACTTTGGTGTCCCACCAGTTTTACTTCTTGGCCAACCAGAAAAAAAGTACTGTAATGACTATTTTTAATATTTTTACACTGATTAAATGCATTTGACTCATCTCATGTTGTTTCATAGTGCTTGGAGTGATATGGGAAATTTTAAAAGAGATCATGCCATGTTAGGGCTCTGCAAATACAGAAATACCTGGAGTAATCAATCACATACTACTGACTGAGTATCGCCAGGGGGTAAATGGTTTCTAGACACGTAGCAAGTCCTTGTGGTAAAAAGAGAACATACTTTTAAAAGAAAATCTATAGGTTCATTTCTGCTTCTGTGAGTTATGATCAAGTAAATTGTTTTAGTTCTGTGAGCTGTCTCAGAACTGAAGCTTAGTGCATCAACTCTGAAATAAGAATGTGTATTAAATCTTGTATAGTAGTGCATGTTTGTCAGATCCATAATCTTGTACTGAATTTTGTGGGCAAACACGTGCTAATGCTGTTACTATTTTAGTGGCAAGCTGTAGATTATAGTGAATATAGTTTCTGCACTGATGTTCATCATATTTTTCTAGTGCATTTCTTTTGAAGTGCCAATGATTTCTCTCTTAAGAGGTTGTTGAAGCAGAAGGTTCTTCAGTGAAAACATTTTTGTTATGAAACTTGATATGTATATATTCTCTGCATAGTTTGAATTAACACATTTCACACATGGTTCTTAGATTCAATTGAAAACATCTCTCAGGAGTGTTTTTAGTTCTGTGTTGCCAGTGAATGTATTTCTGGGCGCATGGATGAGGACTTACTGTGATTTAGGGCACTTTTTTTCCCAAATCCCATGAACATAAAAAGAGGAAATAATTCTTCAGATTTAATGAATTTGCCACTGAATACAAGATGAAAATTTGTCTCCAAGTCCTACAAGTACTTGTCTTCATCTTTCTACTTTGTTGAGATTGTGTCAATGTTTTGTTTCTTTTTATCTTTTACTTTTGACTAGCATGTTGAATGTTCTATAAATTTCTAAAGTGACTGTATTTCTAAGATTTCATACTTGGAATATTCAGTAAAAAGAATCTACAAGATTAGTGGTACGGCAGAAAAGCCTGATGTGAATTTGATATTGTATAGGTGAATTTGTTGTGGATGGATAGTGTATCTTTGATATGCGTTGAACACAAATAAAAAATACCTTTCTTTTAGTACCCTACATGGCTGTGACAGACATGAATTTGCTTACATAAAAATGAAAAATATGTCTATTTAGATATGTGCACATACCTGAAGTCATTGGTTTTAAAGTAATACATAATTATAATAAAATTACAAACTGGATTCTGCTACTCTTAAGTAAGCAATGGTTTTAATTCCCTATGATATTTACCGAAGACCTTTTTGTTTATGAATGTTTTCTTGAACAATAAATATATGCCAGAAAATTGTGATTTTTAAAGGAGTGCATGATAGTGGGTTCTTCTCATAATATGAGTTTTGAAAGTTAATTTTTATTTTTCTTTTATTATGTGTATGTAGAATGTATTAGACTGAAAACAGCAGGCTTATCACAATTTTTTAAAATAGGCAAGACTCTTGGAGTTTTTAGGCCTAATTTTATTACATCTTATTAAGCTGCTGAGTTTACTACTGCATGGTGTTGCAAGTGTCTTCTGAGTCCTGATGTATAAGTGTATGCTAACAAAGTAAAATAGGAGGGAATGGGCCCACAAATAATTAATCTTGCAAGAGAATGGTTTACAGCTGATTACTACAGAGGGGTGAATGAAGTATTTGTTGCATTCTGGTAGTATGTTGTGCTCTTCAGGTATAAAAAGTTTGGAAGGTAAGTGTTGCCATTTTATTTTTCACGGCAGAATGAAATTACCTAGTTGGTGTTTAAAAAAATGTATTTTGTCATTCCAACAAACTAACTGCACTGGTATGAAAGAAATTAAAGCTATTCACACACAGAGTATTGTGTATTCTGTACATACAGTTATCATACAGTATGATGATCTTATGGAGAGATGCGATTTCTAGTTTGTATATTCCATTATTGCTACTATTCAAAGCTGGCTTAGTACATTCAAAAATGAGGAAGTTTTTTAAAATGAATTTAGATCTTAGAATATGTGTATGCAATTATATGCACACACGATATTTTCTTCATGTCTTTGTGAAAAATGCTACTGCTCTTGCATGGATAGAAAAAATCTAGAGTAGTTTTAGTCAATTCTCAGATCTTGTCATTGTTCATGGAGTGATCCAGAGTGGCTCACTTCTTGATCCTAGCAGTTAAGTAGTGTGGATAGTCAGAAATAATCAGGGTATTCAAGTTAATTTCCAATGGTCTTTTATCTAAAAATATGGGTAAAAATCCACTGAACTTTTCTAAATTAGAGAATCTTAGAAATGGTTAATTGAAACTGTTTTCAACATAGATTATAGTATAGCAAAAGTATAACTAGCAAACTAAAGTCCATGTTGGAGAAAAGAAATGTTTTATTAGATAATCTTGATGCCTGCTACTGCATTCAGAGCTGATCTACCACTTTTAGAAAGCAATTTTGTTTTTTATTTTGGTCTCTGCTTAGAATGTTTAAGACTTTTTTTTTTTAAATTTATTTATTTAGAATAACTGTTTTTAAAAACTTGAAGAGGTATATTGCTAGCTCTCCGTAGAACCGACACAGGGTTTTTTTTATTTTTGAGGGGGATATGTATGTATGTAGGTTTGTTTGTTTTAGTTCATGAAAATGAGCACTACGTATCTGACAGCCAGACCCTGTCTTCAGAGTTGGTTTTATAACTTGAAGTCATTGCTGTGGAAACAGCACTATCTCTCAAGATTAATTTCTTAAACTGCAGTGTGATTCAGCAAAGAACCAGACATAACTTCAGTTGATTTTTAGAATACTTGTGAAAATTAGGACGTTAATTTGTTGCAATTTTAATGGAAGTTTCTTGGAAAATTCTAATACACTGTGGTAGAAAATACTTTTATCATAGAACTGAGATTGATAGTTCATTAAGATCAGATAGCCAGTTAAAGTTTGAGAAGTATGATTTTAAGTATACTATATGTATTTCATTAATACAATATTTCATAATACCATCGCCACTATTCAAAATAATTTAATGACAGTGAATACTTACTTTCAAGGGGAAACTAAAGAAGAGCTAAAGGGGGCTTCTAAAGAAGCCGTTAGCCTCAGGAAACAATGCTAATCAATGAGAAACAATACTAAGATTTTTCAGGGGAGAAAGAAGTAGCCAGCCATTTACTTTGTGAAAAGCTCTGCAGTCCTTGTTTTGTCTCATATGATTATTGGTGAGTACTCAAATTTTATTCCAGGTGAGTGAAGAACTTGCTTTTAAAAAATGAAATTCTGAAAACACAAATGGTAAATTTTATTAGTTATACTCTTAGCATACCAAAAGTACATATGCTTTGCTATTTAGGTCCAACCTTTGGCTAACTTCTTGATCTACTAATTCACTTGCAATTTTTTGCATATATTTGTATTTTTTTTTTTTATAAAAACACTGGAGAACAAGTACAAAGCAGAATTTTAAAACACCATTGCACTAACATGACATTGAAAAAGATAAGGTTTATAGAACGTAGGAAAGTAGTTAAGAGATGCCCAAACTATAAAATGTCTGGAGGTTTTATGCAGGCAGCATAACCTTATTGAGATTATTGTACCAATCAAAATATTTTTAAGAGGCCTGGAAGAAGTTCATGTAGTTAAACAACAGAATAAAGAAAAGTATTAGAAATAAAAGATACTTTAAAATGTAGATTCTGTCCAAAGGATCAAACCAGAAAAGAGCTAAGTTCTGGCATTCATTCCATAGCTTAAAATAAATAAATAAATAAATCCCCTACCAGACTCAAAGGAACAACTTCCTAGACCTAAAATAAATAAAACACTAATTAAGCTTCTCCCATCCATCCATTCCCCAGAAGTAAATATAGCAAACCATGGTAAGCAAGACATAATACAGTATTAAGGAAAAACTACCTAAGCAACAATTTTTAAGAACTGTATACTAGAGTCTTCTTTAATGCATGTTTCTAGAATATTTCACAAGCAGACAGAAAGCTGGTAGTGTGCTAACAGTGCTGGCAGATAGCAGAGCAGTAAATGGATCTTTTAAAGCTTTGATAAAACTGTAGTGGAGAAGTTTAAAAGTGTTTTGTATCTATGTTTATGACAGAAGAAGTTAGAGATTTTCATGCTGGATCCAGTATCCATTGCTAATTTATCAAGACATATCCTAAGTTGAAATGTCATATAAGTGGTGTTGTGAATGAATCAATATAACAAACAGCAATAAATCACCATGTCACAATAGTACTCATTCAGGTGTTTTCAAGAACTCAGATATGAAATTCTTTATAAAGTGTATACTTTGTTGTTTAAGTTAACAGTAGGCACATGAAGGAACGGGGACAAATGTGGTATCAATTTTCAAAAGACTTCTTGGAGGGATGCTTGGAATGGTAAACAACTCTGAAATCCATCCTCGATTAAAAAAAATTATAATAGACATTTAAGATAGGTGCGTTGGGCAATATCAATGTAGTTTTCCAAAGCAAAGTCATGCACCAAAAATCCATTACATTTTTGAAATTGTAATTAGAAATGTGGTCAAGGACAATAAAGCTTCCAGCAAAGTACTTTGCCTTCAAAAGATACTAAATTTTTATGTAAGTAGAAGGAAGAATTTTCAATACATTACTTGCCATTAAAAGTTAAGAAACAGATAATAAAAATACTAACTTTTCATAGCAACAGGTAGGTACTTGTTAGGTCTCAGAGAAATCTGTTGTGGCATTTGTGCTGTTCAGAAAGTCATTTAAAAATATATGCACCAGTATCTAGAGATAATAAAAATTTAAAACCTAATTATGTAATAGTAACAAATTGGATGATAAAAGAGCTGGAAAAACATGGTATCATGTCCATGTATAGTGTCAGTACATATTAT
Source organism: Alethe diademata (assembly GCA_025584955.1). Classification (NCBI taxonomy): domain Eukaryota; kingdom Metazoa; phylum Chordata; class Aves; order Passeriformes; family Muscicapidae; genus Alethe; species Alethe diademata. Next base: position 72,545,300 of record JANRMJ010000066.1, on the reverse strand, counting down.
ACATGCACAAAGCTGTACTATATTATAGTGGTCTGCTGCTTAAACAGATTTGGCTGTCCATTTGGTTAGTACAAGGAAAATGTACATTAAAGATACTCAGCTTCAAGAAAAATTATTCCTCAGAATATGCCAGTGGATCATTGAAGGTCATATAGAAAATCAATAGAGAACAGTAACAATTTTCTGTTCTTTATGCCAAAGAAAAGTTGTCTAATTAAATTTTCAGATAATGTATTAAAACATAGAGTAAGAAGTTGGGAGTTTTTCACTCAATATAGTAAAATTATCAAATGTACTGCTACAGGATGTTGTAGAAATTGAAAGTATAATAGGTACAAAGTCACAATAGCATTGATCAGACTTTCTAAGCAAGGTGGTCCAGGTGCAACTTTTGCCTCAAAAAATCTCTAAACAACTGCTTTTCAGAAAGCAAGAAAAAGTATTTTTGGAAATACAAGTGCGTTCTATTTAATGTAATGCTTTAGGTATTTTGACAGACACTTTAAGTGTGAAAATTAAAAATGTGTTCTTCAGTTTCTGAAATTAAGAGGGATATTCATATTGGAAAGCAAGAAACTGATTTAGTGGCAACTAATTGATATTTTAGTTTTCTTCTTGTAAGGTTGAATCTTGCCGGCTTTAAAATTTGAACCATCATAGGAGTAACCACTCATGCTATGCTGAACTAATGCCATTTATTCTTGAAGCTATTAAAGGATTGTGGTGTTGCTGCTTATGTGTCATGAAAGCTGAACCCCAGAGGGTCTGGAGACAGACCCCACATATTGCAGAAAAGTTCAGACCACTTCTGTGTAGCTTCTTCAGCCTGGTGATACAGGTGATCAGTTTGGTTGCAGCAAGTTTTGGAGTTAAGCAGAGAAACTCTGTGGCATTAGGGGCCTTTGATTGTGGATTGTAGATGTAAAGAAGGAGAGAACCAGAACGTTAATGATAGGGCTTCCAAGGGATCCAGCACAGAAGACTCTAATTTGCTTTATAACCCCAAAAATTTCAGTTTAACAGTGGGGAAATTGGTACAAGTTAATGACTCTTCTTCCTTATATAAGCATTAATGTTTATATATTGACTTTCACCTGCAACTTTATTTCATTATAAAATTAAGTTTCATAAAATCTTTCTTTTCATTATCTGTGTAATTCTGCAAGTTGGTCTGTGATTAATCCTAATTCATGAAAAGAGTAAATAAATTCTTTAGTCAAGTTCAAGCTTTTTGGACTGCTCGCTGCTAGTTACTGTTTATGGTAAAACTAGGTAAGGGGCTGTGGAATCACTTCTAGAAGATTTTAGTGTAAAATAAAACATGGTTTAAATTATCTTCAGCTATATTTCAGGTGAAAAACTGGATTGACTTAATTCAGTGGGAGTGGAAATATGTTAGGTCTTCACTGTAACATAGCATTACATGAGCAATATGGGACTATTCATGTTGTGAAGTAGCCAGTTATAAGTGGAATGTTTTCACCTATATTTATTATTCATCCGAAGGGGTTTTAATTAATCCACAAAAACTAATGATTAGGCTATCAATTTTAGCAATTTATTATTTAGCAAATGGGTTTTCTTGAGTTAAAATACTTCTTTGTTTGTTATAGGGATCTGTATAGTTTATTTGTATCAGGAAGGAAAGAGGGATTGCACATCTCATTGATCCATCTTGAATATCTGTAATACATAGGAGTATAGGGAGGATTAAAAGGGCTTGTTGATAATTTTATGCAGATCAGTTCATACTTTTATCTCTCTCCAAATGTTATGCTTAAACAAATTTTCTCCACAGCAACATACTACTAAATATTGTAAAACCAAATCTGTTCAGTAAACACATCAACAATTCATGATGCTGAAAAAATGTACTATTTTCAATTATATTTATGTAGTCCTCTACATTTTTTTGCCAAATGATATGATTCTATGTTCACTTAGATCTCATTTTGTAATTTGAAATCTTAAGTATATTTCTGTGCCAATTCTGTATTGATGATAAATACATAAAAACTTAAAATTCTGAGATTAATTGAAATATATAAAAAACCTCTTAGACCTAGCTTGCAAATTTTTATTACTTAGCACGATTATGAAAGCTTTTCCTCTGCTGGTATTCAACCTTCAGTGAAGACAAAGTGAACAAGCGGAGAATGCAAAATACAGGGGGGTTGTTCCTTTTTTTTCTGCCAGTGCTTGAAACCTACAAAGTAAGACTGTCATATGAAACAGAATTCATGTGTTCATAGTTGAGATTTCATAAAATTTTAACCTGTAGCAAGTACAGAACATTAGAATACTATGGCTTATTTGTGATTTTTGAGCTTTGGTTTAGGCCCTAAACAGATTTACCAAAATCTGTTAAAATAAAGAGAAGCCACAATATGGGTGATATGTATACTTAACATGCTGTGTACATAAAAGCATGATAGGAACAGCTAAGAAGCATTTTAAATGAGAACAAACATAAATAGAACATACAGTGTCAATAACATCAATATGTAATGTGAATCTAATGCTACAGAGATATGTTAGTGTGGAAAATTTTGAGTGTAGTTCTGAAATGTTGAGATTGTTTTTATTGTTAACCCCAAATCATGACATTATAGAAATGTTACGCTATTCATAAATGTTTCCCATAAGTCCTTCCCCCTCTCTATCCATCCTTACAGGTGCATATTTTATTGCACCACAGATGCAGAAAAATAGCTATGTAATATCTTTTGGTGAGATTCTTAGAGGATTTTTTTTTTTATTTGCACAAGACTCAAGATACAAGATTCAGTTTCCAGCCACGTTACAGTAACTTGCTGGCCTCAGGCAATTGCCTAAGTCCCAGTGTGTAAAACAGAAGTAGTATTCCATATCTATTATGATCTGGCTGTCTGATTTATTCAGTTGTCAAAAGTATTTTTTTTCAGGCAAAGACAGTTGCTTATGACAATTTGTGTGCAAAGCACAGAGGGTACCCTATCACTGTCACAGGCTTATCTAGATGCTGCTAAAACAAGCTATCTTCAGAAGCTAAAATCTCAGAGCTTTCTTCTGGAGGTGCCTGATGTTTCTGTTTTCTGCATAGAGCAGTTAAAGCTTAGCTTTAGATTCATCTGCACAAGAATTGGCCTTCTTTTCCTAAAGCAGGAGAAAAAAGATATTATCAGAAGAATTTTTATCATCAGATACTATTATAAATTATACCATCTTGGCTGTTGAGAGGATGACATGTAAATATTGCAGTTCTCTTAGATGAGAAAGAAATGAAGGACCCTGGGGTCCTCAGGGAACGCTGCAAATTGCATGTGCTGATTATGTGAGGAAAACATTGTCCCAGAATCACTTCCTCTAGAACTCCAGCAGCTATTTAAGGTGACTGAAAGCCTTGCCTTTTTCTTTTCTGGTTCATGCCCTTCTCCTATAATTCACACGATTTATGACATCTATTCTTCCTGCAGTTGGCATTCCTATCTCACTGCCCTGTGCCAACTCCCACACTTGCACCCTCCTGCTTACTTCACAGTTGCCCTTCACTTAAGATTTTCTAAGTTTTCTAATAGCTAAGATTGATTCAGTGAGAAGCAAAAGAAAGGGACTGCTGGAGTGAAAGAGATGATTTTTTTAATAAAAACTCATAATAATAACTTTCATTTTCTTTGGTGGAAAAGGGGCATTCAGCAGTGTAAACTGAGAGTGGTGTACAGGCATGGAGGGTAACATCAGCACTGGACTGCAACATGACATCCGGGTGTTTAGCCACAAAACTAAATCCTGTGGGTCCAATATGTAAAGTAAGAGGTTATACTCTTAACACTTTGCTGACTGACAAATCCAGTTTCATGGGCAAGATGAAAAATGACCCTGAACTGCAAGTATCTTAATACCGAAGTATTGTTTGCTGGTTTTAAATTTCTGAATAGGTATTAACCTGCCAGTAAGAGTCCTTCCAGCATCCTCAGATGGCATTTAATGCATGAGCAGTACTTGCTCACAAGATAGCAAATCAGAGAAATATATTATGCACAAGAAATTGCACAGTGAAATTCAGAAAGTCTGTAGTGAGGATCTAAGGAAGCAGATTAAAAGGACTAGGATAAGATTGAGACATGAACTGTCAGAAAAGTGAAAGAACAGCAAATATAGCAAGAAGTACTGCTACTATCTATCTAGGTGCTCCCTTCATGAAAATAACAATGGGCACACACTAAGTAGTCCAGAGTTAGCTGGGTTCAGGCAAGACTTGTGCCATGGGGAGTAAAGAAAAACCATGATAAAAACTGGGAAAACCTCCTTAGAAGTTTGCAGTTGACAGACTTTGGAAAGAACATGATTTTATGTGACTTCCATTTTCTTCTGTGCTTTGCTCAAATTGCTAAATGGATGAGTCACTGTGGATTACATAAGAACAATTGCACAAGAATAGGAGCAGTTTGTATGAAATGAGGAGCCTTTCTTGCAGTTTCAAGTATGTTTCTTCTTTCCTAGCACAGGTTATGAATGGCTTGTTTTTAGACATCCTTAGCACATTGGTCTCTTTTCCATACTGTAAGCAGACATTCATTGTTTGTATGTGGGGTAACCAGAGTGGATTTCCTGATTGAGCTCTTAAATTAATGAGTTTTTAATATGTAACTATAGAGTAGCTTTATGAACACATAGATTCTTATTCCCATAGACTTTTTGTGTAGATGTAGAGACACATTTAATTCTTTGCATCCCTTAGAGCCCTTAATTGACCTCCTAGTGGTAGTCAACTGCTTCAGTTCTCTTTTGTTTGAAATGGGTTTAAATATTTTCAGAGTTTACAAGCTCTGCAGGTTTTGTTACTGAGTCCAGATGAAACTTCTTCTAGAGCTTTGGCTCATTTTTTAACTTCCCAGTCTCACAGAGGAGAGAACTGCGTACTGCAGGTTATCTTGTTCCATATGATAAGTCCACTGCTCCTGCTCAGAGCAGCTGTGGCTTTGTACGAATTAATCACGGTGTAAATGGCTCACTCACGAGGCAATGGACTTCATATAAGAAATAACTTGGTCACATGTTGAAAGCATTGGCTAATTGCCATTCAGCAGAGGAGCAAGAAAACATTTGTGAACCCCAGAAGCACCAAATGCAATGTGTGTGTGCAGGGCTGAGCTATTGCATGTGCCCAGGATGAGTGGTGTGTGGGGAAACAGCCAGACTCCAGCAGCACCCAGCCACCCATACAAATTCAGCAGCCTCAGAGCTCCCAGGACATGCCAGCTTTTTGCTGGTCCAAGGATGCAAGAGAAGAAAGGCCTGAGAGTGCTCCAAAAAGACAGCTAGGTGCTCTTATATCCGCTTTCAAAGCAGTTCCTGCAGGTGCCCTCAGGCAAAATGTGGCCAGCACCACCAATGGCTGCATGATTGACTTTGGCCAGGAAGGTACAGAAGGGACTAGAAACCAGTGAAAACTGAAAAGGAGCTGTGATCAAAAACAAATGCTCCAACGCCATTCCTAGGGTGACTGCAATAACATTTTTGTTTGTTAATTGATTACTTCTGGTAATCAATTAATGTCTCAAACTATAGTTTATACAAATTTCAGCAATCTGTTTAGAACTTAACATAGATATATTGCATTAAATTGCTCTTGTTAAATGGAATACCAACAGTATTAATTACAAAATTATGCCATACCTAGAGCATTTTATGTAATCTTTTGCTAATACTCCATTAATTTATATTTTTGCCTCGTAATTTAGAACAATTTGACTAAATTGTTTATATTTTTTCCTAATAATTTATATAACAAAAATTTTAAAACACATAGCTAGTTTATAACTTTTTATCCAAATAAGCAAGTGTATCCATGATATAAATTGTAGGAGCTATATAGGAGTTCAGACAACACTTGGACCATTAAAAATATTTGGACTCCTTAATTAATATAATTTCACAGGCAAAATATATTGATTTTTTCTAACAAATAAAATGTTTCAAGAGCTCTCAGTATTTTTCATTTAATAGAATGCAGAGAAGGGAATAAATCTAGTTTAGCAGAACCTCTCAAAATATTATCTGTTGTTGCACATGATTAAAAATTGAATATCAGCAAAAAGGCAAATAAAAATTCAAAACACAAATATAACCTATTCCAGAAATTATTTGTATTTATTTCTGTTTAAGTGCATCATCAGTAATATTTAATTGAATTGTCCAGGACAGTCAAAGCAAGAAGGTTGTACAGATATTATTGCACACCTCTACCAGCTTTTCCTGAAGCAATGTTTGGATCTGGAGGGAGAGGATTAGAGAAAAAGTGATGTCTCATTGTGTAATGCATGTACTCAGTACAAAGTAGGATTAGAGAAAGGGTGATGTTTCACTGTAATGCCACCTTCGTGTAATGCATGTACCCAGTGCTTAGTGTCTCATATCTATGAGATACTGAAATTTTTTCTCATTACTTGGCTGTAAGCAGTGTTCTCAATGTTAAGGTATTTCCTGATCTTTCATCTCCTTTCATCTAGAATATTCAAAATATTTGGGAAAGAGATAAATACGTAATAATAAATATTACACAAAACATACATGTATGTGTATATGTTTGGCGCCACATTCTTCAAATATTTTTACATGCTTTTAGAAGACAAAACTCATATTTATTAAGCCTTTCTACCAAGCAAGTAGCACTTCGAGGCTATTTGATACAGGATATGAGGAATTATCCTGATAATTTAGTCAAGTACCCTGTTCCTGACCCTGTCACCAGTCTTCAGCATGGCTTTTGAAAAACCATGTTCCTACTTTGTTCTTCCAGCTTTGGCCTGGCATTTGAGACTAAGAATATTGATTGCTCTTTTTACAGCACTGCGAGCTCTACAGGTGACCAATGCTTTGTGAATCCTTTGTTGGCCATGTTTTGTCTTATTTGGAAATCTTCTAGCCTTTATGTCCCAGCTCAGCTGATAAATAATGAATTTATGAATTCATGTAATTTTCATTTTACGTATCTAAAAATGGTGTTATGAAGAAACTAGAAAACCTTGTTGCCCTGATGCTTTGCATGATTACTGATGAAAGCAGACAGCTTTAGGAGAAGGTTTAGAGCAAAGTATGTTCTGTGAATAAGTAATCCCAAATATATTGCATTTTCCTGAGCCAGAAAGGGCTTGGCTGAAGCTGAGGAGTAGAGAAATGAGAATGGAATAAGGAGAACAAAGGCAAAGGAAAATACAGAACACACAGAAAATGTGAAGAAAATTAGACAAGAACAACAGAAAATAAGCCCAAAGACAGGCTTAGATTTTAAGCTAAGTGTTAAGCTTTTCCTTTCTAATCTAATTTTTGCAAGTCTTTTTAATGTATTTGAAATTGATTACTTAATTAAAATTTCATCCCAGTAATAGGTTGAGGTTGCTTCTTGATTATTTACCAGTACTAATCCTATTCTTCTCTAATATACTAAGTGGCTTTTGGCCTCAGGAATTAGCCTGAAAATTATTATCTAATAAATGGGAAACTTCCTCAAGCTATCATTACAGTATTTATAAATCTTCAGACTACACTAATAACTGTCCTGTTTTACCTTGTAAAGGGAATAAAAATAGATATATAAGATCTTGTTATGTAGATCACTCTCTGTCAGTCGAAGGCAGAGGGAAATTTCTGGGAGAATCTTGCAATGCAGCCTTGTGGTACCTAAAGGGAGCTTCAGGAAGCCTGGAGAGGGACCTTTTACAGGCTGGAAAGGGCTTGCTTGCAGTGGTAGGACAAGGAGGAATGGCCCTAAGCTGAAGAGGGGTGGATTTTGATTAGATATTAAGAAGAAAATCTGTAATATAAGGGTGGTGTGACGCTAGAATAATTTGCCCAAAGAGTTTGTGGACTCCCCATTCCTGGAGGTGTTCAAGACCAGACAGTGTGGCTCTGAGGAAGGTCATCTCTCTATAATTAACAAAAATGCTCATAACTTAGTCAATATGAGCTACAGATTTATTCTTCCCTTGTGTGATCTTTCTGACAGAAGTGAATGTCAAGACAAGGTGTCTAATTTTCTCTCATATTTTATAATGGATTGCATTTGCTCTGTCACACCTTTAGAAGATATATCCGCAATAGAATTTTCATAATGTCATAGGTCTTGCTTTGTTTGTATTCAATTCACATCCATGATAATCCTTTAGGACATAGTACTGCAAGGTGCTGAGAAAAACTGGGGAATTCCTGAGCAATGTCAGTTCTCATAGAAACCAGTGAAGTTAAGGGCAATTTGCTACCCAAGGAGACCTTTAGGACTTCAGAGTTAGTTAATCCATTTGTCTATTAAAATAAAAGGATAAGACTGGGGAGGAATGCATCTTACCTGTGGCTCCCCTGAGCTGTATCTCTGCTGCGTTCACAGGACTGCAGGCTGGCTACTTTGGCACAAAGCTCTGCATAGGCTGCAAAACCTGTCCTGGAGGGAAAACAGCACCTGCCAACAGGGTTGACATGTTGGGCATGTGACAGAGTTTCAGAAAACATCTGCCAAATCCAATCACTGGTAGAAGGTAGTTTCTGAATCTGACAAAGCACAGTCATGAACTGAATCCAAGTGTTGGGCCAGTTGGGGCTTGGGCTACTCTAAATATAAGCAGAAGTAAAAAATCTTCAGTCTGGACCAGCAAAATTTCTTTAGTATTTCATCTTAAGAAGCCCCATGTGCACTGTAATGTCCTGTTCTGCTGCCCCCGGTCCCAAAGTAGTCAGCCAAGCCTTGATCCTTAATTCTTTATAACAGGCACCTCAATAAGCCTTGCTTTGCTGCACCCTTTCTACAGATAATGAAGAAATATTAAAATCTCTCATTTCCAAATTGACCTTGAAGGCTTTGCTGTGTAAGTAAAATAAATTATATTAAGTAACAGTTCTGGGTGCTGCTGCTGCTAACCTATGCTGTTGATGTCTTAGGATAGACCTGGCACTGTTTTAGGCAATGTTAATGGCCATTTCATGTCTTCAACAGCTTCTGGGTATAGGTCAAGCTTCAACACCATCAAAAGATAATTTCCGAATGGAAGTTTGGATGTGCCCCTGTTGTTGATGGTGAGAGTGTTCAGCAGTGTGGCTGCAGGATGTTGTCTGTCAGCCAGCAGCAGGAACAGATGAAGACTGAGAGTATCTTTTATTTGCTGGTAGAAAGAGCTTTTCATTCTAATGCAAAGCACAGGTGGAAGAAGTGATAGCAGCTGTTATTTAAATGTGTTGTAATTTCAGCATTCATACATGAAGAAAGATCCCTAGCCTCTAGGGTCTTCTAAACATTTGGTTTCCAAACACATTCTTATGTTTCCTTTGAGGCTTTTCTAATTGTTGAATTATTGACATGGATTGCGTTGAGAGCAAAGCTATTTGTCACTTGACTTAAAACTAAGTCTTGTGAATTCAAGCAATGATAGTGGATAGTGGTGCCCTGTGTTTGGATCCTGACTCAATAGGTTGCATTTAGATGGTCTAGAGAACTTCTCTAACCAAGGAAGTCTTCATTTTTCAAACCTGAGAATCACTTTTCACTGAGAAGTAAGAGGCTGAACTCAAACTAAAGAGAGCCACAATCCCTTTGAAAGTTGTATTGACAACTGTGTGCCCACCAATACTTTCAGGTGCAGTACAAGGCACCCTGACCTTCTGAAATGTGATTAGATAGAGAGCAAATGGCGTGACCAAGTCACACACTTCATGTTCAGCATTTCCCAAGCACATCTGCAATATTGCAGAATTTTTTCACTTAAACTTTTGTTTCTGGGTGTAACCCTTATCTTTGCAAGAAATCGGAATTATCTCCAGAGATTACTAATACATTTGTTAATATTCAGATAGCATTTTGAATCCTTCTATGCTCTTTTACATCGAAGAAGGTTAACTCTTCTATGTATAACCTCATTAGTTTTGTTAGTTTTAAGTATATGCTAGCCTTGTTCTTGGCTTTGGGAAAAGCTGAGCAACATTTGCAGAATCGTGTTTAATGAAGCTTTGGCATTTAAAGGTATTGCAAATGCAAATATCATTGTATGAAAGTAATATTTGAATGTTATAGGAGATGAATCTTGAAATATATTTAAATATAATAGTATGACACTTGGGCTTTTCCTTGAAGTTTACCAATATCTGCTAAATGTTTGAGAAAAGAGAGGAGAGGGGGGAGGGGAGAGGAGGGAGGGAGAGGAGGAGGGTGGGAGGGAAGGTGAGGGGGTGGGAGGCCGCGTCTTGTGGGGAGACATGGCCGCCGGCTGGGGCGTGGGGGGGGTGTGGTACACATCCCTTTCCCTCTCCGTCTAAATCGCGCAGCCTATGGAATCAACAGCATCCTGTACCAGCGGGGCATCTACCCCCCCGAGACCTTCACCCGCGTGCAGAAGTACGGGCTCACCCTGCTGGTCACCACGGACCCCGAGCTGGCCAACTACCTCAACAACGTGACGGAGCAGATGAAAGGTGCGGGCCGGCGGCGGGGCCCTCGTTCCCTCCCTGCCGTGTCCCTGCTCGCTCTAAGTGCCTGCCTTGGCTTCTTGCAGAGTGGCTGTACAAGTGCATCGTGCAGCGCCTGGTGGTGGTCATCTCCAGCATCGAGAGCAGCGAGGTCCTGGAGCGGTGGCAGTTTGACATCGAGTGTGACAAAACTGCAAAGGATGACAAGTGGGTACTGCGGTCTCTCCACTCCCCCTCTTCCCTGAGTACCGGTGCAGGCACAGGATCAATGCCGTGGACTTGTTCCTTCAAGTCATTCTCAAGTGTCCTGCCCTCTGCAAACCAGTCATTATATGATTGAACACGCAAACAAAAACAATAAAGGGAGAGCAGCTATCACTTAACTTTTCTAAGGACTTAAAAGTGTCACTACTACTCTGAAAATATTGTAGCAAACAGACCACCAGAGCTTAACAAAGAGAACTGTATTTAGAGTAAATGCAGCACAGTAGAAGTTTTCTCTCTTACCAGAGTTTTCTTACTTTTCCAGTGGACCACGAGAGAAATCTCAGAAGGCAATTCAGGATGAAATTCGCTCTGTCATCAGACAAATAACTGCCACAGTAACCTTCCTGCCACTCTTGGAATCTGCCTGTGAGTGTTCCAAACTGCACTAAAGAAATACAAACACTTTTGAAAAACCTCAGAAACTTCCCATCTTTAGAAAATATTTTCTGAGGCTTTTTTAATTATTACACATTGTGTACCGTCACATTTGTGAGGCAGCACTTTGCTAGACTGAGATCAGGATAGAACTTGGAGTGGCTTAACAAACTAGAGGAAATTAGTATGTATGCCCTAAGGAATGCAAGTTTTAATGAATAATTTATTAATTTGAAGTGTTATACAAGCTGTGTCATACAGCATTTTAACATGTTTAAAAAAATTATAACACTCGAGAAAACTAAAATGGCCTCTCATGAATATAACTTACTGTAACTATTGTTTTTTCACATAACTATTATCAGTGTAGCTTCTGAAAACCTTGGTCCTTGTCTCAAGTTCTAGAAGATGCACTCCAAACCTGCCATCTCCTTATGGTGATTTGTTCTCCCTTGCTCCCAGGTGCCTTTGACTTGCTGATATACACGGACAAAGACCTGGCAGTGCCAGAAAAGTGGGAAGAGTCAGGACCACAGTTCATAGCCAATTCGGAAGAGGTGCGGCTGCGTTCCTTCACTACCACAATCCACAAAGTCAACACCACAGTGGCTTACAAGAAGGATTCTGCTCCCTAAGATATAGGGGGAAGTTCTGTGTGTGTAAATATCACCTTGTATAGTTTCTGTTCATCATGCAGCTAAGCCATGAACACATCATTACTGCCCTCTTGATGAAGTATGACACAAAAACAACGTGCCTGTCTCTGATAATGTGACACTAGACTAAGCTCGGCATCATTTTGAGAGATTTTAAAAAGGTATTCATGGTCATAGTTCAATTCTTACTTTACTGTATCAGCTAAACTAATGGTGTGTTAAACCACTGCCTCTGGTAGAAATACTGCCTAAATCTAGGATTAGCTGCTAGAATTGTGTTCAGATCCTGTAATTTTATATTTTAAGCTTATTTTAAAACTGCTTCCTGTTAGTAGTCTTAAATTCTCTGTAGCAACTAAAATAATCTCATTCCTAGTGTGCCAGTTCTCATGTTATAAGCCTGGGCTGTTTGATTACCAGAAATAACCCTAAAATAAATCAAACAAGCAATTCTTGTACCTCTCTACAATGGAAGCAGCTGTTTATCAGGAAAATTTTAAATACATGAACCCTTGTATTTTAATGACTACTGGGCTCTAGTACTGGGGACAGAGTTGTTCTGTGTGCATTTGTGGTGTCTGTCCAGCATTTTCTATGTTTGTATTCTTGTTTTACAGAATAAAGCTTCAAGTTTTATAGCGTTCTCTAATTCAGAGTCTGCAGTCCTTATTTCAAATGGTTTTTTATGAATGCTACATCCTAGTTTACAGCTGTCACACAAGTAACACCCAAAAGGCATCCTCCATGTTGTTACTTAACTGCTTCCTTCCTAAGTCTCCAAGTGGTGTGGAGTCCATATGAAATCCATTCCTGGATTAACAGTTTGACCCCACTTAGGTCTTCAAATAACAATTTAAATAGTCACAGTGAACTAATGACTAAGCACAGTGCCTTCCATATTTATTAAACAGCACTGGAGTCTTCATGTGTTCTTACCCATTTTTGTAGTAGAAGAAATTAGGGATTTAAAACTCTGGAACTTTCAGACTCTTCCATGGTTTTGTTAACTTCCTTCACTAAATTCATTCCAGACAGAGTTTAGCTGTTTTTTCCACTCTTTTACAGTGATAGAGAACTTTCTGTTATAACAATATAATTTCAGAAGTTTATTTAAAAAATATATACCCCACCCCACACAACTGTATTACAACCTTCTTGGGCTTTCCTATTTCCAGGAAATAATCCTCTCCAGCAGTCCCAGTCTAGCAGAGGTTAAAAAAGAAAAGGCAGTCCTCTTTAAATCAGGAGCAAAAAACCCCATAATTTTTAAAAATAAATACAATCTCGGTACTTAAAAGGTTACATTATTCACTGCTGGGGCTTGTGCTGCAGTAACAGAAGAATACCTTGGTGTTTTCTTTTGCCTGTCAGCACAGCTGTGACTGCACTAGAAGCAGGCACACTTCAAAGAGTGAAGTCTGCAGTAGTGAGCATAAAAGACACTTATTTTACAGAGATGCAAAAGTCAAATTGCTTCAAGAAATTCATTCTTGTACCAAATAATTTATGCTCTTTAAAAAGGGCCAGCCCACAGTCCATCTCCATCATCATCTCTCTATTTCTTCTTTTATAGAGGCACCAGCAGCCAAGAGAATTTGCATATAGATCGTTGCATGTAGATAATGTCCATGAAAGGTACATGTGGAAAGGAACAAGTTGTAATCCTGAAACTTTCATAAAGACCCTGTAGAACAGGAAACAAAATAAAAAGTAAGTCATACTAATCTCCCAGTAACCAAGCCTCCATGGAGGTGTCCAACAGCATGTGCTGATTCCTACTGGGACCCACACTCTTGATCAGTTTCCCCTTCTCTGAGGTGACTTCTGTAGAGTGACGATCCAAACCAAGGGAACCCCCTCCATCTCCAATGGCAGCGTGGCTGTCCTTAGGAAAGGGAATGAAGGGTAAGGCTCAGAATTAGCCCAGCAGGCACTGCTCACCTGGCTAGTTGAGCTGACGGATGAGCTGGTTGATGGCATCACCTCTGTAGCCAGGCTTGCCCATCTCCTTGAGGAAACCCACTCTGTTGCGCGACGCGTGGCGAGCCACCGACAGGTGGAACGGCCACAGAAAGCTCGTCACTCTTTTGAAATACCTCCCAGTTGTGTAGATTTCATGAATAAGGTCTTCCAGGCAAATGATACCACAGCCCCCTGCGCAAGGGAAAAAAAAAAAAGAGATGTCCAACTGTATCATCTTTCCTCACACTGCTCCAGAATTGCCAGTTCTCCAGTTTGGCAAGATTTTGTATCTCCTCACTCTTTCAGGTCGGACTAACTCTCAACACCTAACTCTTTCCTCACTTTTCTCACCCTCTTCCTTACCTAAATGCTGCTCTATCAGCATGTTATCTGTCAGAGGCACCTTCTTTTTCTTGATCTTGGCTTGGCCCCGTTTCAGGATGAGCTCCCGTACAGATTTCAGGTTAGGCTGTCTGTGCAGAAACAAAAATCAGATTATGTAACAGAGAGACACAATGCAGAGGGAAGCCCCATCTCACTTCCTTGTGCAGAGGTGTTAAAGTAACCAAGTTGTGTCAAGAACAATGAGAAAAGGGGCAATAACAAGTTTTAGATATGAAGTTGATTAAGTTTTGACCATTACTGGAGAAGAAATGGATGTGTGATAGCAGCTGGAGAATGCAATGACCCCCAGGTGACGGGAGGGGCACGTACCCCCACGCCACGTAAGGCTCCACGATCCGCAGCATCTTCAGCGACAGCGGACTCAGCTTCACAAATATCCCAGTGTAATTCTTCTTCAGCCGCAGCAACTCTATCACTCTTTTCACCCTCTTAGTCACTCCCTTAATGCTGAGGAAAACAACATTTATTAGTAACCACACTGCTCTAGTACAGCGACAAAAGGCCTCAGATCAAGTGCGAGGAGACCCGTCTGCGTTGATCCCACTGCCTCGGTGCAGAAATGACACAACAAAGGGGAGCAACAACGAGGGAAGGAGCAGGGGAAGGCTCTTACTCCACAATCCTCACAACGAAGGCCAGTTTGCTCTCCTGAGGTGCTGCTGCCTGGCCAGGCCTCTGCTCCATGCGCCTCAGCCGGGTGTCATCCCGGCGTTTGCGCCACGAGTCCCGAACAAAGGTCTCCAGGCGCCTGAACTGGATCTGCTTCCCCTTCTGCTGCTACAGACAAAAGGAAAACAAAGCGTCACACATCCCAGCAGCCTCAGAGGTTTAACCTGAAAGGCCAAATGAAATGCAGAAGTAGTGAACTATGTTCTTTCAGCTTTGGAAGCAGTAAGAAAATAAATTTGATTATGTAAGCCCAAGGGAGACAGAACTGAGGGACAACACATGAATTTACATACAATTATTATTTATGAACAGTGAACAAAGAGTTGTTCCCCAGGAAAAATACAATTAGGAAAAATGGAACAAGACCCAAGATACTTCTAGGCACAGCTACACACGCAACTCAGCAATGACTGGGAAGGCCAAAAACCACATGTGGGCAAAACAGATGCTACAGCAATACTCTAGTGTGACTCAAAATTACCCTCCAACAGAAAGTAACTGCATTTAAAGTCATTTTCTATACTGGCATATATGTAAAAAAAAAAAAACTTCAAACATTCAAGTAACTATTAAGTATCGCTAATTTAAACAGCGAATACCTGATTCACCTAATAAAAATTCTTTTCATTATCACTAGAAAATGTAAAGCACCTTTTTAAAACTAAATAGATGCTTAAATGCCTCTCCTGAGCTTAGGAATGAGGACATCCACCAAGTCACAGTGTTTTCTCATACAGATAGGACTTGAAAATGCACAGCATTACACAATTATATTTAAGATACTCTACTGGTTAAATTAGCAGGCCATTTTAAATTAAAGAACCTAACATTGTGTGTCTTCTGTTCTATTTCACCTTGTAAATCACCTATGAAATTGGTTGGAATTTTCAAAGCAGGCAGACCTAATCAAAGTCTCATCACTAAGGTCCTTTTTCTAATGAGAATCTTAAAGAGTGCTTATGCTTCCACCTGGGAAATACAGCAAGCCACTGACACTTCTAAAAATGTAAAAGTGGTATCAAAAATGGCAGGAGTTTTGCACGTAATCCCACAAAATTTACTGGGAAAGCTTTAAGACTCCTGGGGTACAGTAGAACAGGTCTCAGATTCGGAATTAGAAAGGTTTGCTGTGCTCTGCCAGCCTGGAAATGGCACAGTGTGCACAGGATGTGTCTGCACTAGGACGTGTGCCACCCCACACGCAGAAAAAGGCTTCACCGTGACCTGTGCTGCTCTAATGGATAAATAAACTCTAAATGCACCCCCAGAAAAGCCCGGTTCCCACTGCAGGGTTACAACACAAAGGTGCTTTCAGACAGTGAAATCCCAGGGCAGCAGAGACAGCTCAGCAGCGCTGCAGTTTCCCACAGGAGGCTGCAAACACCTGACCACCACCGACCCAACAGAACAACTCACAGTCTTCCATGTATTTCTGTTTCACTGAACCAACCTGTAAAATGCTGTCCCCTTTACAAGGCTCAGAGACACACAGAGAAGATGTTGAGGGACCCAAGCTCCCCTCGGAACCCCGCATGTGAACCCTGCCCACCCGCGGCGCTGGGGCACCCCCTCACTGAGGGGCCCGACCACTCGGATCACTTCCCAGGAATTTCAAGGAATTGCGATTCCCTCCTCCGCTGGACGAGCTGGAGCTGCAGGACCAGGCTCCGCCGAGACCCGCCGTACCTTGCGCTTGTTCAGCAGCGCCTGCTTGGCCTGGGTGGCCTTGATGGCCAGGTACGCCTTCCTCTTCTTCAGCAAGTTCTCCGGCACCAGCGGGATCCGCCGCCTCGGCCTGCGGGCGGGACAACCCAGTCACATCCCGGTCACATCCCGACCCCCCGGGCCGCCCCCAGCCCGCGGATGGCGGCGGATCCCGCATTCCCTCGGTCCCTCCCTCCACGCCTCACTCACTCCTCCAGCTCCGCCATCTTGCCGGGCCGGCACCGCGCATGCGCGGGGACCAGGCGGGGCCGTGGCCGCTCCCCCTTAGGCCCCGCTCGACTTCCCAGGGATCGCAGAGCGCCGGGAAGCGCCGGGAAGCGGCGGGAAGCGCCTGTCCTGGAGGGCAAGGGAGGAGTTTGCC